>OZ008348.1:9289610-9703063 GCA_963931975.1 Cataclysta lemnata | reverse complement strand
GTACTAATTTTTCTAACATTTATATAATGTTAAAATTAAAATCGAATAGTTTATAAAGCAAACCCAAGCTTAACCGAACGCACGATATTTGTAAAAATATCTGCTTTGGAATGTTTGAAATTTATTTCTACATTGCGAGGGTAGCCGTTGGCTTACAACGTGAAGTGTAAAGGTTAGAAGAATTTCGGCAAGTTAATTGGTGTCTTGGGTGGCCGAGCGGTCAGGCACCTGCCCGGATAGCAGCGGACGCGGGTTCGATTCCCGCCTCAAGACCATAATTTTTCGAAATTCTTTTTCTAACCACTAAAATCTTTGTACTAATTTTTCTAACATTTATATAATGTTAAAATTAAAATCGAATAGTTTATAAAGCAAACCCAAGCTTAACCGAACGCACGATATTTGTAAAAATATCTGCTTTGGAATGTTTGAAATTTATTTCTACATTGCGAGGGTAGCCGTTGGCTTACAACGTGAAGTGTAAAGGTTAGAAGAATTTCGGCAAGTTAATTGGTGTCTTGGGTGGCCGAGCGGTCAGGCACCTGCCCGGATAGCAGCGGACGCGGGTTCGATTCCCGCCTCAAGACCATAATTTTTCGAAATTCTTTTTCTAACCACTAAAATCTTTGTCCCAGTAATCTACTTATAGCCTTGTCTAGACGACCTTATTTTAGTGCTTTTAACACAGGTCCATTTTATGGCTGGTGATTTTTTATAAATATCTATCCTTAACATCAAAATAAGGTGTTTTTGTGTAACTATAATACGCAGATGACGGAAGTAAGAATTCTTTTGGTTAGAGCGTATTCTTAGAACAGTTTGTTGTTGATCTACAAAAATGATGTTAATTTTTTATTGAAACTTCGCCTGTTCCTGGAATGTTAATAAAGAATCAATACATTTCGGTGACTCAACGCGCTGTTACCATATTTACTTACAAGCGACAATATGTGGCACGTGCTTGTGGAATTTGTTGGTTTAAACTACCTTAGTAAGAATTTGCAGAATTTAATTAGTTCTGAAACTTAATTTTTTAGCATAAACTTTAGTTGAGCCTCATTGTTTAAATGCAATTTAACTAATTACTTTTTGTTATTTCTTATATCCATCCATCCATCCTGCCGTGTGGTGACGGCAGAGTAGAATACAATTGTCACCACCCCAAATCTCTCCCGTGGGTGTCGTACAAGTACTAAGGATAAATCAGTGATGAGGAATGGGCAGCAGCGTTCCTCTAATATCATCTAGCTATTACCTACTGCGACTTTTGTGCCCGATAAATGGCAATAGGCTCGCCACCTATTACATGGGACCTAACATAACTGGCGAAACGTGGGTGCTAGTTCACCTCTGCCTACCCCTTCGGGGATATAGGCGTGATTTATGTATGTATGTATTTCTTATAATAGGTACCATTAGGGCACTAAAATTTAAAAGTTCAGATGGGAGAAACTTTACTTGACTGCATCTGCAGGCAGTCGTTAAGGCCGGTTTAGCTCTAGGCTCGGGAAGTTTGTTAATTTCTTCCATCCATTCTCGCTATAGTCTTCCATGATTCCATCATTAGGGAAAGACTGGGCCCATGAGTGTGGTGTTAAGTAAATTTATTCACATAAGTATCCTTTGTATAAATCATGCGAGCCAGTGTATCCTATTCATAAAAAAATCCATTTTAAACAAAATAATCCTTAAAAAAAATCTAGCTTATCACAGTCGAGCATAACTTGAGTGTCCCTGTAGGTATACTTTGTCAGCTTCTTTTAAAAATATCTCAAAAGAGCCAATATTAAAACTACTAACCCCTCCTCCTTGTCTGATTACCGTCCCATTTCAATACTCCCTGTCCTATCTAAGGTCCTTGAGTCTATCGTGCATAAGCAGTTGCATGCATATATCCTTGATAACTCCCTTTTATCCCCTTACCAATCCGGTTTTCGCCCATCCCATAGCACTATTAGTGCGCTGCTGAATGTAACTGAGGACATTCGCTGGGCTATGGATAACACCAAACTTACAGTGATTGTCTTGTTGGATTTCAGCAGTGCATTTAATTCTGTAGACCACGACCTACTCCTTGGTACTCTTCGTACGGTAAACGTCTCAACTCCTGTCTTAGAGTGGTTTACATCTTATTTGTATGGCCGCCAGCAGTGTATAAAATTAGATGACATAAATTCAAGTTGGTCATGCCTTGCAGCTGGTGTACCTCAAGGTAGTGTGCTATCCCCACTACTCTTTTCGCTGTTTATTAATAGCATTTCTGCCGCTATCACCTCACATTTTCATCTCTACGCCGATGACCTACAGATTTATCAGCATTTCGAAATATCGGAAGTCGGTGATACCATCAGCCTTTTAAATAAGGATTTGCTTGCTATTGATTGACGGGGGGTCTTCGCCGCCCGGGGATTCTTCGCACCCCTGGTCCCGGCACCTTGCCTGCGTCCGTCACCGCCGACACGGCCTCCGGTACCGCCGGGCACTTGGGGCCTTCCTTTTTGTCTTATCATAGGGGGGATTTGGGCCTTTCTCCCACCACGCTGGCCCAATGCGGGTTGGTGGGGAGCGCCAGAGCCTCGTTGGTTGTACGGCAGGGTGTACCGCGTGCAGGTGAGGTTGGCTTGGGTCTCGTGAGGTGGTTTATGAGACCCCTTACACCCCTGGTTGAGGAGTAAGCTGAATTGGAATTTAGTCCCTTTAGTTACTTACAGCGGAGCTATTATCTCCTACACCGAGAAAGCTAAAAACTTAGGCCTCATCATGGACTCGCGTATGTCATGGTCAGCACATATTGGGGAGATAAGCCGACGGATGCATTATTGGTTCCACTCTCTCAAGCGACTTCAATATTTCCTCCCTTTTAAAACCAAAATTATGCTGGCGCAAACTCTCCTTCTCCCTATTCTGGACTACGCTGACGTTTGTTATCTGGATGTTACTGAGGAGCTATTAAACAAACTGGAACGACTGCAAAATATCGCAATTCGCTTTGTCTTTGGGATTCGAAAATTCGACCATATCTCCAAATATCGCCAACAGCTGGAATGGTTGCCTATCCGTGAACGCAGAGATGTGCACATCCTAACCATGCTAAATAAAATACTTAAAGACCCTAATTCTCCTTCTTACCTACGCTCTCGTTTCAATTTCCTACCTACACCTTCTCGTTCACAACGTTCCTGTATTACAAGGAGGCTTCAGCTGCCAGGTAGTAACACTAGGTTCTTTTTCCATTCCTTTTCTGTTCGTGCTGCCCAATTATGGAATCGACTCCCCTCAGACGTCCAGGATAGTCCTTCTGCTCAATCTTTTAAATATAAAATAAAAAAACACTATCTCTCCCTTCTCTCACGGTCACAGTCTTTTCGTGACTGACCTTCTTTTTATGCTAACAAACAGTTATTCATAGTCTATATATCTGTATTTATAAATATATATGTTTCTTTATTAAAATGTATTTATTTTAATATTTATTTATTAAGTATTTATTATTATATAATAAATAATAATAATAATATTTTTACACTCACACCTATCATCTAGCCCAAAGTAAGTAGCCTAAGCACTTGTGTTATGGATACTAGATGACGGACATATTTTTAATATAATTATGTATATAAATGTTGAAAATATACTACATAAACATATACACAACCATGACTCGGAAACAAACATTTGTGGTCATCACAAAGTTTGCCCCTACCAGGATTCGAACCTGGGACCTCTTGGCCAATACCCAGCAATCTGAGCATTCGACCAAGGCGGCCGTCATTATATAAGTATTTATTATGAGTATTGTATTTATTATAAGTATTGTATGACAATTTATATTCATGATTAGCTTAGTTAGGTATGTATGTTTAAATGAGATTTATTTCTCATACCAACCGTGCACTAGATGTCACCCGTTTATTATTTCTGTAGTCTCCGACACCCATTCTGGGTTGGCTGGAAGAGATCTCTTTTAGAGATAAGTTCGCCCTTGCAAATTTTATCACTTATAGTTTGTTCATTATTAACTGTGATGTGCAATAAAGAGTTAATAATAATAATAATAACCTTGTGAAAGCCGAAAAAGATAAAGAAAACAAATATCTTGATTTAGCTCACGAGATTGTTGACATGTGGGACATCGATTCAGCAATTATTGTTCCGATAGTTATATCTGCCCATGGCTTGATAGCCAAGAGCCTCGATAAACATCTTAAGAGGCTCGCGCTAGGTGGTTGGGTCAAGAGTCAGATGCAGAAGGCGGTACTTCTGGACACGGCGCGTATAGTGAGGAGGTTCCTGTCTCTGGATCCTTAACCACCGGTAGCCGGGACCGTGATCTTGCTACCGATGGGGAACTGCATTTTTGTATTTTTAAATGTTATAATTTTTTATACTTTATATTGTAAAAATGTAATGTTTAGAAATATGATTTTGTATGTATTTGAAATGTAATAAAAATGATAATAATAATAATATTTGCTTAAAATTACTAAGCCATATTCCAGAAGTCAAGCGTCGTAGATCGATATAATTCAAAGTGCGCATATAATTAATAACCTATTGAAACGATTCAATCAGCCCGCGTATAAAGTTTGCCACGTTGAGCTGTCATTATTATAGGTCTTATTGCTGTTGAAAAAGTGGCGCCGAGACCTGACGTAGTCGCTCTAATATATCTGTTTTCGTTACGTCAATCGTAAAGTTAAATGCTCTTGAACTTCTCGTCAAGCCAATAAACGAAGGAGGTGTGTCTGATGCAACGTCATGACATAAAACGTGAGGCTCGGAGCCAGTGAGGTTCTGGAGCGTAATAAATGACCTTATTGATGATTGTCTTCTCCTAATCAAAAACAAAACAAAAACTGGGAGATGTAATTGCTTACGTGCGTGCATGCGTGCTTAAGAATAGCCGAAATTTAAAACCATACTCACTTTTCGACCAATTGCAACGCCATAATTGTATAAGTGTACAGATGGAAACGGCAAAAACACTTGCCCCCGTTCTCGACGGGTACGTATTTTGCGAAGTATGGCGAGGATTCGACGATTTGTATTCTATGCCTACTATACATAATATAATACATATATATAGGCGCGTTTTCACAGCTCCGCTACACATCCTTGTAAAAGGTACTTTTCCATACCTACTCATTTTTGACGCGTGGTGACGGCAGAGCAGAATACATTTGTCACCACCATAATCTCTCCTGTACTGCGACTTTTGTGCCCGATAAATGGCAATAGATGACCACTAAGGGTTAAAACAGCAATGAGTAATGGGCATCAGCGTTCCTCTTAGACCACCTAGCAATGTACTGCGATTTCCGTGCCCAATTAATAGCAATAGGCTCGCCACCTATTACATGGAACTTAACATAATTAGCGAAACGTGGGTGCTAAGTCACCTCTGCCTACCTCTGTGGGGATATAGCCGTGATTTATGGATGTATGTATTTTTGGTGGGAAGCCTTATACATTTCAACAGCATAGCTACACATTCTAGTACGACACATTTTACTCGCACATCTCTGGTGGAAAAGCACCCTAATAAAATTATAGATGAAACCTTATGCAAAAGAGCGCAGATGCCAGTACGAAACTCCCAGTAGACAGCTTGGCTATACGCTCAATGGCCTGATAACACGGAATCGCAAGTACCTACTGAATGCAAATTTTCACCTGTACGTGCATAGAATGTTGCATTTAAAATAAAGTTTAAATTTGAATGGCAATCGATGTTTAACAGTCTTCCTTTAAAGGAGTTGTTGAATTTAAAGTATTATAGACAAAAAAGAACTCAATAAATTTAGTTGTATAGAAACGCGGGAAATATTTAGGAAAACAGAATGCATTAAGAATTCAGGCTTATGTTACAAGGTAACTATTTAGAAGTGAATTGTGTAATGACGGTGAAATCGCTTTGAATGACATTATAACGACAATTTTCAAGCCTAAACCGATTTCTTCCGTAAATGTTGTTCTTAGGGGCTTATTTGAATAGAATAATAGTCCTTAAAATACTTAAATATTAAAGTACTTGGCTAAATCAGGGGTCTATTCCTCAATGGTCACCAGTGTAATCAAAGTGCTTGTTACGTTTTTATCTTTTTTTCCTAACAATTACTAGTATCGTTTATCGTAGGTTATTTTATACCTACTACATTATACTACACATTATAATTGAAAAGCGGGTGAAAGCTGGGAATATGGTAAACGGGGCTTTGCACACTTTTATGAACAGCCAGCATTTTTAAATATCATGTAAGAATGAATATTGAGACACAATATCTATTACAATTCTAAGACGTGGCTGTATGTACTAAGCAATTTTAAATGTTCCTCATAAAAACAACTCTGAGTATTTAATAATTGGACCAATGTTTCCAATGTAAACCTATACTTTTAATTTAAAAAATTAAATATTGAATAAATAATTAAATTTTACCAAAATTGTTTTTATTTCCTCGCGGTTAGTACGAAAAGCTACTCTGCTTTTCGTACCAACCGCGAGGAAATAAATTCCTCGGGAAAAGCAGTCTTATATCTTGGGTGCGCTCGAATCCCTCGCTCAATTCAGGACTCTGCCTATATATAATATAATATCTGTTCATAAGAATGGTAGGGTAATAAGACCCAAGACCTATTCCAGCGGGCCTTATTAGCCGCTTTGCATTATTTTATAAAAACGTAAATTTCAAACAAAAAAGCTGTTATTTATGATTGAAACCAGAGAAGTTGCAGACAATAATGTCTAAATTTAAGAATAATTAAATTTTTAATTAAATCTTATCTCATAATAAAATTGGAGATATTTGGACGAAATCGTCCATCGCACAGACCAATGTATGTTGTGACGTTTGGACGATATCGTCCAGCGCACATAGCGGAGGTTAATGTATAATAAAATTGCGTTACTTTACTACTAGATTCCAATTTAATCAAAATACTTACATTTCCTTGATAAATAAGAGCTTTTAAGCGCAGCCTGTCACAGCTCGGTCGCTACTGACAATATGGTGGCGCGAGCCAGTTGCACGCTAACGTCAAGGTATACCTATCTGTCTTGGGCATGCCTAAATGAAGTTTGAACAAGAGTAAAAATATTTTAGCGCGAGGTTTCAAATGTGGGCCTGATTATACCATGGGCCTTATATGCCGCAGGTACCTTAATATATGCGAAAAGACGTTTTCCCCAACCTAATATACGGCAGTACAAAATACATGTATACGAATGAGCCAAACACAGAAAATAACAAAACACAACAGTTTCTGCTGGAAGCCCCGAAAAAAATTGTATTTCCTTGTTCTAAATTTAAAACTGCCCATTATTATCGAGTTTGTCCTCAACACTAAGGAAAAAAAATGTTCTTCCATATTATCTTGTGAAGCTTTGCTTCATAAAAAAATAATGCCAACCCTTAAATGCTTAAATGGGGTCTTTATTAATTGTCAACATTTTTATTATTTAAGTGGTGTCTTTGGTCTGTTTAAAATTAAACCAAGCATCCGACACCTATCCTAATCAACATGTAATACTTGTAAAATTATTGTCTAACTGCTCTGCTCCCAGGATATCTAGGACAGGCGCAGCATGACTCCTGTTCCATTCAACCAGCCTGTCCAATCAAATTTAATTCATATTGCCTGTCTATACCGGTAAAATGCTAGCGATGAAGGAATGCAAAGAAAGGTGGTGAAAAGGTTCATGCCGAGAGACCCACGCTGATACTGTTTACGGTTTTGGATTAAATTATACATCCAACCGCCTGCCTGACAGCAACCATCATTGGTATATTTTTGTTGGTGATTGCCCTCCACCATTCGGATGTCCAGAGATGACACAGGGCTCCCTTAGTCGATTTTACGACACCCCTGAGGCGAGTTAGGGGTGACACATTAATGTAATATAGACCTGACAAGAAAAGCGACTAGTTTTGAATTGACGAAAAGCACGTGAGGGCTGGTGAGGGTACCATTGCTAAGCAGCTGCACCGCCTTTTGAACCTTTGTTGCGTAAGTGGCCAAGTACCTAAAGACTGGCGTAAAGCCGTCATTGTGCCAGCTGAAATGCAAAAATTACCGTGGTATTAGCCTTCTCAGTGTTGTCGGCAAACTGTATGCAAAGATTCTGATTGAAAGGATTATGAAAGAGACTAATGACAGAATATGGGACGTGCAAGCAGGATTTCGAAAGGGAATGGGTTGTATGGATCAAGTCTTTTCTCAGAAATCTCTAGCTAAAAGCCAACGAGTATATTGCGCTTTCGTAGATCTAGAAAAGGCTTACCTATGACCATGTGGTGAGGAATGAACTATGGTCTATTTTGTCGATGTATGGGGTGAGCAGTAGCCTGATCCAAGCATTGAAATCTCTCTATGAAGATTCCAATGCTAGTGTTTGGATAAATGGCGCATACACAGAATCGTTTCGCATCGGTACAGGTGTGAGACAAGGATGTGTAGCGTCACCATGGCTGTTCAACTTATACATGGACAACTGTGTGACGCGAATGAAAGAATTTGATTGTGGATTAAGAATGAACGAGTTACTAATCAAATGCCTGCTGTACGCTGATGACCAGATTATATTAGCGTCATCAGAAACAGATCTGCAGGAGATGGTAACAGTTATGCATGAAGCTCTGACAGAGAAAGGTATGAAAGTAAATGTAAACAAGACAAAGGTCATGGTTTTTGAAAGGGATGAACAAATGACGAAGTGTAAAATTTAGATTGCGGGTGAGAATGTTGAACAAGTGAAAGAGTTCGTTTATTTGGGATCTGTATTTACGAGAGATGGAAAGTGTGATAGTGATATTGAAAAGCGGGCGAAAGCTGGGAATATGGTAAACGGGGCTTTGCACACGTTTATGAACAGCCAAAGCGTGTCCAGAAAGGCTCGTATGGCTGTTCAGGTCCCGACATTAATGTATGGAAGTGAAAGTTGGGTATGGGAGAAGAAGCATGAAAGTAGAATAAATGCAGTAGAAATGAGAGCGTTGAGGAGCATGGCTGGGGTAAGACTGAGCGATCGATTGTACAACAGTGTGATAAGAGAAAGGAAAGGGATGCTCGCATGGTTTGGTCATGTCGAAAGAATGGATGAAAGGAGAATGACAAAAAGGATTTATATGGCGAGAGTGAATGGAGAAATGGGAAGGGGAAGGCTTAGACGGATCTTTCATAATCAAATAGAAAGTCTTTTAAAAAAGGGCTAGGTCAAGAGTACCCGAAACCGACGGGCATGCATGAAGAGATTGATGAGATTGGATGAAGCGAAAGAAGTATGTAAGGATCGTAGCAAGTGGAAAGAAGTGATCTCTGCCTACCCCTATGGGAGAAAGGCGTGACACATGTATGTATGAAAATCACGTTAAGGAACCCTTTAATTTAAAGTAAATATATCTGATTACGGCTGTTAATCCAAGACGCTCTTGTGTGCTCTTGTTGATTTAGACAAGTGGTTTAATCGTTGTAATGTTTAATGACGTTCTCACTTATATGGTGTAGTAAAAAGCACACAGTACCTAACTTTGTTGCTTTATCATTTATGTATAAATATTATCTCCTTATAGGAAACAGCAGTTAACGTTACTATGCAAGACAAAAATCTAAAATCTATAAACCAAATACCAACTAATTAATAGTGAATTCTAGTGTCTTGCACTAGAATTTGTTTCATGTCAGTTTCAAATCGAAAGATACCTAAATACGGTTCGTTTATTCCTAATCCTGGATTTCTTGTTGTTATTATTATCCCACATATACTAATTTTTTCACTATTTAGTTTGTGTACGTCAGACTACCATAAAATGGCAAAATTTCTAAATCAATTTTGTGCTCTATTATTACCAAGTTAAAGTTGACAATCGATTGAAGAAATTTGACAGTTTTGGGTAGTCTGAAGTTTGTGTTGACTGTATATTGTTATAAAACTACCAAATCATTTTAAAATAACATAACAATCATCGTTTGTAGCATGGTATTTATGATTAATTAGGAGATAGAACCAAAGCAAAATTTCTCAAAGTCGTGAACTTCGATAAAAAAATTAAAAATAATACTTTTCACAAAATATAAACCTACTACTATGTTTTAAGGGTATTTTTTATTGAATTGATAAAGAATAGGCACTACAGTTACTTATAAACAGCGTTTATTTTTACAAATAATCGTTGGCAACTACAATGAAAAGGAAATTGCAATCAACGTGTGATAAAAAGGTTACCTAGTACCTACTGATTAATTAAAATGTATTATATTTTTATCTCGTGTTTATTGAGTCAACAGCTACCACTCTCAGTGGTGGTCGAAATGTCATTGACTCTGACTGTCATATTATTATTAATGCTGATTGTTTTAAACTTTAGGCCCGGTATGGAATTAAACCTCTGGTTTATTAGGCTTATACAATATTCGGAATATATATAGTAGTATAGTGCCGTGTGGTGACGGCAGAGTAGAATACAATTGTCACCACCCCAAATCTCTCCCGTGGGTGTCGTACGAGGCGACTAATGATAAATGTGTTGAGTGATGAGGAATGGGCAGCAGCGTTCCTCTTATACCACCTAGCAATGTACTGCGACACTTTTGTGCCCGATATGTGGCAATAGGCTCGCCACCTATTACATGGGACCTAACATAATTGGCGAAACGTGGGTGCTAGTTCACCTCTGCCTGCCCCTGCGGGGATATAGGCGTGATTTATGTATGTATGTATGTATAGTAGTATAATAGTGTTTTAGACGTGATTTATTTAAGAAGTGTTTTAAATCTGATGTTGTCTCTTGTTTGTCAATATGTAGTTTATCTCGAGCAATGGATTAAAATCTTGTCATCCCAATCACTCTCTCCGTTAATCAGTTTCTCAACAAAGTCCTTTCCATGTAGTTTCTATACATTAATTCATCACTAGCAACTGTCCGATGTGTTGAATAATGATGAGGGAACAGGGCAGGAAGGTGATGTTAATAAAACTTATTTATTATATCCGATTATGTCAATTCCTCAGATATATATAATAATTTTAATGATTAAATAATAATTAACGAACTTTTACTATGTATTAGGTTAACGAATTACTATTTTTTATTTTAAATATTTATACTTAAATAAATATGAAATACAAAACTAACTTACGATTTGTAGAATAATAAGTCGTGTTCCCAAGCAAGGGACTGTATTCTGAAGCATCTTCCGTCTCCCTTCCCCTGGACGAAATTGTGGGTACTGTAGTAGCCGACACTATTTTAGCAAATACACTCATGTTTTTACCGAATTATCAAAATACGATTACTGGTTCCAATAAGCTTTTGGTCAGACATGAAGTAGATCTTCATTCCTCAGTTCCAATATTTATTTCGCGATATATTCTAACCGTTGTTCACACTGAACTAATTATTAACTCAATATTACTTAACATTGTAGGTAGGTAGTTCGAGCAATGTAGATAATAATGTCCTTTGCTGGTAATTGGGGTCATTCTAATATAATATCATTTGTGTGGTTTAAGTATTACTTAAATATAAATATTGATGGATGGACCATTTAAACTGATCCGGATATAGATGAAATTGAAAGAAGTCAAAGTAAAAAATTACTATTTGTAAATTTACATAGTTTGTACATTCGTCACTAGATGTCGCTAGGAGTCGTGTACAGTAGGTATACTTATGACGCGCGCTTTCACAGAGAATTTAATAAGAAGGAACATGGGTACATCATTTTTTTATTACCTAATAAGATCAATATGGACAGTAGTTTAAAGATCTTTGTTCTGTTGATCTGACGCTGTAAGGCTGTAAGTCATAGTAATGATAAAACTCTGGATATAAAGATACCGTCAGCGTAGGTACCAGTTTTTCTTAGCCTATGTATTAGACCTATGGTACCTATCTGTGAATATCTCCTTATGTGCTAATAGAAATAGAATTCATTTACACACGGCACGCTTAAACTAAGTTCCTCTCTGGGGCCTTACCACCAACTCTAAACGCGACTCAATTCCCATTGTCAAAGTGAGACAACGCTATGAGCCGAGTAGAGCGGCGTCCCGTTGTGTCACCCGCGTTTGGATCGCACTAATACTTCATGGTACGGCTACAGTTCGGCTTGTTCCTTATCGGCCCGAGTTGCACTTTGTGGAGAATGCCGTAGAGAAAGAAGAACCCTTTCAGGGATTCAATTCGTACAACTATATATGTATAAGTTACTATAAAAATAATAATAAATAATTATTTCTTGCCCCTACCTATTCTATAACCGGGTATTTTCTTTATTTAGATTGCTCCTTAAAAATGCGTATGAGTTATACAAAAGCTTGGAGTTTGCCCTTTAAAACGATTCCTATCCTACCGGCAATTTCAGATAGTTTCCAACAATTTCGCAAAAATTGTGTTGACAGTATTCAGAATTCATGCACCGACATCGTTATGACTCGTTTCGCTATACCAATTTCATATTAATGACATCGCTTCTTAAGCTACGTTCATAAGTTATTTAAATAAGAGTTATCTATTTGAAAAATTGTTAGACAGTCGTATTTCAACGGTGAAGTTCAAGGCAGTACTGTCTAAAAATGAAAGTTTTATATTTAGATTTAACGATTATTATGATGCTTTTTGATTACTGTAATGCGAAAATTTTGGAAGCAACTATCGTGAGTGACGTCATAACTGCGACGAAAAGGCCATCAACTGTAATCGCTACGCTTTGTTGGCAAACTTGTAAGAAAAAATATCTATATTTAGTAACGTCTCTATAGGAAACATGAAGTAATTGCGACAATACAGCTAGCCTAGAGCACTGCTAGCGAGGTTATTGAAACTTAAATTGTAATAAAAACTATATCTGTAGTAATATTTACTTATTTACTTGCAGATGAAAAAAGATTATTTTATGTAACTGTCTCCGAAAACAAAGATCCAAAAATTACTATGCAATTCGATGACGTAACTGACCCTTTTGAACATTATGGACAGGACCAGGATATGGTTTTTGTGGTAGACCTTGAATGTCCCAACATTACAACATTTTTTGAAAAGGTAATTTGTTCGTTATTATTCATTAATTAATCTTTCATTATTCTTCATTGAGGCTGGTAGTGGTTATTAATAAGCCTATTGCATCCTCAATAATTTTGTCATATTATTATCATGTTATTGAGATGGGTACCTACTCTTATTTGAAATTTTCGTTGTTTCTTTCCTTAGAAAAGAAAAGAAAACCAGTTTAGATCGCCGTTTCGTTGGATATTGTTGGGCTCCACATTTGACGATGAAGTGCCGAGTGCTATCGCCAATATTGATATTTTGCCTGATTCTGAAGTAATATATGCGATAGAGGGGGAAAGTAAATCGTTTATATTGCGTTCTAGTAAGTTAAACATTTTAATGTTTAGTTTTCATATTCACTTTTTTACGTTATATCCACTTTTCTTCCATGCTTCAAAAAATTAGGTAGAATGTGCCAGCCCCAACTCACCGCAAGGGTGTCGTCAACATTAATCTCGAGAACTCACTCATGAACATTAAAGTGGGGACATTAAAGGGCTGGTGATGATGACGATGATGATGAAAGTGACAATGTTTATTAGTTAAAGATAAATAACCCTAAGATGGAAAGTCCATTTAATAGAAGTGCCAAAACCACACACAGCCCTCCTTCTACTCCCCAGTCTGGACCAGTCCCTCTCACTAAAGCACAGCAACCAGGAGAAAATGCTTGTGACGTTATCTCTACAGCAGAAATACAGGACTGGATTGTGTCTATCTAACAGTGTCTAAATGAGGTATGCTATATTGCATCAGATGGTAATCTCAACTCCGAGTAGAAATTACGCATAAATAACCTATGTCGGAAAGTAGGCTACGGAACATCGCAGATGGCAGTTCAGTACCAATCCCTAAAACTGAAATCGGTACAAGGCCATACCTCTCACAAAGCTCTTCAAGAAAAATTTGATCTAGCACAACAATTGCATGACCTCAAGCAAGTTATCAAAAAATCAGAGTTAGAAACCAACTGAAAGCACATCATTCGCCGATATGCTGAAAAAGGGGTCCAATAGTTATATTAAACATACAAGCACGAGTTCAGTGGCCATTTATCCTAATGCCAAATTAAAATCAAGTGAAGAGACAAAGAGTCTTGTTCAGAAGATCATCCGGCCAGACTAGATGAAACTTCATGTAAGAGGCCTTCGCAAGATAAAAAACGGTGGTGTGGTAATCAGCACAGAAAGTAAGGATGATATTGCCAAACTTAAACAATCTGTGCAGCTGACGAACTAGGGCCAACCGTGGATGAGCCACATAAAAGAAAGCCCAGAAATGTTGTGATCGGGTGTGCCTACGGCCATGTCAGAAAAAGAAGTTTTCACGTGCATTTACAACCAAAATTGAGCCGACAAAATACCGTCCTCCGATCTTGAAACTTTTTGTCCTCTTCTAAGTTAAGTCATAAGTCTGGCAAAAAAGATGTTGAGATCTGTGAATATGTAATAGAAGTTTCTGTGGTCGTACGAAGAGCCCTAATATCGAGCGACAGAGTATTTGTGAACTGGTCGTCGACTTTAATTTAGTCACAAGATGTTACAAATATCAGCAGTATGGTCATGCGGCCAAATCGTGTCGTGAAGAAAATTATACATGTGGGCACTGTGGAAATCATGGTCATACGATTCAAGACTGCACCAATTAAGAATCCGACCCAAAATGTCCGACCTGCTTGCGATAAAAAAAAATCTCACAACCATAAAACAGGGGCTGTTGACTGCCCGGCGAAAGTTATGGCCGAAAAGAGATACATCAGGGCCCGTAGCCAAGTGGCAATCGTTTCATAACGATCACGTGTCGAAGTTCGTCACGATCGGCCATATTACTTTGGTATCTACAGCGTCTTAGCTTGCGCTACCAACATAAATAGGAACTTACGAAGACGATTTTGATCACGTGATTTCACGACGACTTACGTCAAATCCCATACATTTTGCTTAATCGAACTTCGTTATCTTTGTCGGTATGTTACTTTGTCTAGGCCCCCAGTACCATCGTTATGAAGGTGCCTAAGGTGTTCGAAAAACAAAAACAACAATTATCCGTGTCCTACTTTTCGTTTTATAAATTGTTATAAGCACGCATCTTCATTTTATGCAAGCTATTCTTAATATTTTATGTCAGTTTAAAGCGTGTCATTATTACCTATTAATTAAATTATATATTCTGATTAAATAAGAAACCGTCTTACCTAGCACTTTTGCATCTGTAATACAGGTTTAACCTAGTTCATGTGCAAAAGTATTTTTCATCCCACCATCTCGGAAAAAGCGTTTTTGCTCTTCGATATCTGAGTGCAAAAGCCGTTTTTATCCTCTAGAGGTTAAAGTAAATTTGAATTTAGAACATCGTGTGCAATGAGTTTGTGAATTCAAAACATCATTATACATATTTATTTCTACCTCCATGGTGCCGAAATTGTCATGCAACCTATTTTAATTTGTTAAAAACTCAGACTCGGAACCTTCTTGGTGTACTTTTTTTGTAATTTGCTTTTCGCGCGCCATTTTCTTTTCACGTCATAAATTTGTTAAAACCTAGGAGTTCCGTGACGGTCAATCAGCTTGGCGTCAATCTTGCTTTAAACATTTTGATCGTCTACAACGCTTGCTGGATGCTTGAGTCAAGCATTTAAAAGCTTTTTAGGTCTGTTTGATTTGTTTACGCTAGCAACGGAACAAAAACATACAGAAAATCAACGTGCTTGACTCAAGCTGATTGACCGTCTCGGAACTCCATTAGGGACGGTAATTTTTATTAGGTACTTACAGGTGTGTCTGAATGAATGTTGCGGGTGTGGCTGGATGGATGGGTGGCTGTTGGAGGTGTGTCTGGGTGAATGGGTGTTTTGAGGGTGTGTCAAGGTAAATGGGTATTTTGTGGGTGTGTCTGGGTGAATGGGTTTTTTGGGTGTGTCTGAATGGATGGGTGAGTATTGTGGGTGTTTCTGGGTGATTGGGTGTTTCTTGGGTGTAATTAGGTGTTTTGTGGGTGTTTCTGGGTGATTGAGTGTTTTTTGGGTGTGATTGGGTGTTTTGTAGGTGTTTCTGGGTGACTGGGTGTTTTGTGGGTGTTTCTGGGTTAATCGGTGTTTTGTGGGTGTTTCTGGGTGAATGGGTGTTTTGTGGGTGTTTCTGGGTGAATGGGTGTTTTGTGGGTGTTTCTGGGTGAATGGGTGTTTTGTGGGTGTTTCTGGGTGAATGGGTGTTTTGTGGGTGTTTCTGGGTGAATGGGTGTTTTTTGGGTGTTTCTGGGTGAATGAGTGTTTTGTGTGTGTTTCTGGGCGAATGGGTGTTTTTTGGGTGTTTCTGGGTAAATGGGTGTTTTGTGTGTGTTTCTGGGTGAATGGGTGTTTTGTGAGTTTTTCTGGGTGAATGGGTGTTTTGTGGGTGTTTCTGGGTGAATGGGTGTTTTTTGGGTGTGTCTGAGTGGATGGGTGTTGAGAGTGTGTTTGGGTTAATGGGAGGGTGTTGTGGAAGTTTCTGGGTGAAAACAGAAACTGTTGTGATTGTATTTTTTTTTGTATTTTGCAATTTCCTCGTTGGGGGGGATGAAAAGTTACGTGTTGCACTCGAGTGCAAAGATTTTTCACCTTGTGCTCTTTTGATTCCCTCGCCATCGCTCAGGATTCTAATTTTTGAATCACTCGCTACGCTCGTGATTCAATTTTAGAATCCTTCGCTAGCTCGGTCATCAAAATTGAGCACGCGGTTAAAAAACAACTTTGCACTCATGTACAACAAATAACTATTATACATACGACTGATATTATTATGTCAGCATTTGTCAAAATGCATTATTATCAGTTTCAGTACCTATAATACATACATACATAAATCACGCCTATATCCCCGAAGGGGTAGGCAGAGGTGAACTAGCACCCACGTTTCGCCAAATGTTAGGTCCCATGTAATAGGTGGCGAGCCTATTGCCATTTATCAGGCACAAAAGTCGCAGTACATTGCTATTGCTAGGTGGTACAAGAGAAACGCTGCTGCCCATGCCTCATCATTCATTTATCCTTAGTCGCCTTGTACGACACCCTCGGGAGAGATTTGGGGTGGTGACAATTGTTTTCTACTCTGCCGTCACCACACGGCACGTACTTATAATTATATATATAATGTAATCCCTATGTAGGTCAATAACTACATGTGTGTGTATTACTATGAATAAATATTATTATAAATGTAAGTAGATAATTTTTATGTTTTTATTTAAAATGTGTGATTGTAATTACTTATATTTGGTTATAAATGATTAATTTAAATAAATATGCTTATCTTTTACCGCCTGAAACACAGGATCTTCCTAGTTCAGGCATATTGTTATAATTTTTACCTAAGTTTATTCATATTTTAACATTAACTGTTCTAGCTCTAAGTTTTGTCAATAAAGATTTATATTATTTGTATATTATAACTAAGAAATTGTCCAGTTTACACCAAAAGGCACCTTGGGCACCTGAATCATGGAGAGAAAATCGTCTAAACAGTTGCGTTTCTGTCAGATAGGAGGCTGGCTGTAAAACCTAAGCCAAAACCTTGAGCAGTTTGGGTTGGAATGTTATTACCCCAATCAGTCGCTCTCTGTTCACCGGTCTCTCGACATAATATTTATCATGACTTTTCTATGCATTCACTCATCACTGGCACCTTTCGGCGTAAAGGATATTATGAATTGGGAATGTATGACTCGACAACTTTTGAGAGATATGAATGGAAGAAGAAACACACTAGGAACAGGGCAGCAAGATGTTATAAATATGCATTTGCAATATCGTTACGTTTATTTAGAAGAGTTATCCATTTCAGTATATAAAACAGGTCCAAATAGTACCTGGGAAATTGAATTGTATGGTTTTTGGACTCCTGAACATGGTTTTGTTCAATCTACTTCAACCGAATCGACAGCACAACGCAGACTAGATTTAAAAGGAGTTGAAATAAGTATTTGCTATGTTCTTACCGATAAGGATAGCATCAACCATCTGACAGATGAAGTGTAAGCTCAAATGAAAAAGCTATTTAAAACTTAAATTATTAAAAGGTTATATTATAGTTGACTATGAGATGCTTTTTTCAGCAATGATCATATCGACACGATAACAAAGGTGAATTTTCCCACCACTAATCATCTACTAGATATTATGAATGCGTCCCGAAAGTACATATTTGTCGAGACATGGGGATATAAAGTAAACGGTACATGGAACGGTATGACTGGTTATCTGATAAGGGAAGAAGTAGAAATCGGAGGTAGGTGTGCCTTTTCGATATGATGATAATCTTGATACTTCTGAATTCTACTAAACTGTTTTTGTAGGATCTCCAATGTTTTTCACATCGGAGAGAATATCCATAGTGGATTACATAGCAAGTCCGACACCAACTCGATCTAAATTCGTCTTTCAACAACCGAAATTGTCTTACGAAAACAATTTGTTTCTGCTTTCTTTTCGAACTTCTGTGTGGTACAGCAGTGCGGGGCTTATTTTCTTATTGCTCTTAGCCTTATTCGTTGTCGCTGTCTGGGAGTGGAAGAAAAATGAAACAAATGAGGCGGTATGTTATTTTGATTCACATTAAGTTGTTCTTTGTTTTTGTATTATCTTTAAGTTTTGTTTTAAGATTTGTTGTAACTATTCAGAGGAAGCAAAATGCAGGGGTACTAAGGCCGAATTTTGTGGACATAGTCATTTTAATTTCTGGAGCAGTCTGTCAACAAGGGAGCCCAACTGAGCTGAAAGGTTATACAATTTGCTGTCAATAACATTTTAATCCTTCTTGAAACTATTCTATTTTTAATCTTAATTTACGAAATGTTTGCATATGTAAATATTTTTAAATAATGCTTGTCCTTGTCTTATCATTATGTAATATTTTAGGTACTCTAGGTCGAATAGTAATGCTGATTCTGTTTTTAACGCTCATGTTTCTCTACACATCATACTCTGCCAACATAGTAGCGTTATTACAATCAAGTTCGTCCCAAATCCGTACTTTAGATGATTTGTTACATTCAAGATTGAGGTTCGGCGTTCACGATACCGTTTTCAACAAATATTATTTTTCGGTAATTATAATTGTTTACAATAAAAACACAAAAGACATTCTGAACAATAATTTGATTAAATTGATTTTTCTACTGTTTTTAGTAACAAATTATAGGTACTTAATAATTGCACTTTAACAGACAGCGACAGAGCCCGTAAGGAAAGAAATATACGAGAAAAAAGTTGCTCCTCCAGGCACAACACCTCGCTTCATGACTATGGAAGAAGGAGTCAAGAAAATGAGAGAGGTGCAGAAATATTTGAAACAATTTATTTGCTAAGCCACTTGTGATAGTACATATATATTTTTTTTAATATTCTTCTTATAACTTTCTTTAATAGGGCCTGTTTGCATTTCATATGGAAACAGGAGTTGGATATAAATTTGTTGGTAAGTTTTTCAAAGAAGGCGAAAAATGTGGTCTGAAGGAAATACAATACTTACAAGTGATAGATCCGTGGCTAGCTGTGAGAAAAAACACACCTTACAAGGAAATGTTCAAGATTGGGTAAGTCACTGCGGAAGAAATTATTTTTAGTGGTAGGTATGCAATATAAGCATTAGACACAAGTATTTTTTTCTATCGTTGTAACCTTCTAACATTTTATTTGTAGAATGAAAAGGATCCAAGAACACGGTCTTCAGAGCAGAGAAAACCGTCTTTTATACGAAAAACGACCTAAATGTTCTGGGGGAGAATCTAATTTCGTATCAGTCAGCATGGTTGATTGCTATCCTGCTTTATTAGTCCTATCTTATGGTGCAATTATATCCCTTATCTTATTAGCCTTCGAACATATTTATCTCCGCAAGAGAGACGGAATTGTTGAAAATTTGTCCCCATGTAACAGAAAACGACTATGTAGATCACCACAAGCCTATGATTAAATATTAAGAATTTGCACACTTTATAGCCAAAGCTATCGAGAAAATTCATACATATTTATATAGTAAATCTGACATGTAGACCACAACAATAATAATACAGAGTAGAGAATAATCCCTTCCACGATTCTGAAACCCCTTTATAATTAAAGAAAACCGAAGCAAAGCTAGATTAAAATAACACTAAGTCTAGCGTGTTATGCCTATTGCAATTATTAGAAACCAATTATGATAAGCAGGAAAGCTTGATGTCGCATAAGGGATATTTATCGCGTAATTATAGCCTTTGATATGTAATTAAGTCCCAGCATTAAAGCTATGTAGGAATTGTAGAAACCCACCATATAAGAGCAAGAACCTTTGGCTCAAGAGCCTTAGAACAAGCTTACTTTTGTTCAAATAAAAATGAAGATGATTATTAAGCTATGTGTCCTTTTTATTTTTAGTCATTATAAATTAGCGTTTTGTGCTGAAATTGATATGATAACTGATGTAATTGGGTTTACTGATAAAGTCACGTCTGTCGTTGCTTACGTTTGTTGGAAACCATGTGAGTATTTTAATATTTAACTAAGGCCTGCAGAATCTATAGCTAGATTGTATTGATTAAATCCACTTTTGAAGCAGGTCTCTATTGGCACCTATGAATCTAAAAAGAAATCGATGTGATAACTAGTGTATCTAGAGAAATTCTGACTGGTTAATTACAATAAAAGCCACACGTTTATTTTGTCCCTCTTTATACCTTTTTAACATATTTAAAGATTATGCTAAGGTAATTATTTATTTTATTTTGTGTTCACATAGAATATCATCATCTTTAATAGCAACTCTAATAAATTATTATTTAATTTTAGCTAAGCAAGTCCAGTTGATGTCAAGCATAATGGGCATGACCAAGCCGAAAACAATACGTTTTGTCAACTCAAATTGGATTGAAGTAGAACCTTTGCTAAGAGAACGAGTTGTAGTAGTTACCGATATGAACTGTCCGGGAACCAAAAATTTTCTTACAAAAGTAACAAACATTGTTTAGAGAGTTGTCTACTTTTACAAAAATATTAATATTCATATTTGTTTCAGATCAATAAGTTGTTTTTGCACATCATCAGCCCTTTAATGTCCCCACTGCTGGGGCACGGGCCTTCCCTATGGATGGAAGAATATAGGGAGATTGGGCCATAACCCACCACGCTGGCCCAGTGCGGGTTGGTGGGTGCTGACGACTGCAGATGCAGCCGGGACCAACGGCTTAACGTGCCTTTCGACGGAGGAAGTCGAGATGATACATTTTTGGTCACCCATCCAATGACCGGCCTTAGCGAAATTTCTTAGTTTACGCAATCGCAGGCCAAGCGCGCTGTGCCACTGCGCTAGCAAGCTCCGAGCGTTTTTGCACATAAAATATGTTATTTCGCATGTAAACATCGCTAAACATTTTTAGTTTATAGATTTAACAAATCTTATTAGCTGCTATTTGAATTCACGGTGGCATTTTTTTCTTTCTACAGGCAAGTGCGCTGAGAATGCTAGAATTTCCATATCGGTGGTTAGTTATTTACAACCCAATTAATGAAAGCAAATTGGAAAAATATGACTTTAAAATGTTGGTTGATTCAGAAGTGATTGTCGCTCAAAGCAATGGCTCAGATTCGTATATTTTGACCATGAGTAAGTACTACTCAACAAACTTGGAAACCTCACTTGTAGGTTTAGTGTTTTTTTCTTAGAGCTATTTGGATAAAGTTAAATATTTTTAAATAATCAAAATCTAGAATATTTACTAATTAACATTTTTAATTTACAATTTAGTTTACAGACTCAACGTCAACAGCACATGGGTAACGGAATACTTCGGCCATTGGAGTCCGGAAAGTGGCATTAAAAATTCAGAATTAGCGAAATCATCCATATCGACTAGGCGTAAAAATTTCAACAGAGAGCCAGTAAAGACAGTTATGGTGGTTATCGATAATAAAACCAAATCTGACCCTTACGATTTGAGGTATAGCAACATAATAATACAATTAACAACGTTATTAGTTTTAATAAATATGGAATATAACATATTTATTAAAACTGCAACTGTCATAGCTGATACTGAAATTAAAAACTTTGTTCTTAGCGACATTTTCACTGACTCAGTTACGAAAAGTACTTTACGCGTAGTCGACCCGCTATACGGGTATTTAAATGCGTCATCGAAATTCATCTTTACTGACACCTGGGGCTATAATAAAAATGGGACTTACGGAGGTATGGTTGCAGAGTTGTCTGTGGGAGATGCAGATCTTTCAGGTACAAATGAGAAACTTAAAGGTTGTTCAATAATTCGATATTTTCTTTGCTTTGATCTTTGGATGTGAACTTGACGCCGTATACATATATACATAAATCACGCCTATATCCCCGAAGGGGTAGGCAGAGGTGAACTAGCACCCATGTTTCGCCAATTATGTTAAACATAATTTTGGGAAATGCCGTTCCATGGAATCAAACTAGTGGGTATTCAAAACTTTTGTACAAAACATGCGATATCTATATTTTCAAAATTCATTTATTATCATATCTGTTATTGTTGCGGCATAGGTTTTTCTTGTGGTTTATCTTAAATATATAGTATAATACATAAAACATTAAATCTTTCCATAAATGTGGGTTTGATAGAATAATACCACAGTGCTCTATTGCGAACTTATTCAAATGGACAGGCAATACTGATCAAGCTAGTAAAAATGCTGAAATACTTGCATTCATAAAAATATTAGGTACAGTTTAAAATCGTTTAAAATGGTTAATCTTTTTTTACCTTAAATCATTATAGTCACAAAGAGGTCCAAAGTCAAATCAATACAACAGACTCGTGTCTCAATGTATAATTGCAATTAAAATTATTTCAGTTAGCGTAAGCTTACACTTAGATCTAAATCACTGGTTGAATACCTAACTCTTTCCAATTATTATGCATTTCAGCTACCATTATTATCATCACTCAAGACCGAATGAAAGTAATAGATTACTTAATAAGCCCTATGCCTATTACTATAAAGTTTGTGTTTCGAGAGCCACCACTATCTTATCAAAATAACTTGTTTCTGTTACCATTCAAGGCGACAGTATGGTACTGCATGGGTGCATTAATTTTGGTACTGATAATCATTCTGTATATTAATGTTTTGTGGGAAAATAAGAAGTTAAACCAAAGCGAGGTAATGACATAAGTATAATATTCTAGGACTTTAATACTTTGCACAAATTAATCAACTAACATATTAGGTACTGCTATTTATCAACTAACATAGGTGCAGGAACTATAGCAAATATGAAGGTTTGTTTTTAAAGTTTGCTTTTAAATTACGTTGTTATTAATAATAGTTTAAATTTTCCTTTTTTTATTTAATTTTATTCGTGACCTTTATTTGTGTGTTGAGATTTAAACATCTATTGTTTCTCTGATTGTTGATTTAATCTCATCGTAAGTAACATTACATCCTTAGTTTATTATCTACATTTTAATGGCTCTACTATTTATGTTATTTTATAGAACACTACGGATCCTACAGTTACGCAGCCGAACTTAAGTGATATTGTAATACTAGTCATGAGTGCCATATTGCAACAAGGATGTTCTACTGAATTAAAAGGTAAAAACACGAGATTAACATACCAAAGAAACTGGAAATAAGGAAGTCCTGAGTCCATTTCTTTCAAACAGTCCTTTTTTCGAAATGTCATAACGTTTTAAACACCTATTTTATTTATGTAATCCACAAAAAGTTTGATACAAAATGAGAGAATCGCACCAATATATGAATTAACACTTTGGGCCTCAAGCCGTATACACCATAATGATAATATGTGATATGGAATGGGTTTGTTCAATTCATAAAAAGCTATTTTATTGAAGTTTATATTTTAAAATAAAATGAAATTCCTAGTTTAATTTTGGATCCAGTTACAGCAAGCGGAATTGGACCAAAACGCATGTAAAACATTTATCTTTATTATAAGTTGTACTAACAGGAAATAACTTATTCATATCTGATTAATATTCCACGAAAGTGATGGAAGATTTTTTATGTGAAGCTCTGAATAGAAATGGATAACTAACGCGACACTCTTAATAAAATTCTTCTATGATAGCATAGACTCTATGCTATCATCTCTATGCCAAAATACTTGTTACTTGCTATAAAATATAGCTTCGTAACGACCCGCCAATTTCTTTTCAGGAACTCTGGGTCGAATCTCGATGTTTCTTCTTTTTTTTTCGTTCCTGCTTCTGTATGCGGCGTATTCTGCAAGTATTGTAGCTTTGCTGCAGTCAAGTTCAAAGCAGATACGTACGCTGTCCGACTTACTACATTCCAAGTTAGAGCTTGGCGTGGAAGATACATCATACAACAGATACTTCTTTTTGGTAGCTATTCTGATGCCTTAAAATTATTTCTTGGTAATAAATTACAAAAAAATCCTTGATTAAGTTTGCGATAGCAAGTTGAAGGTGTGAACTATTATTCAAACACAACTTGTTTGCGTTTTATTCCAAAACATTTCCACCCAAACCATGGTCCACCTCAAAAATACTCTTGTTTAATTTATCAGATTTAAAACATAAAATATCGTTCTAAACCTTACTTACCTATGGATAAATAATATTCATTTCAACAGAACCTATTATTCATTTTTAGATGGCTACAGAGCCAGTAAGGAAAGCGATATATGATACCAAAATAGCACCTCCAGGTAAGAAAGCAAATTTCATGAGCCTTGAAGAAGGAGTTAAAAAACTGCAAAAGGTCAGTGATCATTAAGATACTATTATAGTCATTATTCGTTGTTATTCTAGTATTTGTTTATTTTTCAGAAAAATCTTAATATTTCGTAATTTATTTATTTTGAACGTTTCTGGCTTTTATTTTTCTCTCAAAATAATGTTAATCAAATTCCTCTCGTCTGTAGTCAATAATTTAATGACAATCAAGGCTTTCCTTGTTCCATTGCTCTTAATTTTATCTATATGTACCTTTTTGTATGTACCTATGACCATTTATAAAACAAAATGTTATGATATTTCTGTTGATGTTAATATATTTTGGGTATGATTTAAGCTATCACCAATTTAAATAGTTGTGTGTTTCCTAAATAATAGGGTTTGCCCCAAAATAGTAGATTTGTCACCAGATTGTAGTTACCAAACAATATAAAATTAATTCCACAATAAATCACCTTAAATCTTGGAGATATATAACAAATAATCTTTTTTGTATGTATTTTATTAGGTTTGTCCTAATAAGTATATAACCAAACAAATTTAAAAAGACCGCCAGTAAATCATATATTATGTAACTAGAAAACTTAAAGTTTAAAATAATTTTCATCCCACCATTTCGGAAAGAGCGTTTTTGCTCTTCGATATCTGAGTGCAAAAGCGGTTGTTATCCTCTAGAGGATAAAGTAAATTTGAATTTAGAACATCGTGTGCAATAAGTTCGTGAATTCAAAAACATAATGCCGAAATTATCATGCAACCTTTTTTAAATTTGTTAAAACCTTGGAGTTCCGAGGCGGTCAATCAGCTTGGCGTCAATCTTGGTTTATACATTTTGATCGTCTACAACGCTTGCTTGATGCTTGAGTCAAGCATTTAAAGCTTTTTAGGTTTGTTTGATTTGTTTGACCTAGCAACTGAACAATTTTAGAATCCTTCGCTAGCTCGGTCATCAAAATTGAGCACGCGGTTAAAAAGCATCTTTGCACTCACGTATAACAAATAACTATTAGGGTTGTCGTCATCATCGTCCCAACTAAAAGAGTGCTACTACCCCCGAATACAGAAACGCTACTCAAATTTTGAGCACTGCTTATAAAGTTAAGTGGATAATACCTGTCAGAATTTGTATGGAAATACGTAAATTTTGACAATACTTCAATGATTAGTAGGACTCAAGCTTTGAGTAGCGTTTCTGTATTCGGGGGTTAAGTGGTCCACACCTGTCAGAATTTGTATGTAAAACGTCAACTTTGACAATACTTAAATGTTAAGTAAGACTCAAACTTTGAGTAGCGTTTCTGTATTTGGGGGTTAAGTGGTCCACACCTGTCAGAATTTGTATGGAAAAACGTAAATTTCGTCAATACTTAAATGTTAAGTGGGACTCAAACTTTGAGTACCGTTTCTGTATTCGGGGGTTAAGTGGTCCACACCTGTCAGATTTGTATGTAAAACGTCAATTTTGACAATACTTAAATGTTAACTAGAATAAGTTCTACATAACTTTGAGTACCGTTTCTGTATTCGGGGGTTAAGTGGTCCACACCTGTCAGAATTTGTATGTAAAACGTCAATTTTGACAATACTTAAATGTTAACTAGAATAAGTTCTACTTAACTTTGAGCAGCGTTTCTGTATTTGGGGGTTAAGTGGTCCACACCTGTCAGAATTTGTATGGAAAAACGTAAATTTCGTCAATACTTAAATGTTAAGTGGGACTCAAACTTTGAGTACCGTTTCTGTATTAGGGGGTAAATGGACAACACCTGTCAGAATTTGTATGGAAAAACGTCAATTTTGACAATACTTAAATGTTAAGTAGGACTCAAACTTTGAGTAGTGTTTCTGTATTCGGGGGTTTAAGTGGACAAATGCCTCCCCGGGATCTTATTTAATGTACGGATTTATTGATGACAAAATAACAAATAAAAAGGAGTCGCAGTCAGGGATATTAGATTTATTTGGTGACAGATCTACTATTCTGAGCACAAAGCTATTATTTAAGTAATTATGTGGTCACAGATCTACCATTCTGATGACAAAGCTATTATTTATGTAATAAAACTATTATTATAATAACGATGTTAATATTCATGTAATTCTCTACAATTTTATCAGTAACCGTCTCTTATTTTGCACATTTATATTAACATTAATTTGATAATTCATACATGGGAACTTTTTGTTTATGTGATAACGAAAATATTTCTTGGCGATAAATCTATTTATTAGGTGATACAACTTGGTGACAAATATAAATTCTGTTGACAAAAAATATAGTTCCCATATATTTTTAGGAACCATTTGCTTTCAACATGAATATAGGAATCGGCTACAGATTAATAGAAAAATACTTTCATGAACACGAAAAATGCGATCTGCAGGAGATTTCATATCTGTACGATGCTATTACTTATATAACTAGTCGAAAGGAGTCTCCTTACAAGGAAATTTTTAAAATTGGGTTAGTTATATTTATTTACAAAACTATGTATATTGTAGTCCAACTTCTTGTGTGTAATGAGTGTAATGAAATTATCTATACTAATATTATAAAGCTGACTAGTTTGATTATTTTTTTAGTTGAACGCGCTAATCTCAGGAACTACTGCCTCAAATTGAAAAAATATATTTGTGTTGGATAGTTCATTAATCGATAGGCTATCATTAACCGACCTATAGATGGAAGAATATAGGGAGATTGGACCATAACCCTCACGCTGGCCCAGTGCGGGTTGGTGGGTATTAATTACTACATTAGAGTGCGGGCCAGATAAGTCCGCGCGTTGTCTAAATTGGAACAAAAATTCTCTCCTATTTTGTTTGTCGAGTGTCAATGTAAGCGAGCAGCACCATCCCTCGCGCGCGGACTTATCTGACCCGCACTCTAATACTGCGTTAATACCCACCAACCCGCACTAGGCCAGAGTGTGGGTTATGGCCCAATCTCCCTATATTCTTCCATCCATAGGGAAGGCCCGTTCCCCAGCAGTGGGGACATTAAAAGGCTGATGATTATGATGACAGACTGAAAAACGCATTTCCAGGTTGTTCAGGCTCAAAGAACACGGCTTGAACAATCGCGTGGACCGAATGATCTACGGCAGAAAACCGGTGTGCCAAGCCCGTGGCGGCAACTTTGGCTCCGTCAACATGGTGGACTTCCATCCAGTGCTCCTGATGTATCTCTACGGGATCATATTGGCCTTCTTGATTTTATTCATTGAAATCCTAGCGAATCGGCATAGAAATATGCAACTAGTCAGTGACACGATTTAGCTTGTCGCAGTTATGAACAATAATTACTTACCACAAACTTTGTGAGAACAAGAATGTTTGAAATATTTAATTTTCAATTTCATATTAATAATAATTTCAATAGTAATTTGTTGTTTTTTATTTAAATTTTGGTACTGTACAAACACGCTCGTATGTTATATTCGTATTTAGGTCAAAAGATATCAGAGGTCGTCAATTTAAAAATCCACCAGGTGATGGAATATAATTATGTAGGTATAACAGGCTAATCGCGGTTTGTCGATATTATAGTGTATGAAGAAAGAATATGCCGTGTCGTAGCGGCAGAGTATCAACCCCACAACTACACCTCCCTTAATTACCACTGTCACTTGTACTCATTCCCTACATGCGATCTGTAATTTCTGGTAACTGACAGCCTACTGGACAACTGACTAAACCTGCACCACCCCTAGTTAGTTTTCCCGCGAAATAAACGTGAATTAAAAAAATGTCTAATCATATATGGACAGTTGTTATCACATTTGTGCGGAATGTTGTCCCGTCAAGTGCTTAACGATTGGTTAACTGAGCTCTGTTTAACTTGCCCAACTGCGCAGTAGCAGATCGATCGTAGCCATGCTGTCTATCGCGCCCCGGCCCACCCAGTACTAATACAAACCGGTAATAAATCGCTTTAGACTGTCCGATTCGACTGATAGCAGACACAATTTCTTACATGTTATTATATGAAAACTTTGTAGCCTAATGTGAATTAGTTAATGGTAAGCCCGGTTAACGGACCTACCATTAACCGACCATATAGGCCGTATAGGTAAATACAGGAAGGATAAAACTTTTGTAACACCTGGAGAAATGATAATAAAGAAAATTTAAAAAAATATTATCTGCAGTTTTATTCACATACCGAAATCAATAAAGTGTTCAACGCTAAACACTGCAAAAGCGCGTTTTTGACGTCCACGACGGTTTATTTACCACACAAGATGTGTACCTATGAAGATTTCTCAGCAGAAAAATAGTAATTTGTTATACAAGAGTGTAAAGTTGCTTTTTAACCGCGTGCTCAATTTTAATGACCGAGCAAGCGAAGGATTCTAAAATTTAAAATAAGAATCCTAAGCATTAGCGAGGGGATCAAAAGAAAACGAGGTGAAAAATATTTGCACTCGAGTGCAACACGTAACTTTTCATCCCAACACAGCGAGGAAATGATTAAATGCAGTCAGTCAACTCTGTTGGTGTCAAATAAACTTTTTCGTCGCTAGTCACTCATTTCACGTAATCACTTACTGCCGCACTCAGAGACGTCAATTAATTTAATGAGTATTAATTGTCAAAAATTTTCATTCAAATCTAGACCATAGACCTGGCAAGAAAAGCGACTAGTTTTGAATTGTCATTTTTTGACGTTAATTACTCATTAACGTTATTTGACGTCTCTGAGTGCGACAGTTATTCAGGTTATTCACTTGTTTTCAAGTTTTAACCTAAGGTTTTGACATGAGGGCCCCTTTTTTTAGATGGGGGGATGAAATAGTAGATACAACAAAGAATGTCTAAGATCGCAAGTATTTGATAAATATGCGATTTGGGTCACCCACTGACCAGGAAGTGGTATTTTCCGTACGCGTAACAGGCGGAAAAGCCCACCATATGGTCAGGTGTGAAATAAAATACTTAAGTTTTACGACTTCTCAATTAGAAGTCGCAAAGTATTTTCCGATAATATAAGGTAATATTAGACTATTACCTTCGTCGGTTAGGTTAGAATCTAACCGACTAAAAAGCATTAACTCTTACACTGGTCGTTCGTATTTTTCTAATAATCGCACTGTTTTTTAGTCATGCAATTACGTTAGGTAGCTCTACGTGACAGACAGAGCTACCTACTTAACGTGATTGCGTGACTAAAACAGCGAAGATTTTTATAAGCAGAAGCTGCTTAAGTAGGTAATAAATACACTGAGAAACTTTTATTTAAAAATTATTTTATTTTTATTTCAGGATTTCGCAACATTGACCCGCATCAAAACAAATGTTCAGACTTTTTTTTCTTTGTAACTCGCAGAAAATATTGTTTTGAATTTAACTAATGTGCATGGATGTAGAGCGTAGATTTTTAGGACAACATTGTGCCGACTCCGAGGAAATCTGAGAAAAAGCGAGAAATTCTATAAAAAAGACGATCGATTTAATAAGATTTAGTTTGAATAGGCAATAGGCTCGCTACCTATTACATGGGTTCTAAATTTACTGGCGAAAAGTGGGTATTTAACACATCTCTGCCTACCCCTTTGGGGATATGGGCGTGATTAATGTATGTATGTAGTTTGAATACACGAAAGCACCTGTAAATCGATTGATGTAAAAGTCTTAAATCTCGTGAGAATCGATTATCGGCGACCAGTTCGATCTCGCACAAGGATGGTGCAGTGAAATGCCAATTAAGTTAACCAATCAAGTTAAACAGCAGCTGCCCGAGCCATTTGTATAAGCTGGCATGCTAACTAGTTTCCTCAAGCTGTAATTATCACCACAAATTATTGGGGTCCGTTCGCATGACCGCGTTGTAACTCCGTCACTGAGTGTAGGTATCTACTTTTCATTTTGCAGATTAATCTGTGTGATGATTACATAGACCAGGTACTTCTCGGTGTGATACAGATTTGATATCAAATGAATGGAGGAGCTCGATGGACTTATCACGGTCGGTTTGCGGTTGCGTAAACTAAGAGGTTTTGGTCAACTGATCCCGCTCAAAACTTATCCCGCGGGATAAGTTGTCATTGTTCGCTAGAAGCCGATCGTTCGATGAGTTTATCTCCGTTACCTTTATATTTATATCCAGTGTCCATACTCCGTGTTTCGGAGGCATTAAGCCGTAGGTCTCGACTGCATCCACGGTTGTTCATACTCACCATTCCGCAATAAGTCATCGTGGTGAGTTAAGACCTATTCTCCTCATATTCTTCCATCCATAGGGAAGGCCCGAACCCCAGCCGTGGGGACATTAAATGGCTAGTGATGATGATGCATATTTATCTTAAATACTAAAGCTAAAACTTATTATTTTTCAATGAATACTAAAGCTAAAGCTAAAATTTATTATTTTATAATGAACAAAATTTTGGTGGTAGGGTAGATAGAGCTATTGATATTTATAGTTCACCATCTTCCTACCCCGTTCCCAGTTCATCTGGGGTCGGCGCAGTATATTTCCTCTTCCATTCAATATCAGTCAGACGTCACCAAGCCATGCATTTATTTTGATTCATAAGTATGTAGTCCATCTTCACCACACGAGTGATGGCTGATATGATATATAAAAGTGGTGCAAAAGGACCATGTCGAAAGACCACTGGGGCGGGGGTGACAAAATCCATTCCATACTGCTACTTCCCTGATAGATATATCAATGCCTCAATACCATACTCACTAAAATTATTCATCAACTTTCTGTTAGATTAATTAATATAATCTTATCACATTTCTATACGTAAGCATAAGATTGATTAGCAAATTGTTGTGATATCAGTTTGAATGGTTGTTACAAATGTGAAGTCGTGACAAAAGAACATTTTTGAGCTGTAGCATTGTAAAATGATGCATTTGAAAGTAGCTTTGGCCGTGTTGTGTATTTTTATAGGGAAAACAGCTGGTAAGTTACTTTTTCTATTATTTTCGATCGATTGTTTTTCAAAAGTCCAGTTATGGGTAGGTGTAACTCGATTACGACTTACATTTGATATGAATTACATTTGCGTGGAAAATGAAATTGTATTTAAAAACACTCTCTGTAGCTAAGTAGGTATCCAATAGCGTAGGTGTGTTTAAGATAAACACAAGCTATCACTGTCCCATAGATAGTCCCAATCAATCTTTAAACGTAGAATATTTTTTTTGTTATTATCTGTACAGTCTGATGGTTTTTAGCGTAGTTAGCTACTTTTTGCTTTATACACATAACATTACCTAATCAGCAATAGGAATACAAATAATTAAATACATAGACGCGGCGTACAAAGGCTTTCAGTCAGCGGTTCTATGATAGAGAGAAAATATTATTTCTATATCAATACTAGATGATCCGGCAAACTGGTGTTGCCCTTATCACCTAGAGGAATAAAAAATAGCCTACGACCTATTTTCAGACTTACCAAATATACACAAAAAACATTCATAACAATCGATCAAGCCGTTTCTGTAGGCCTAACTTTTTTTGACAGTTGAAAGTGATGATCACCGAACTATTTACTAATACATTGCTGTTATCACAGGACAAGTGTCACAATAGCATTATAGTAAAGTAGTAATGGATAACTGCCGCACTCAGAGACGTCAAATAACGTTAATGAGTACTTAACGTCAAAAAATGACAATTCAAAACTAGTAGCTATTCTTGCTGTGTCGTGGTCGTCTAGATTTGAATGAAAATTTATGACATTAAATACTTATTAAAGTTAATTGACGTCTCTGAGTGCGGCAGAAGTAAATAGTTCAGTGATCATCACAAAAAAGTTAGGGAATTGGCTTACTGAGGAGTTCTTTAACAAACACTGTGACTCGAGATTTTATCAATAGATTCCATCCTATTGATGGTTCTATTTACTCCGAGTATTGATGCAATACTTATTAATGTTAGTGTCTACACATGTATGTAGCAAAAAATAAGTCTCAAACCAGCTGGTAGATAGAGCAAGTTGATGGGTTTTAATATAACCTCTTTAATATAATAATTTTATCGTTCCTTCGGAAATATTATGAAATATAATTATTATATTCACGTAAGTTTGGATGTGCATGAACCTAGAATGTTGCCGACCCTATATACCTAGCATAGAATAGGTAAGGGCATTTGACCGCTTCCGTGGTCTAGTGGATCGCCCACCGGAACCGGAAGATCCAGAGGTCCAGGGTTCGATCCCCAGGGGGGTACAAATTTGTGCTCGGTTTGGTTGGTGGTAGGGACTTCTTTGAAGTCCGCCTGCTAGCCTCCCACCATCTTATCAAAATCTAATAATGTTGACAGCATTATGTATTGTGTTCCGACAATGTGTGATAAGATAGCCAGCCCCTCTGTGTTTGAGGGTTCCAGGTGAAGCTCGATTCCATCTTCAGCCCTTATCGTCACTTATCATCAGGTGAGATGAACGGCAAGAGCTTCCCTGTGTAACATAAAAAAGGGTAGGGAAAAGAAGATATTCACTTTTTAACAATTTCAGGGAACTTAATATGCTACGCCTGCACATTCTCGGCTGTGGATTCAGACAGATCTTGCCTCACCGTCACGGACTCAACACGGACCGTGGAATGTTCAGCAACCTACTGCACCATTATGCGACAGGAATATATTGTAAGACAACCAAATATTACATTCACCCCCGAATACAGAAACGCTACTGGGGACTGCTTATCAAGTTAAGTGGACAGTACCTGTCAGAATTTGTATGGAAAAACGTCAATTTTGACAATAATTAAATGTTAAGCAGGTCTCAAACTTTGAAAAGCGCTTCAGTATTCGTGGGTCAATGTTTCAACGAATGGTGGCTACAACAGAGAAAGTATAATAGTTACTGTTCTGTGGCTACAGTATACACCGTAGACCATAGCCCCTGGGGCCTTAATTACCACCAACCCTAAACGCGACTCAATTCCAATTGTTAAAGTGAGACAACGCTATAAGCCGAGTTGAGCGGCATCCCATACATACAGGCATACTTCATGGTACGGCCATAGGGCTTCTTATGAAGATTGTGAAGTGCCGATACGCGGCGCGTGCGAGTATGTTGTTTCGAGCGAACGAGATATCCACCTGGAACCCTCGAGATAACGTTTTCACTCTACAAAAACTTTACAAAATGAGAAAATTTAATTGGCCTTAAAGAAGTGAACTAACTCTTTTTACTCAACAGGCTATTAATAATTGTGTTAAATAATAGGGTCGATTTTGACAATGGTTCTCTAAACCTAAGATTAATTTGACAACAGTGTTTCTCTTTCATTCGCAATACAGAATGAAGAGGAGAGACCGATATCAAATTTAGTTTTAAGTTTAAAGAATCATGTCAGAATTCACCCTAATAACTAGAATAAATCAGGTAATCTGGGTAGAGACGAATTTGGACATTATATCAATTAAACAATAGGCATGATGACTAATTTTGAAAAACTACACCTTTTTTTTCTTATGTGTCTACTTTACCCAAAATAAATTGTATTTTTGTAAAAACTTTCGATATTGATAGAAAAAACATGTTTTGAACAATGCAATTTAAAATTTCCGCCAAAACGCCAAACTAGCAATGGCGTCTGTGTGATGTGTGACGTCACTATTCCGTAAAAAGGCCAGTTTCTATATTAAACTAGTGAATTTGATTGGCAAATAAAATGGAGATAACTAAATAATGACGTCACGCGGCGTTTTAGCAAATATGGCGGATTGCTAAGTTTTGTAGTTTTATTGTTATAAAATAAATATCAATCACAAGTATAATCTGATAACAAATGACTAAGTACTATCATTGAATCTCCTTATCCTAAATTATTATCTATTATAAATCATCATATCAGTGATTCTTTGTTATTGTCATCATCCCTATTCTCACAAAGAAAAGCATTCAGAAAACTTTTGTAAGAGTATTGTCCTGTGAATTTAAGAATGATAAGAAATATTATATTACTCACTCATTATCATGTAATAAATTCATCACTAAATTCAGAAGAAAACAACGCTATTAACTCTATCTAAACCTCTCTATCTGCGAACTCTATCCAAAACAAAGCAAAATGTAAAATCAGATATTATTATAAATAAAAAGTTTCCAAATTTTATGTTCCACTTACTTAGTGATCCCGTTTAATAGGCAGCCGTCCAGATCGACCCTCGTCCCCTCCAGGACGAGGGTCGATTCCCGCATCAGCGCAATAATTTAAAGAAAATTTTCTGACTGACTGCTTTTGCTTTGAGATAAGGTTTATGGGCAGACGTAAGGTTAATGTCCTAATGTAGAGCATCTATTCTATTATTGTAAGTTTGTTTATCTAGGTTGTGAATTAAATGTTTACTTATTATATTTTCAGGATCCTTCCGGCGTAGTAGCCAGCTTCACGCGTGGATGCGAAGAGGAGCCAGATTACTTGAACCATGAAATAGCAGATGGCACTTTCCGTACATTCTACCGAGCCTGCACCACCGATCACTGTAACACCGGTATGTACGTTACATACCTACCTATCACTGAAATACAACCAGTAGGCCTATTCCCTAAATTTTTTTGACAGTTGAAAGTTATGGTCTCCGAACTATTGACTAATACATTGCTGTTATCACAGGACAAGTAAATGTAAATAGTTCGGTGATTATCACTTTCAACTGTCTAAAAAAGTTAGGAAATAGGCATCCAGGAGACTTTTTGGTCACTGCAAAAATTTTTGGAATTCGTTCAGACCATCAAACTGAACAAATTTCACTATAGGAGCAACCCCAAATTCACGAAAAAAATAACAGCTGTTTCATACATTTAGGTCAAGTAGGTATTCATTTCGTATGAAACAGCTGATATTTTTTGTGAATTTGGAGTTGCTCCCATGTTCCTGTCTCCTGTCTCCTGGTATTAATTATTATAGTTAGTCACTATTTCGAGGCGTGAGCATTTTTGTTAGGCCTCTAATGAAGTGGGGGAAAGGCTATTGCCATCAACAGTGCAAAACTTATTCATAGATTCATTAAGAGCGCTGCAACAATTGGCGATTTCCGTTTTAGAAAAAAACCGTTTGCAACATTTGAAGGAATTCTAAATACCTAGTAACTGTTAAAGACATTGCTAACCCCATCTAGTTCTCATCGGTCCAACTATCTGACATTGAGGCCTAGAGCTAAACAAGTGGCCAATATATTCGAACGAATAGAATACCAATGTATATTTTTGACAGCTACTCTTACATTTGACACAACGACCGCCATGTCGTATTGTCTGTAATACGTCAATTTCATACATTTGTATTCTATTCGTTCGAATAGATTGGCCACACTTGGCTAATATTGTACTTAGGACGACAGAAAGAAAGCTTAATGAATCTATAACTTCGAATTTCCCCTAAATCCTGGAAGAAGAGGAAACATGAGTACTAATAACGTTAATCATCCTATCGTGTGCTAGAATGCCTAATGTGAACCAATATTAATATGATATGTTAATTAGTGTCGATGCAATTTAATTCTCATTTGTTTTTAAGGTATATTTTAATACAATAAAATCCTCATTTAATTGAAATCGAATCTAACTGTCTGAATTAGATTAAATTAAACACTTCCTCATGATGTACTTAGTGGCAATATCCACACCACAGAAAATTAGACTTTATGGGAACTATATGGAGTGGAGAAAACATTCAACCGTTGCCGCCATAGTTGTCCGTTGTCCCCAGTTGTCCCTCTTGCGGATTTCTTGCCAAGCAAGCTTAAAACTTTTTGGTATTCATTTAAGAGCAAATGTTTGTGCTCGTTACGTAAACATTTACTCCCACCAGTACCTTTTGTACCTACGTTAACCATAGCGTAGGTAATATGTTCATTCGTCCAAACTACGGTGTAAGATTATAGGTAATAATATTACAAACCACCGTAGGAAATCATCTTAATGTATTTTTTTGTATGTAATTATGTGCCGTGTGGTGACGGCAGAATAGAATACAATTGTCACCACCCCATAACTCTCCTGCGGGTGTCGTACAAGGCGACTAAGGATAAAACAGTGATGAGGAATGGGCAGCAGCGCTCCTCTTATACCTACCACCCAGCAATATACTGCGACTTTCGTGCCCGATAAATGGCAATAGGCTCGCCACCTATTACATGGGACCTGACATAATTGGCGAAACTTGGGTGCTAGTTCACCTCTGCCTACCCCTTCGGGGATATAGGCGTGATTTATGTACGTATGTATTTTTTTCAGGCGACGGTGTCCAATCTCTTGTTGGTGGTGGCTTGTCCCCTAGACCTGTTTACACTGGAGAAAATCTACTTGTACCCGGCACCGGCTCCGCAGCAACATCGCGGTGTGCATTATTCCTCACTGCGCTATCGGCCATCATTGCAATTAATGTAGTATAAGTAAATTTAATAAGTAGGTGTCTATTTATATATATAGGTACTTTAGGTACTAATTTAGCTACTTAGTTTTGAAATAACTATTTGTAAATAACTACACATATAGGTAAGTCCCACCTATTTATCCCAGAAGAGGCAGGCAGAGGTGAATTAACACCCATGTTATTAGGTCCCATTTAATAGATGGCGAGCGTATCGCCATCTATCACACACGTAAAAATGCAGTTCAGTATATTACCTACTATAATAATTGTAAATAGATATATAGGTAGGTACTTTCAAAGTTATTTACCTTTCAAGTCACGTGGTAAAAAAAAATTTGCAAAGGTAATCGATTTAAGAAAATTCAGTGCTTTAAATAACACTAAAATTGTATCTAGAATCATTACCCAAGTGCCTACAAATAAAGACAATATATCGATCTAATATGTTATTAAGCATTTTACACGTTATTGTCTATTTTTACTGATAAAGGAGGGTCGACCTACGTTTTATAATAAAGATTGTAAGAAAACTAATTGAGAGAGAAAGAAAAATAAAACTTTTGGATCATTTAAGTTCTTATTGTTTTTTTCCTCAGTCTTTCCATTGATCCATTCATATCAAATGAGCTGAGCTGTATCAAAGTCTGAGGTCTCAGCAGTCAGTCTCAGGGGATGTTAAACTATGTATACATATATAGGCTGACTATAGTCAGCCTATCATCGATATCAGTCATCATATATGATGATGAATGACGACCCAGGTAGTGGGTATTATTATTATTGTAGTATTATTTTATTATAGATTATAGATGGCCAAATATCGCGGTGTGCAAATATTCACCGAAAATACATTAGGAATTTGTAGTTCTGGCCATATAGAGTCAGTTATTATGTGGTTCGTCTTAATTTATTCCAATTAGTGTTCAACTTATTAACAATAACTTAGTACCTTACTCTATAATTTACAATACAATTAAAATATTATCTGGGGTAGGTACCTATCTACGCGTACTACCTACCTATGCCTATTTCCAACTCCTTTCATATTGGTTAGAATTCATCGAGCTTAGTAATCTAATTCGTATCAAGAGAACGTTATACCAGAAAGGTGCTAGTCATGAATGAAGTAGGTACCTATAATAGGTGACGGAAAGGACCACTTCGAGTAATTAATTAACGTAGAGTGATTATGATGACATCATTTACAGTCCAAACTGCTCTGAATTTTAGAAACTGCTCTTCGCACTGCTAGGGCACAGGCCTTGCCTAATGGATGGAAGAAAATATGCAGAATGGGTCACAACCCACCACGCTGGCCAAGTGCGGATTGGTGAGTGTGCACTGCTTATGCCGCCAGAATATAATTTTAATAACCTAACTTGCGGTGAGCGTCAAATAGAGCAAAAATTTTGCAAGTTGAATATGCATACAAATTAATTGTTTTAGGCACACCAAAATCCTACGACCTTTGTTACAGCTCATTTTGAACAATCTACCTAACACATCAAAAAATGTCAGAAAAGAGTTAAAGTTTACAATTAATGGATAATTTGTCAACTTTAACTCGTTTGACGTAAAGTACAAATTTGACTGATAGAATTTCACATAATACTGTAGTGATGTAACATGCTGTTGACTGTACTATTAGGTTTTCCCCATTGTTTTCCTAAATCATCGTGTATCATCCCTTTTGTAGAGCAAAACCGTAGTCATAGAAACGTTTGCAACGCATTCTACTAACAACATTGGTAGATATAATGATAAAGAACAGAGAGAGACAATAAAAGTTGTACAATAAAACAGTGGAGGAGGTGATATCAATAAAGTAAGATATTAAATATTTGGCTGCATGATAAGAATCTCGAGCTTATCAATAAAAATGTTATTTGACAGTTTACTTACCGTAAAACGTCATTTCAAAGACGTAATAGGTTATGTCGTTTTTATTTAGTAAAAATGTAATTAGTAACATAAATCAGTGGTTTCTTCTGCTGTTAGCCCATCATGACAACTTCACCTACCCGTGCCAAACAAAAGTTGTCACTGCGGAAGAGACTATTTGTTAAAAAGTCACCCAAAGTAGGGTGCTATGTAGAGACAGATTCCAACGAAGAGGTCAGCCAGTCCACTTCTCGGCCGATATCTCCAGCAGATCCATTTATAGCTCACAGTGCTCAGAATCCCAACGCCAGTCTCGAACATTACGGTAATCATCGCACATCACCCAATGACAATCATAGCCAAAGCTCTGCTTACAAAAGCGATAACCTTCCCAATGACGATGAAAGCCATCCAAAATGCTGCCGAACGTTCTTTAGAAGATCCCGTCCAAGGAGTCTTATCGATGGACCACCGTCCAGGGAAGAAGCTACCTCGAAACCATGTAGTCCAATTAATATTTCTAGCAACAGTATCAGTGACCACACAATTTCAGTTAGTCAATCAAGATCTGAAGAACTACCCAAAGTAACTGTGAAATTCCCAAAGGATAACACAAAACATTTTTTTGAGCATTCAGGCTCATTTGAAGGCATAAAACCAAAGAATAATTTGTTTGTCAAGAGATTGTCAGCTGATCATCTTATTTCAAATGAGTCAAAGCCACTCTACCGCTCATCATCCCCAGAGAGTGACAGAAGTAGTTCACTGGACCGAAAAAGAAGGTATATTAACATTCTTGCTAATTTTAAATAACTTAAATAAATGAAAACTGAGCTGTTGCTATTATATTTATTTATTTCTTATAGATCTAAATCAACAGTCACAAGATCATCTCGAGCAGGAAGTACAGACAGCTTGGCACGTAACTCATTACTAGCAGCACAAGTGCTACGATTAATACCTACACAAGAGGCCCGAGAAAGGTCAGTATTGATGCTTAAAAGAATTACTTTGATTTAGAAAGCACAGTCCACTATATAATATTAATTGTTACAAATAGGTAACAAAAATTTAACTGAAGAATATAACATTCTTATTAGCAATGTTTTCACCTGTTGCTATTAATGTTAATATTAATTTCATGGTGAATTGAAAAGGTAATATGTAAGTGAAAAGGTAAAGGAATGAGACAAATATGCTGTGGTGACGGCAGAGTAGAATACAATTGTCACCACCCCAAATCTCTCCCGTGGGTGTCGTACGAGGCGACTAAGGATAAATCAATGATAAGGAATGGGCAGCAGCGTTCCTCTTATACCACCCAGCAATGCACTGCGACTTTTGTGCCCGATAAATGGCAATAGGCTCGCCACCTGTTACATGGGACTTAACATAATTGGCGAAACGTGGGTGCTAGTTCACCTCTGCCTACCCCTTCTGGGATATATATATAGATTTATGTATGTATGTATGTACAAATATGCTAAGACATATTCATATTGGTTCAATTCAAGTAAGTAATTTACAAATGTTACACAAAACATTTTTTTGTTACAGAAACTTTCTTTATGGAAGACTTGCTTCGCATTCCTTGTTAGGTGCTGCAGAGTTAGAACATGTATTTCCTGACAGGGAAGTCAGAATATTTGTTGGCACATGGAATATGAATGGACAAGCGCCTCCAAGGTATATCTTAAATAACAACAACTACTTTGTAACAAAAATATTATAACTTTCAAACATGTAGTTATAAACAATACTTTTTATTTTTATTTTATTTGGAAAACATTTAAAAGAATATTACTTGATTATGATATTAAAATTGATTAGAATTTTTGTACAGCTTAATGTATGAATATTTTTAGAATTTATACAATGAAAAGTTTCTAATTGGCTAATGTGTGACCATATTGCATTATGATAATATCAAAAAGTAGTCGAGGAGGAGCATTCAACTTTATATATTATCAGTATTTATTCCCTCAAAAAAGTTATGCATATACTGTACTACAGACATTTTTACCAATGAGTGATGTATGCTCATCCTGGTATACTTAAGGAACCCGCTGTATAGCCTTGTGCAAAATTCTTTCTTTCTATGGATTAATTTTATATTAACAGAACAGTTATAAGGGTTAACACGCAAGGTGAGGTATGGGAATTCTAGAGAGAAGAAATCCATTTTCAAAATTATTTTATTCACAAGAGTGTTTTGCCAGTATAACCACTCTGGGCCGCTTTTACCCTAAATGCTACATTCACATGTCATTGAATTTAATAATTTCCTAAAATAATTATTTACAATTCTGTAGGGAGTTAGCTGACTTCATATTTCCAAGCCAAGTCAAACATGTCCCTGATATCTTTGCGATTGGTACACAAGAGTCTTTCTCTGAACGAACAGAATGGGAAATTACAATCCAAGAAGTGTTGGGACCATCACACCTTCTTTTGCACTCATATTACTTGGGTAAGTCTGGCTTCATCTGGTTTTATAAAAATATAATATTTAGTGTTTTTCACAAAATCATATCAAATTTACAAAAATCAATTATAAACATTATACATCCATAGCCTTAGTTTTAATAAGTACGTTATTATTGTTGCAAGAAAGAAAAGAAAAATGTATCAGTCTCATCAGATTAATATCACAAACCCCAACAAAAATGCACCTTCCTCAGGACATAACTCTAATTCTGACTTATAAGTATTTTTTTTAAATGTTCGAATATGATTCAATTTATTCTTATGCATGTTCGTTCTTTGCCACAGGTACAATACATCTGACAGTTTTCGTACGAAGAGATCTAATATGGTACTGTTCTTTGCCCGAAGACGCTAGCCTCTCAGTGCGGCCTGGGACAGCCTTCCGAACGAAAGGCGCCGTCGCTATATCATTTGCCCTGTTTGGCTCCACATTCCTCTTTGTCACAGCACATTTAACTGCTCACCAAGAAAAAGTAAAGGAGAGAGTATCTGATATAAAGAGAATAATTCGTGCAATCGACTTACCAAAGAATTTGCCTTGCAGACATAGGAGTAAAGGTAAGGTTCTCACAGGTTTTAAAGTAATGTGACCGTTCTATGTGCCTATTGTTATATACTACTTTACTTTTCAGATGTAACAAGTAATTTTGACTATGTATTCTGGTGTGGAGACCTAAATTTTAGACTGGGTGAACCTAGGAATGCAGTTCTACGGTGGATTGAACAAACCCAGGTTAATTTACCCATAAATAAATTACTAACTTAAAATAATTTAATTTCATGAATGATGGAATAAATGTGACGTTGTATGGTAAATAATCGCTGTTGACGTCAGAGTAGAATATATTTATCACTACCACGGGAAGTCGTGGTAATCGTTTAATCGTACAAGGCGATTAAACATTTTACATTTATACATATGTTGAGGAATATTCAGCAGTGTTTCTGAAACAATACTTATCACTGCTACGATTAATGTGGCCGGTACTATAACATAATTGGCGAAATGTGACTGTTAATACACTTTTGCTTATCCTTATGGGGTCACGAGACGTGATATGTGTCTATGGCTAGTTAATACAAATATAGTTTTTCTTGGTCCTTTCAGCCGGATAAGGATATTATACATAACTACTTATATAATATTCATCATCATCATCGCCCTGCCCTTATCCCATCTTATTTGGGGTCGGCGCAGTATGTCCTCTTTTTCCATTCTCTTCTGTCACTCGTCATCTCCTCATTCACATCCATCACCTTCATATCACACCTCACACAATCCATCCATCTTTTCAGTGGTCTTCCTCTACTTCTACATCCATCAAAATTCATGTCCATAACTTTCTTACTTGCATTCATAGCATCACGTCGCATAACATGTCCATACCAAGCTAAACGGCTCCCTTTCATCTTCTCTGTTACTGGCGCCACTTTCAGATATACTACTTATATAATATTATATGATTTAATTATTGGTATACAGTTCCCCCTGCCCGCCCATTTACCGCACGGTCTCCTGCATGCGGATCAATTGACAGCTGTGTTGGAAGATGGAGCGGCGTTTAGAGACTTCAGGGAAGCGCCTATTACGTTTCCACCAACCTACAAGGTACGCTTTAATTTAACACCTAACCAGCAAAATAAAAATATTTTGTCTATGAATATTTTTCGAAGAACTTCTTGCTTGTAGTTACTAGATATAATTTAGTACTCACACCGTTATAACTAAGCGATTTCTTTATTAATAGAACTTTAAATAGACAATTTGTTTTAAATAATAATATAAAATTGTTTGTTTCACAAACATTCACATAGCTATCATTTAGTCCACAGTAAGGACTGTGGGCTGAATGTGTATAATGACAGCTATGAGTTAAATTTAGACAAATAAACTACATAAATATTAAATAACCATCCAACCTCAAGAATATTGTGAAATAATTTACAGTACGACCCTGGAAGTCAACAGTTTGACACATCAAGTAAACAGAGGGCGCCAGCGTACACGGATAGAATACTGTTCAAAGCGAAATCTATGGTTGCAAACTCCTCTGGATTTCCAGGTGAGTTAATAGTCCGAAGAATTGCGAACCTTAAGTGGCAGCCCGTGAGTAGAGCACATTGCGAGGAGGACTGATTATGGCCATTAGTTCGGAAAGGTCCTCGAATGGGGGCCGCATGGAGACGCACCGTTGGTAGAAATGTGGACCATGATGTGGTAAACTATCTGGCCACTACTAGTAGGCCTATTCCCTAACTTTTTCAACATTTGAAAGTGATGATCACCGAACTATTTGCGTATCCATTACTACTTTACAAATGCTATTGTGACACTTGTCCTGTGATAACAGCAATGTATTAGTAAATAGTTCGGTGATAATCAGTTTCAACTGTCAAAAAAAGTTAGGGAATTCAGGACCTCTTTTGGCCGGTAGCCATTGCTTTCGGTAATCCGACCAACAGTTTGCACCCAGGACCCGTTTCAGTTGGTATTGGATACGGGGACATAGGTATATGTATTTATGTCACACCTGACCACAAAGTGGACTTTTCCGCCCGTTACGCGTACTTAAAAATCCCACTTCCTGGCCAGAGGATGAAATAAAACTACCTATGATCTTAACTCGGGCGAAAAAAAAAGAAAGCCTCACATTTATCACCCTCGCCTCGAGCGTCTCAAATACGTGCGATCTGAGGCATTCTTTGTTCTATCGCTCTTGGTATCTACTACTAATCTACTATTATTTAAAAGCAAAATAGGTTAGAAAAGGTAGAAAGTATTAGTAGAAAAAGTACAACTTCTTTGCTTGTCAGGGCTCCGCCGTATCAGCACTGCGCCGACGTCGACCGGCCTCAAGTGCCTGGCATACAACTCTGTCCAATCAGTCTGCACCAGCGACCACAAGCCCGTCTGGGGATTGTTTTCGGCCGCATTGCGACCAGGCACCGATGTGTACGTATATTATTGATTTTGATTTCTTTAGATATTTTAATCAGATTCATACTATAGTTTTATTTCAAAAAGATTCATACTCTTGAAAGTCTACTTCAACAGTCATGTCTTCTTTGATTTCTTCTTCTTCCTCTTGCTGGATGTTCATACATTATTCAAAAGTAGCCAAGTCATTGGTCTCTTTGAAAAAATATTTGACTGAATGCTCTAAAGTATTTACAGAAATTGATTCCAAACCTCAAGGAATTACACTCATACCTATCATCTAGCCAAAAGTAAGTAGCAGTAAGTAGTAGCACTTGTGTTATGGATACTAGATGACGGACACATTTTTAATGTAATTATGTAAATAAATGTTGAAAATATACTACATAAACATATACACAACCATGACTCGGGAACAAACATTTGTGGTCATCACAAAGTTTGCCCCTACCAGGATTCGAACCCGGGACCTCTTGGTCAATACCCAGCAATCTGAGCATTCGGCCAAGGCGGCGGTATATTATGTGTAATTGTTGTTTGTTATGATTTGATTTTTACTCTTCTTCTTTCTCTGCAAAGAAAGAAAGAGAAAGAAGAAGAATAGAATAGAGAGTCGACGAACACCTTTGCCAAAATGTATTGTCTATCCATCACCAGTTTCTCATCCACTCTCTCCTCCTCCCTCACGAATATTCCCATTTCGCGAATGCGAAATATGTTTTTTATAGCCGTGTGGTGACGGCAGAGTAGAATACAATTGTCACCACCCCAAATCTCTCCCGTGGGTGTCGTACAAGGCGACTAAGGATAAATCAGTGATGAGGAATGGGCAGCAGCGTTCCTCTTATACCACCTAGCAATAGTGCTGCGACTTTTGTGCCGATAAATGGCAATAGGCTCGCCACCGCTATTACATGGGATCTAACATATTCGGCGAAACGTGGGTACTAGTTCACCTCTGCCTGCCCCTGCGGGGATATGGGCGTGATTTATGTATGTATGTATGAAATATGTTTTTTGTATCTAATATAATGTTTTTTTTTACACCAGAAAAAAATATTAGGTTAATAAATTCATTAATATTCTGTTTTTTATTTATTTACCATCACTACTAAATAACAATTACTTCTTATTAGAAATTAGAATTTTTTTTAACAGATAAGTATCAAGTAACAAGAAAAGAAACTTTTTCAAAAAAGTTAAAAGCATAACTACCTTTTTGATTTTAAGTCGTAAGTCATAACGTGTTACAAAAGGAACGCGCCACGCGCGAATTCTAATTGACGCCAAATCAAAAAAAAAAACTCAATATTCGAATTCGCGAATGCTCAAATACCTATTTACATTCGTCAAATCACTATATAGTATGTATGTATTTAATATCCGTTTAATGTTCCAGTGTGCCCTTGGCAGCGGGACTCTTCAACCGAGAAGTATACCTGGAAGGTATCAAACGTCGAAGAGCTCTTCTCGACCACGCTCCCGGCACATCGGCAGTATGTAACGTGCAATAATATTAAATTTCTCGACTGAAAGTTCAATTATAGGTCGCGCCTCAATTCTACCCGGTAGGACCAGCATAGCATTCCAATCGAAATTCGACCTTACATATTTAATTTTATGGTTAACAATTAAACTGTTTTCACAGCTGCATCTACCCCATATTATTTTCGGCGCGACCTTTACAACATTGATCTCTCATTTCTTAGGGACCCAATCAAGCGATATTAAAATGATATTGTATTTGATGCAAGATTTCTATGTATGTACTTCTTCACTAATACAATGTTGCAAAGTACCTATAGACTATTAGAAAAAAAAAGTAAACTTTTTGTTTAAAACAAAAAAAGACAGTGACATTTAAAATGTCACAACGCACTAGTGTGATGTTGTTTTGCGGATGAGTGTGCAAATATTATTTATTCAAAGAGGGAGAGAAAAACTAGTATAATTAATCATTTTAAAATGTGGTAGGTTGAACGAAATACATAGTGCAATTTATCAATGTTAGAGGCTTTAATTTAATTTTAGTTTATTTTACAGTTTTAATAGCTTGATGGAAAACGAGTCATGTATTCAAATCTAGTCAGTGTTATTTTTTGTTGTTTATTAGTTATTGTTTGACAGTTTTATTTACAATAGTCTTAAGTTTTTTTTTCGAGACGCACAAAGAATTTTATTGTCTAGGAGGACTGCCAAAAAACGTCATTATATTTTAAAGAAAACTTGTAAATCATAATGATTCTTTGTTCAAAGTAAATGTTGTCCTTTGAACTTAAAATATTTGGCGGCTAACTAAAATAAGATGGAAATGATATAGCAATTTATCGCGTTGAACTTACAAAAATCATTGGATTTTCGACAGTTCAAAGCGATAAATGGCTATATCTTTATGATATAGCCTTAGAGGCTTTATCAATAATTAAATTCAGGCTTATTCAAGTGTTAAAATCCAAAGATTTTTTACTGTTCAACGCGATAAATGGCTATATCATATCGTGTTAGGGTGGTCATGCTAGCCGGGCAGGTACCTTTTTGTTTATAACCGCATAAATTTTTGGAATTCGTTGAGACCATCAAACTGAACAAATTTCACTACGGGAGCAACTCCAAATTCACGAAAAAAATAACAGCTGTTTCATACATTTGGGTCAAGTAGGTATTATCGTTTTGTATAAAACAGCTGATATTTTTTCGTGAATTTGGAGTTGCTCATTTGTTCAGTTTGATGGTCTGAACGAATCCCAAAAAATTTTGCAGTGATAATAAGTGACCTGGTAATACATAGTGTGTATAAACCCACGTAAGCACGCACAAACTTATGCAAAACCAAAATACAATAAGTTAATTTGCCAAAATTAAATTATATCTTATGTTTTTAGATTTAATAAGCTTTATTTCGTATTATCTCGTGTAGTAGTTTTATAATTGTATAAACTTATTGCGTACCTATACGTTCGCAGTAACACGTATAAACGTTTGCTTTGTCGGTTTGTGTCATATTTGTAATCTCTGTTTCAGTATTAGACACCTTAACACGTTGCGTGCCTGTGACGCAATATGGCATGTCGCCATGGCCGTTGTCTATGCAATATTGCGTCACGGGCATTAAATTTGTTGCTAGGTACTTAATTGATATTATTAACCAGCGATAAGCCAAATTTTTTGTAATAATATATTTTAGTCTTCATACATATTTATTTATTTATATCGCAGAGAAGCTTTGTCAAACTGGGGCCTTAGCTACAATAAACTCTTATGACTGCCATATGCAAGGCGTGGATTCAATCTGCAAAGTCTAATTACTTTATGGAGATTGTATCAATGTTCAACATTGAAAAAAATCTAGAGCGATTGTAAGCACAAGAACAGTAATGTTTGTTTCTTATATATTATCCACGTATATCAACATTTTTTTGGTGTTACAAAAAATAAAGAAAAGAATATTTTCGAAATCATTTCGGACAAAATTTTTCAAATTTCTGATCGTGTTTTGATATTAGAATACAAAAATATACAATAACGGTAAATATTCTGTAGAAGTAATTTATGTGGGGTTGGTTTTCCTCTAGGAAAGTACCACTCCAATTAATTAAATTCAGGCTTATTCAAGTGTTAAAATCCAAAGATTTTTTACTGTTCAACGCGATAAATGGCTATATCATATCGTGTTAGGGTGGTCATGCTAGCCGGGCAGGTACCTTTTTGTTTATAACCGCATAAATTTTTGGAATTCGTTGAGACCATCAAACTGAACAAATTTCACTACGGGAGCAACTCCAAATTCACGAAAAAAATAACAGCTGTTTCATACATTTGGGTCAAGTAGGTATTATCGTTTTGTATAAAACAGCTGATATTTTTTCGTGAATTTGGAGTTGCTCATTTGTTCAGTTTGATGGTCTGAACGAATCCCAAAAAATTTTGCAGTGATAATAAGTGACCTGGTAATACATAGTGTGTATAAACCCACGTAAGCACGCACAAACTTATGCAAAACCAAAATACAATAAGTTAATTTGCCAAAATTAAATTATATCTTATGTTTTTAGATTTAATAAGCTTTATTTCGTATTATCTCGTGTAGTAGTTTTATAATTGTATAAACTTATTGCGTACCTATACGTTCGCAGTAACACGTATAAACGTTTGCTTTGTCGGTTTGTGTCATATTTGTAATCTCTGTTTCAGTATTAGACACCTTAACACGTTGCGTGCCTGTGACGCAATATGGCATGTCGCCATGGCCGTTGTCTATGCAATATTGCGTCACGGGCATTAAATTTGTTGCTAGGTACTTAATTGATATTATTAACCAGCGATAAGCCAAATTTTTTGTAATAATATATTTTAGTCTTCATACATATTTATTTATTTATATCGCAGAGAAGCTTTGTCAAACTGGGGCCTTAGCTACAATAAACTCTTATGACTGCCATATGCAAGGCGTGGATTCAATCTGCAAAGTCTAATTACTTTATGGAGATTGTATCAATGTTCAACATTGAAAAAAATCTAGAGCGATTGTAAGCACAAGAACAGTAATGTTTGTTTCTTATATATTATCCACGTATATCAACATTTTTTTGGTGTTACAAAAAATAAAGAAAAGAATATTTTCGAAATCATTTCGGACAAAATTTTTCAAATTTCTGATCGTGTTTTGATATTAGAATACAAAAATATACAATAACGGTAAATATTCTGTAGAAGTAATTTATGTGGGGTTGGTTTTCCTCTAGGAAAGTACCACTCCAATTAATTATATGAAACTTCAGAAGTTTTTGGTTGACGATAGGGAGTGGATAATATTGTTATACGAATCAGAATTCAGAGACCAGGAGGAATAAATTAATCCCAAATACAATAAATTCTGCATAGTACAAATGCAGAATATTTCAACACCTATTGTGGCCATAACATAATGTCATACAAAAAGAGCAATTATTTTGTGATGTATTACGGTTAAAATTACTGTTGTGATATAATTAGTTTGATTGAATTCGATTTTAGAGTTTGCGGTTAGGCCCCCATACTGTACTGACGCGTAATTATTGTTTCAATTATCAAAAGTAGGAGTATAGTATGATGTAGTATGAGCTTTTATTCATATGAATGTACCATAAGCACCTATCTACACATTTAGGACTTCTTATCTGTTTTTACATACTGGTCTTAATTTATAGTCTAAGACATAACGATAATAAATTTAATGTGAACGTAGTTAAGTAGAAATGGACCATCATATTAGGCACAAAGTTTTTTATATAAACCGTCACCCTTAATAGTTTATGATGGTATAGACTGGCCTTCTGCTTAACTAGGTGCATTAGATTTTGAGAGTATCTGTCTAGTCTATTTCATGATTTGATATTTTTTTCAATGTATTTAAACGTTTTGTTAAATGTATTGTATACAATTTCTTTGTTTGGTAAACAATACAATGTTAAGCAAGCAAAGTCATTTAACACATTGCCAGTAACGAACTAGTTTTGCTATTTGTCAAGGCGTACAGTATTTAGGGCCTGTTTCACAATCGACGGGTAAGTTCAGGATAGCTTACTTGGCACATAATTTGACAGTTGTAATATGAAATATATGTGAAATGAACTGCTAAGTAAACCATTCAGAACTTACCCGTTGATTGTGAAATAGGCCTTTTAAGTATTTATGCCTGCTAAAAAATGCTTGCCAAAGACAAAATCGAGCTGAGCAGCATACCGCCAAATAAAGGTTTCATGCCAGTAATGTGTTAAAATGAACAAGCTTCAAGTAAAAGTACTTCAGCGTTTATGTACAGTCCACAGCAGAGAAACACAACAAGTTAAATTTGCTCTATGGAATATATGTTAAATTACGTTAAAAAAAAGTGAGTATTGATATTTGACAGTCTACGGCAGATGTGATAATGAACCATAAATCCTCTCAGTTTTATCACTTTACGTCAGATGGGTGCGTTAATGGTTAATATCGCTTGGACAAATTTGACAGTCTGTGGTACCCTCACTTGCTGTTGATTGTACAGTCACCATCATACGTAGATTAACACTTTAGTACCTTGTCACAATGATTGTTCGTACAAATGTGGCGCTTATTGCATTGTTGCGCATGCGCTATCTTTGGTAGGAGAGAGGGCTAAAGTGATAATCGACTTAAGATGCTGACCCGCTAATTTAAAATCTCTGAAAGAGAAACGAATATTATTTTCTATTTAAGGCAAGTCTAAAAAACGTAGTTTATATTTTCCATGCAGTTTGTAATATATATTTCCTGCCTTAACACTGTGTTAACTTTAGCCGTCTTATGGAATGTTAAGAACATTTCCAATGGATAAGGTGCTGTGATTTATAACTGATACTAGTATTGATATCCATTCCATTGCACAAAAGACCTCACAGTTGTTGTCTAAGTTTCATGTTGTGAAGTTATATAATATTGAATGAAAAGGGTGAAACGATATCAAATGCGACCACGACGAGAAAAGGAGTGAAAAACAACAGTATTCCATATATTCGAATATTTAGTGACTCAATAGAATACAACTAAGTTGCCTGTATTTCAGGCTTTACGACCTCCAAATTACAATGTCTTGTTTACACAAATTTTTTCTCTAGTCTGAAATATTTTGGGCATTATCGCTACTGTCAACCTTATCAATTCTGTGCCTTAAGTCTTACCTATCAAGGTAGAAAATGAAGTCGAGAAAAGGTAATCTGACGCACTGTATACTATAATATAAAAATAATTGATTTTAAATAATTTTTTGAAATAATTGAGTGAGTGTAGAAGACCTACCTTGGATAGTATGGTCGTCAGCGTATTGGGTAAACGTAATGAGATAGGCTTCCCAAGTAACAATTTGGCCCTATAACCAAATCTTATATCTCCAAAAAGTTGGGTAAGCGACGTATGAAGGTTTTGGCGGTACCTGATTGTTGTATAAAAGCGTTTGGTAATACATTTTGGCACTATAAAATTATGCAGCCAAATCGATCTATTATTAATTGAAGTAAAGGTTTACTTCGCCACGTTATAGAGCTGTTTTTTATATCAAATCTTGGACTTATTGAATAAAAAAATAAAAGTTTTAAATATAGCAATTATAGCATTATGAGAAAAAACTCAGAATTTAGTGTTAATATAATATTACTAATTATATTTATTCATTCATATTCTATTCGATATGGGTCATGAAAATGACTAAACATAAATGAGGTAGGGAGTTTTGTTGACAACTGGTGGGAGTAAATCCTGAACTTATTCAAAAATATATAATTTAATCAGTCTCGTTCTATTTTCTATCCGATCGGTCATGAAATAAATAATAATGAAAGTTTACCACTTTAATCTATTAGTGACTGTCGGCACCACTTTGCAACATAACTTACTGCCGCACTCAGAGACGTCAAATAACGTTAATGAGTACATAACGTCAAAAAATGACAATTCAAAACTAGTCTCTATTCTTGCCGGGTCTATGGTCTTGATTTGAATGAAAATTTTTGACATTAAATACTCATTAAAGTTAATAGACGTCTCTGAGTGCGGCAGTTAATCCACGTTATTTATATTTTAGCTTTATTAAATGCATAAGATTGTGGACTTTAAAATAATTGAAGTAGGAAATAATTACTTTGCTGGGTGATATTTTTCTGTCAGTCCCCTTCTCGTTTCAATAAACGGTATTATTTCAATATGTTTTAGAGTAGGTACTTATTTCTAGACCAGGTAGTATTTGCACCATACAAAACTGCACAGTGATGAGAATATTTTTATAAGTAGTTTAGTATTCAATAGTAGAGCTACGTGTAACTCCGAGTCAAGCAGAATAGTCTCCGGAGGTATTAAAGCAAATTGCATCTCTTTTCCTCTTACGTGTTGAACTGAGAAGCAATATTTTGCTTGAGTTCGTGTTTTTTCGGACTCTACAGGAGGAAAAAATCAAACTGTCTTCCATAAATATTATGTAACCAATGAAGTATTCTAGTCTGCTTGAATTATCCACTTACGTCTCTATTTCATACCTAACCTATACGTTTTTCTTGTTTAGTAATGGCAATCAAAATATCCTATGTTATTTAAAATCAGTCTTAAAACACTGTTATAACAAAACACTTATCATTGATCTCTATCTTTTAATCACAGCGTAAACGTTTCACAGAAAGAGACGAAGGATTGCAAAAACGCAAAAAAAAATAATTAAATTATTACTACGGAACTGCTTTCTATCAGTATTTTTTTGTTGGCTGTATACATTTTACTACAATTATTAAGTTGTATTTTGTATCTAGACAATACTTGCATACAAATATTTTGTGTATAGATATCGATGTCTATATTTTTAAAAGATCTTTTAATAATCTTAAGTGAATATTAATAATAGAATGGTATACTAAATAGTTGAAACCCATTGGTCTTGAATTGAGAATATTGTCGCAATCAAATAGCTTCTTGATTAAAGACTAACTTATGTCTCATAACAGGGAGTCTGTGACTGATTTAGGTATCGATTGTATAAACTTTCCATCTCTATAAATGGTTATGATGTCTATTATTGTCTATAGTTTGTATCAATAAGACTACTACATTTATTTTAGGATCACCTTGATACATGAAGTCTCACCTCATTTAGTTTGTAAGTAGCAATAAACAAAGTGTGAATTACAAATTGAAATTTCGTCAATCACTGTCGACACTGTCATTCATCTAGTTTCCATAACACAAGTGCTTATGTTGCTTACTTTGGGCTAAGGCTAGATCCCATCATCTAGGAGTGTCAGAAATATTTCAAGTCAAAGTCAAAGTCAAAATTCATTTATTCATATCTGGTATGATTACAATACACTTATGAATCGTCAAGACGCTAGATACCGAAAACCCGTGTGTCCAAGAAAAAAAACAGTGGAGTGCGCAGCATGCCTCAGTCTGTAATGATAGGTCTCCCAAACCCGCCCACGCCCCGGTCCGCAACGAAGCGCCGACCCTGCCGCGTTCAATACCAAGATGGTACTAAACGCATCAGGGCCCAACGCTCCGCTAGCAGAACGGCACGCAAGTAGGCTGTGGAGAAACCCACCATTGTCAACGAGTTATGACATTGCAGGTACATTGTAAATTATGCACCAAATACAATCCCACAACTCGCCAATCACATAAACCGAAACATGCCGCGCACTACCAATCAACCCCCCATCCCCCACCCTACCTATACGGACACACAAGTTTTCAATATCTAGCGAAAAATCTACGCCATCCGTTCGTAAGCTACCGGGAGGCCCTGTTCTGAGAAGAACGGGCAAGAAACTCAGTCGGGTATTTTCCTCCCTTAGTTACATATATAATATATAATCTAAATTCAATGAAAATTTAATGAAAGATGTCAATAGCTTTAACGTCAAGTAAACATAATTAGAGTCACAATTTCAGAAGCTATCAACATCCTTCATTACAGACAACAGCATATTAATCATCGATTATATAAAAATAAAAGTTATTTATTCCAAACATCCTTGTCATCTAGATAATCCTGAATTTTATAGTATCCTTTTGCCATTAGTACTTTTTTTACATAAGGCTTAAATTTGTGTTGAGGCAGTTCAGTCAAAGATCCTGGTATCTTATTATAGAAGAGTATACATTTCCCCATAAAAGAATTAGCAACCTTGTGCAATCTGAATCTAGTAAAGGCAAGTTTATTTTTATTTCTAGTGTTGTGTTTATAAATATCACTAATTTTAGCAAATGTATTTAAGTATTTATAAACATATAAAATGCAATCGTATATGTATTGTGAAGCAAGAGTGAGGATATTAATATTTTTAAACAGACTTTTAAGTGAATCGCGAGGCTTTAATAGGTAAATAGCACGTATAGCTCTTTTTTGTAAAATAAATATATCCTGAATATCTGCAGCTGTACCCCAAAGAAGTAAGCTATACGACATTACACTATGAAAGTAACTAAAATAAACAAGCCGGGCTGTTTCAACATCAGTTAATAGCCTTATTTTTTTTACCGCATATGCTGCTGAACTTAGTCTCTCGGATAAAGTTGAAATATGAGGATTCCATTGCAATTTGGAGTCCAACTTTATTCCTAAGAATACTGTAGAATTGACACATTCTATCGTTTCATTATTAATTGCAATCGGACTACTAACTTGCCTAACATTTGGTAATGAAAATTTAATACATTTGGTCTTCTTAGAATTGAGTAACAAGTTGTTATTTGTAAACCAATCAAGAACTTTGGAAATAGCTATATTGATGTCATCATAATTATCTTTACCTCTGTCTACTTTGAAAATTAATGAGGTGTCATCTGCGAATAGTACCGTATCACATAGAGATTCTGTGTAGAAGGGAAGGTCATTTATATATATAATGAATAGTAATGGTCCCAGTATTGATCCTTGAGGAACACCCATTTGCATTGGTGAACCCGAAGATTCGGCTTTATTAATTACTACTTTTTGAGTCCTATCACTCAGGTATGACTTTATCAGTTTCAATGAGGCAGCAGATACACCGTAATGCTTTAATTTTGCTAATAACGTTTGATGTGAAACACAATCAAATGCCTTAGAAAGATCACAAAAGATACCCAAAGCATCCTGCCGATTTTCCCAAGCATCAAATATGTGCTTAATGAGGGTTATTCCAGCGTCAGTGGTGGATTTTCCCCTCGTGAACCCAAACTGTTTAGCATGTAACAGTTTGTTAGCAGTGAAGTGAGAAAGCAACTGGTTCAACATAATTTTTTCAAAGATTTTACTAAGGGACGGTAATATAGAAATGGGACGAAAATTATTGGGTTCACATTTGTCTCCAGATTTAAACAAAGGTATTAGTTTGCTATGCTTCATTAAGTTTGGAAAACAGCCGTTATCTATACATTTATTAAAGATTGATGTCAGCCGAGGAGCGATGACATTAATGATGGGATTCAAAATGCTAACTGATAGACCCCACAAATCTTCAGTTTTCTTCATATTTAATGTCTTGTACGTTTTGATAATAGTGTCCATATTAATTTTGTGAAAATCAAAAGGTATATTACATTCGACTGTGCTTAATTGTAGTAGAGACAGAGCTCTTTTTGTGCAAGAGTTGAGCTTGCTGGTTACTTGAGCAGGGATGTCGGTGAAAAAAGTTTCAAAGGCATCTGCAACCTCACCATCGGACTCCATAACCTTATTATCCATTTTAATTTTAAACGATCTTTCGCTGTTCCTAAGTTTTCCGGTTTCTGAATTGATAATTCTCCAAGTTGTTTTTATTTTATTATCAGAATTTTTTATTTTATTACCAATTGAGATCGATTTGGCAGTGTTGCAGACTTTTTTGAATATTTTGGAATAGTTCCTGACGTAGTCTATGAAGGTGGAATCAACAGACGTGTATTTTTGGCTATATAAGTCATAAAGTTTCCTTCTACTTATATAAATTCCTGGGGTAGCCCAGTCACTGAATTTCTTTTTACGGTGTATTGTTTTGGATTTTTGTTTAAAAATCTTATGAAATTCGTCTTTAATAGGATTAAACATATTATTGTACATTACATCAGGACAGTCATTGTTATCATTTATAAGGTAATTAAGTCTATTTGTAACATTATTTCCAAATAACTGCAACTGCTTTTGTGTTATTGGCCGAAATATTATCTTTATTGGTTTATGAACATTTTGATATTCAACAGTAATTTTTTGGCCAGTATGATCTGAATTAATACAATTTATAATTGATTTATCTAATATATTACAATTACAAAACGCGTTATCTAAGCAAGTGCCTGATGTTCGAGTAATTCTTGTTGGTTCATAAAATGTATAGAAAAGGTTATAGGATCCGAATAAGTTGATAAATCTGTCTGAGTGAGAACAAGTGACTAATATATCTACATTAAAGTCACCAAGGACGGCTAGTTTTTTGTTTTTATTACAAAGTTTATTTAGTATACCTTCCATTGAAGTCTCAAAAAGTTCATAGTTTCCCGTAGGGGGCCTGTATATACAAACAACAACTAGCTCCTCAAGTTCTACACAAGATACTTCAATTATTTGTTCAATAGAATATTGTACAATATCTTTTCGTTCTTTGTATTTCAGTCCTTCTTGCAATGCTATTAAAGAACCGCCTCTAATAGCCGTTTTCCGGCTAAAGGCGCTACCGATTTTGTAATTTTCATAATTCGAAAGTATTTCAGTACTTTTTAACCAATGTTCAGTTAAACATAAGACGTGAGCCTGTATACTATTTAGGTATAACAATAATTCCAGATCCTTACCCGAAAAGCCTTGGATGTTTTGGTGGACTACTTTCAATGCACTAGACTTAGGCAATTCGCTAGAGACTTTCTCTATTGTCTTACGTACTAATTTAAATTACTTGGAATATATTCCACTGTACAATTTTGTACGTCAGAACATGTTTGCTCAATAAAAGCATTGTCAGAACACGATCGCTCAATAAAAGCATTGTCGGAAGATGATCGCTCAATAGAAGCGTTGTCATAACGTGATTGCTCAATAAAAGCATTGTCAGAATGTGATCGCTCAATAAAAGCATTGTCAATATATTTTCTATTACTAATGATAGATGGATTAGCCAAATTATTGGCTAACGTTTTTAAAGTATAGCATAGCGACATGGCTATTTGTTTTTTGTAAAAATTGGATAGAAACATTCTACCTCCCGTTATACGAAAATTATGGGTCATTTTGTTCGTATCTATGACATGTATTTTATTACAGTACTGTGTCATGGTATGCAGACTTAAATTCAAAATGAATCTTTTATGATTTTCCTCTGATGACAGGCTATTACTGTACGGTAAAGTGTACAAAATTATTTGTTTCACATTTAACAAAGATAATTTTGAAATGTAGCCTTTAAAAGTATTTTTATTTTCTCGGCTCCTATTTCCTATAAATATAATAACTGTGTCAGTTTGTAAGAATGGGCATTGTAGTAATTTATCCATTACGTTCTCAAAGCTACTGCCTGGCATGCAGTAGTTAAATGCTAGTTGGCCACACTGTTCTGAGAATAATTTACTAAAGTTTTTACCAATGTCATCACTAAATATTAAATATCTATCAGTCAATGTACCATTAGAACTCTGACAACTTTTCACACATTCTACATTATTTGGTATTAGTTGATTGCCCACTGCTGGGACCGAGTTAGTCAAACTTTGACATTCACCCGCGGAACTCAGCTGGTTCAGCAGTGGACATGCAGCTATTTGAGACCTATTTTTTTGTAACAAAATACTACATTGTTTTTTGTTCAATGCATCAAACCTGTCAGCATTATAATTACACATATCTTCCATATCCCGACACAATATTTTTTGGTAATTTAAATTTTTTTCAGACAAGACCTCAATATTTTTAAACATTTTCACTATAGATTTTTCCAAAGAATTAAATCTGTCTTCTACCGTTTTTGTGTACAATCCATACTCAATTTCACTCTGTGAAGTTTTACTTTTGATATTCTGTAATTTATTTATTAAATCTGACCTTTGTTTTCTTAACATAATGTGACTCTTAAAATGATTTTGTCTGTTAATTAATTTATTAGTTTTCCTGATAAATTTATTTATTTTAATATATTTTTTAAGTTTTTTAGAAGAATTCATGTGAGGAGTATGGCTTGCACACAAAGTATTACTAATGACAGGTTTGTCATAATTACACAATGATAATTCACTGAACAAACTGTTGGAGCAATTCATATTATCTAAATTATTATTTTCTGACTTAGCTCTGTTTAGAGCATTGTGAGCCTCTGATAAACTACATTCTAACTCTTTTATTTTGTAAAGTGCATGTTCATGTGTGTCACTGCATTCTTGAAAGGATTTAATTTGGTCTTGTAATTCACTGCAAAGGTCTGCTGCATCCACATACTTAAAGTGAAGTTCAGCTAACTCGTTCTTTAATTTCTTATTTTTGTCTAATATTTTGACAATTTCTTGCTCACTTTCTTCCCGCTCCTGCATTAGTTGATCGCAGAGCTCTCTTGAAGTTGCAAGGTCTAACAGTGCCTGCTTCAGTTTTCTCTCTGCGTCAGAAACAGATGCTTTCCTGGTCATCATTTTGAGTTACACTTAAGCTTCTATGCTCAGTCAGTACAAGCTTTTCAGCACAGGAACGCTGAAAAGTTATCAGCACAATCAAATTGATGTCTGCCTAGGACTTTTATTATTAATTAAATACTATTATGATTAATGATATTTATTTATACAAAATAATAATAGAAATATATGGGGATAAATAGGTAATAAATATATTTTCTTTATAATGGATAAAATAATTACTTATGTGTGAAACTTTTATTGACAACTAGGGTTTTTAATTATTACTATTGCAAAAATATTGGTCCAAATTATGGGTGCGTCAAAAGAACAGTGTGAGTGTGTTGGTGATTGTCTGAGGCAATAATTATAGTCACCATCAACTTTACTTCCACTTATAGTCAAGTAAAGAGAGATTAACTGATGCCAAAAGTGTGTAATTGACGTATCTCACTGTGGTGAGAAGTGTTTAGTATTGTATTGTATTTAATAAATCAATTCCTTTATAATATAAAATGTACTAACTAACTAGATGAATAACAGGTTATTCCTTAACAACAAATTCTAACTAGTTCAAATCGGTTTCTAACTGCAATTTGACAATATTTACCCTATAAATTGCCATTAAAATAAGCTTGTTGCAGGTTGTAGCTGATATAGTTTAAAAACGATCATAAAATAATAATATTTTTGTCAGTTACTGATATTGTGGGTAAATGTAAAAGCAAACTAATATGGGTTTAAACTATTCAAGAAAACAAAGTAAACTAAAGGAATGTTAGTCATGTATGTATATTTTAAGCATAAATAATGAAAACAATACTCCCCGGGTACTTTTATTCCAGTTTCGTTGATTCGAAATTGAATTGTTCGTTGACAGCCGGCCGGCTAGAAGGTTCGTCACGTAATCTTGTTTATTTTAATATACACTGGTTCACAAACGTTACTAATTGATATTTATACTCCAAATCACATTTATTATTCACATAAACTAGTATTAAAGTACTATAAATAATTAATTTTTAAATTTATTTCATCAGCTGTTAATAAGACAACCATCCAACAGTGTTGCCAACCCAACAATCCAATGAATTACATTACTAACTAATATTTAAAAATATTAGTTAGTAATGTAATTCAATACCATGTATCCATCGCTGCTGGAAGTGAACCAAAGGGATTATTAATTAAATGAATTAGCTTAGCTAAAGAAAATTACCAAAGGATAAAACTCTAGTCCCATAATAAAAGGCAGTATTAATAATAAATAAGTTTTAATTTATGTTGAAAATACGACCAAAGTGACAAAAATTTATCATGAACGAGCCCAACTTAGATTTTTCTAAATTTTATATTATAGTTTTTCATCGAGAAACATTTCTCTACACACTCGTTTTGTAACGATTCATTACTACAATAGTACATAATTCAATTAGAATTTGTTTAAAAGAAATTTCATACAGTCTAGGCGCAGAATATCCAATTGGCAAAATGAACATATTGCCAATAAATTATTGGACATTTTGAGCTTATACTTACACATACCTCTAGTCTAGAATTATAAATACGTTTGTTACAAATATTTCGTATCCCATATATTTGCTGTTTCTAATCTGTAAGTCGTTATTAAGTGTTATGCTAAATATAATTCTTTTCCCGCTAAAATTGACTTTTATTTGCAAACTGAGAATATTTCTACTTCTAGTGCGTACACCGTTATTCGAACACCTATCCCCCAAATACAGAAACGCTACTCAAATTTTACCTGTTAGAATTTGTATGAAAAACGTCAATTTAGACAACACTTAAACGTTAAGCAGGACTCAAACTTTGAGTAGCGTTTCAGTATTCGGGGGTTCGCTGGACAAACGCTAGTCAGAAGGCGCTGATAATAAATATGTACAACAACATTCGATAACAAACGAAAGACGACTAGTACCTAAAAATATTGAAATAAAATAAAAAATGCTTAACCCCTTTATTAAAAAACATGGACTAAAGTTAGTCATGATTTAAAATTAATGCCAACCCTGTCTTTCAACCAGCAAATAAAGTGACAGCAGTTTTATACTACGACTAAATTCAGTTCATGTTTTATGATATGGGGGTATGAGTTTATTTCCACACATCAAGACCGCCTGTGTTTTACTGGCTTTCCTTATTTGAAGTACCTACCTAAACATACCCACCTAAAATAGTGGAACCCTGAGATGATTATTGTTTGATCTCATTTTGATTGTTATACTGCCATTCTACGCAGGCGCTGCCCTTTATCCCGTCCACTTCGACTGAACACCATCTTTCATAGAATTTGGCTTCCCTGTCTTTGCCAATATAGAAGGATTCTTCGTCATGCACTAACACTTTCACAGAATGTAGCTTGCCATCTGAAAATTAAAGTATGCGTCAACTTATGACATCAAATAATCAGTCCCATTATCGGGTTTTAAGATGCCTTTATGACTGATAATAATGGTGTAAAATATGTACCATGTACCGTGTTGACGTGATTGAGAGATTTCTTCGAAAAGCATTGACTCATTATAACTTATCAAAGATAGAATGATTAAAGGCGGGTCCCAATATTCTATCAACAGTTGAAGATAGACGCACTACAGTTTAGTTGCTTAGCAACTTCTGTTATTTATCGTAATATAACAAAAAATGCCAGGCAACTAAACTTTAGTAAGCTTACTTTTAACAGTAGTTAGAATATAGGGACCCGCCGTAAGTGAATACCTACGAAGCGTATTAAACCTACAGGTCCATGAAGAATACAATAAGGCTCAAGTTCACCAACACATAAAACAAGCGATTAAAAGATAACCGACGGTTTTTGATAGTTCATCCATACGTTGGTGAACTCCAGCCTTAATTTCCAACTAAATACCATCCCCGCCGTTAGTGAATACCTACCTAGTATATACCTACAGGTCCATGAAGAATTCAATTTTGGTTGTAGCTTTAAGCTGATTAAGGCTCAAGTTCACCAACATTATTTAACGAAGTTTGAAGTTTTTGACATTTTACCGTATGGAAGAACTGTCAAAAACTGGCGGTTATCTTTCAATCGCTTGTTTTACGTGTTAGTGAACTCGAGCCTTGGTATCCAACAAAAATACCCTCTTTATTTATATCATCTGGTTTTTAGTTTCAGATTAGAGTTAAACAAATGTGCGACTTACCCGCTCTAAAAGCAAATCCGTAGTCCTTAGGGAGTATTTCCGACTCCCCGTGCTGGTACAAATGGAAATCACTTGACTGTATCGGGTGAACAGATTGGTCTGAACGGCGACAATAATACCCAATTGTGAGGCTGAAAATATTTTAATTTAATATAGCCTATAATTAACACAATTGATTCACGCATAGTTAACTGAACTGTCAGATTATTTCATTTTGTTATTGGTCAGTTGGGTAATTCTAAACCAACTTGGTCCTTCGAGCTGGATAAACATATCCGACTAGAAGGTGGGGGGACCGTGGAATCTTTGACTGATGTATGTACAAACTCAAATTATAAATTTATAAAACAATGTGTGCATGAATTAGGATTAAGTAGGTACAATTGAAAGTATAGGTAAAGTTTTCTTGGAGTAATATTTCCTAAAAGACTAAAGATTACATACATACATAAATCACGCCTATATCCCCGAAGGGGTAGGTAGAGGTGAACTAGCACCCGCGTTTCGCCAATTATGTTAGGTCCCATGTAATAGGTGGCGAGCCTATTGCCATTTATCGGGCACAAAAGTCGCAGTACATTGCTATTGCTAGGTGGCGAGCTTATTGCACTGCCCGATAGCACAGAAGTCGCAGTACATTGCTAGGTGGTATAAGAGGAACGCTGATGCCCATTCCTTATCACTGATTTATCCTTAGTCGCCTTGTACGACACCCACAGGAGAGATTTGGGGTGGGGACAATTGTATTCTACTCTGCCGTCACCACACGGCAATAATTTAATTAAGACCAAAACCTCAATTAAATTCAATAAATTGCAGTAACATTAAAGTTGATGCCAATTTTGCTTAATAGTGTAGATAAGAGATTAAAGTATGCTCAAGTTTATCTATATTATTATGTAATACCTTATCAGAATGAGTCATTATCATTTGGTCAGTGCAAATTGTTCGATTAGGTGCATTTTATTTTTAGACTTACTGTGACAAGACCATCGGTTGAGATACGGCGCCCACAGTCAGGCAGTCGCCGTTTTCCAAGAAAATGAAATGGTACACGTAACGGTGGAATGTACGCCAGTCTCTGAATGGGCCTGTTGGTAAAAAAATTCAAGTATAAAGGCGAGATTCCACCAGTCTGCTGAACTGTGCGGCACCGCATGAGACCATACAAATCATTTGTGCCGCACAGATCTGCATACTGGTGGGATCCCACCTTAAGATTTCACGAGGGCCTGACCATGTATTATGTAGGCCGATTTCAGTTGCTTTCGTTTACCTGTCTCTCTCACTCATTAAGAATAATAGCGAAGTATGAGAGTGACGAGTATACTAAAGCAACTGAAATCGGCTTACATAATACGGGGGCTGGCAAAGATCGCGGAAGCCGCTGGAAGCGGCTTGCGCAGGACCCATCGGTTTGGAGATCATCAAACATTTGACCCTACCAGGATTCGACCCCGACACCTCTTGGTCAATAGCCAGCGATCTGACCATTAAACAAACCTACCATGATTTGTATCCATTTTGAATTGATGAAGTGGTTGACCTTCTATCAAAGTTATTGTAACGTAGCTTCACCACTCCATTTTCTATCAAAGTTAAGTAGCGTAGAGTCATTAGTCGTGATATTCCTGCACCAGAGCAGGACATAATTTTCCGATAAATAATAACTTACTGCCGCACTCAGAGACGTCAAATAACGTTAATGAGTACTTAACGTCAAAAAATGACAATTCAAAACTAGTCGCTATTCTTGCCGGGTCTATGGTCTAGATTTGAATGAAATTTTTGACATTAAATACTCATTAAAGTTAATTGACGTCTCTGAGTGCGGCAGTCAATCACCTATATTTGTTTGAAGATTTTAATAACGTTTGAATAGGTACTGTTCATAAATAACAAGCTAATAGGTATAATATATGAGTTTTTTTTACCGTAACTGTGGTCCCTGACACACGGCATGTTAACAATGTGTTCTCTGCCATCAATGGTAACAGTCCCTTTAATGTGACCCATTTGTTCGTAATGCGTCTGGTGTAGTCTGAAATAGAATCAAATCATCACCACCAGCCTTTTAATGTCCCCACTGTTGGCGCACAGGCCTTCCTTATGGAGGGAAAAATATAGGGAGCAGTGGCGGAGCGTCCATATAACCCGATTCCCAACAGCCGTACCAAACGAGCGAGCATAAAAAAACATTACCATAATTCAAGTACAATACCATTTTATAAGCAAATAAAAAAAATCCATCAATATAATTATATAATCATAACAGTATTAAACGCGCGCGAAACAATATGCAACACAGGTACATACAATTCGCTCCCGCTCTCTAGATTCCTTCAACTAACTCGCTAAATATCGAGTTATGGACGCCTGCTATACAGCGCCTGCACGCACACAGACAAGCGTAGTCTTGTCAGGCGCACGCAACGAGAAATAGTACCTAAAGTTTGCCTACAAGCCGGCATCAAGCCGGCATTTCGGCAGCCTACGCGCTTATGCATCGATACACTACGACACACGCACACATTAGTAATAAACTCCCACGAAAACAAGTTCCGTCAAAAGTAAATATTTTAGATCTTATTGCAATAGCCATAAAAGCGGAATTTCTTTTGTGAACTGCACTCAATATCGCGGTCGTGCGCCGCTCCTGCAAGCCGCTCCGGACCGGGTTGAATCGTCCTTCCCTTATTTTTACACGGCTTTTGTTTGTATAATGATCTCTCTTTCTGGCTGTATAAAACAAAGCACAAGCACGCAAAAGTGGCAACGTAGTTCTCCGCTTCGCCACTAGATGGCGTTGAACAGTTGTAGCCGTGTCCTAGCAGGCGGTGTTAAAAGTTAATGCTTAAACCATAAGAGGCTTCATATAGTTGTGGCTTGCCTAACTTGTTTTTTCACGCCACGCCACTGATAGGGAGAATGGACAATAAACCACCACGCTGGGCCAGTGCGGGTTGAAATTATAACAGAATATGGCTTGTAATTGGATACTTATAAATTGTATTAAAAAAAGTGATTGAAAGGGTCACGTCGCGAGTCCGGCGAACGGAGCTAGTCATTGGAATGACATTTCAATCCATACTTCTCCAGGTTTTGGTTTACATTTTATAGCCGGCCGCCTCTTAAGACCAACCCTGTTTGGGTACCTGTGCTGTTGTTAGTCCTCCACCATTCGGGTATCCCAGGGTGATTATTGGTGTACACATAAAGCAATTCATTCCCTAATCGACTTTTACGGAGTGAGTGTTTGTACTCACAGGCCAGCATGAAAGAGTTGTCGAAACTACAATAGGGGACGGTTAGATGCCAAGTATTTGCCGTCACCGTACACGTCAATGCCAACGACAACATCGAATAGCAATGGCAACAGTTGGTAGATATTACCATTTTGAAAAATAATCAAATATTAACGAACATGCAGCATGGAGATCACAGTCCAAAGAGGTTATGATTATTGATTTAATTAGAGGGTAGGTATTTACTTTTTCAGCAATTTGAAGTAGCTTAGCGACCATTGCTCGCGGGCCAGATCGCTAGCCATACACCACGCAGACATCTGGGTGTCGTAGTTGAACGGAATCCAATGCGAACTCCAGGTCAACACCATTTCCACCTTGACTGTTTTTTGGGGGTTGCCGCGAATTCTGAGAAAGAAATCGGAATAACGAAATAATTAACGTAGATAGAAGGTTCCATATTGTTCTAAAAAACAATGGGACCACATTATAACCACCACCTTTCGATTATAAAAAGAATCAACAAAATAAGACATCCAGAAAAGTTACGAATTACGAATTTTAATTTTAATTTAAAGTTACGTATTTAGTTGGTAGTGATACGCTTGTAGGTACAGCAAGTCTCACATATCCCTCTTAGTAAAATAAATAATACTAGCTTAGTTTACAATTGATATACTCACTTCATATCACCATTATAAGATACGTTCCATGCTCGCATTGGTATGAAGTTTTGAATTGAGATTCCGTTGATGTTATATTCTCCAATTTCTTGGGGAGATTGTAGTTGGTGTGTGTCAGGCAGATATTTGGAGAGCAACAGTTCCTCTCCGCGAACCTACAGTCAGACACAAATAACATTTATTTTGGCCAAAATAACAACCAATCTAAACTTGTAAAATATCATCATCAGTTGCGCCTTCCGAAGCACGGAGGAGCTCGAGATAAAAAAATTGTTGGTCACCCATCCAATAACTGACCTTAGCGAACATTGCTTAGTTTGCAAATGCAAATCGGACTCGTTCACAAATTTGGCATTTCTTTTCTAGTGTCAATGTTCTAATGCAGTAAGTTAATCGAAAAGAATAACTTACTGCATTTTAAAATGCCTACCTTCAAATACAAAAAGGCATCACAGACTTGTCCGGGTCTCCTGGCGACCCCACAAACAATGGCTTCATCTTTGCCGGACATTCCATTGAAATAAACGGCGTCAATTGCCTGTAAAGTTATGTTGTTTAATTACAACAAGTATCTAATAATTAAGGGAAAGTATGGAATTTAATTTAGTAGATGGTGGCGCTAGTGGTGAATAAATAATGACAAAAATTTTAACTCTGTCCTCCTTATCATAAAACAGACTAAAGTTAGCCATGGTTTAAAACTGATGCCGTCACTTTTATTTGCTGAACGAAATACAGAGTTGGCATCAATTTTAAACCATGACTAACTTTAGTCCAAGTTTTATAATAAAGAGTGGTATGGGTAAGTAAAATTTAGTTCAAATTTTTGCCGCCTGTCAATATAAATTGGTGGCACTGTAATGGCAGCCGACATAAGAAAAAACCAACTGCCACCACCTTCCAGCAATAGGTAGTTAGGCTTCATAGATTGATCGTTATTAAAAAAAACTTGTAGTTAAGTATAACAACAGTAGGTTATTGAACTCACCTTTGGGTTATCTCCCAGAAAATATTTCTTTTCTAGATCAACGTCAATTTTGTGGATATGTTCAGATCCGTCTGCGCTGCGGCCGAATTCTACGTCCAGCAGATGCTTAACATGGTTTATTAACTGCAAGAGTTAAAGTAGCGTGGTAATAAAGGCGTCCTTACCTATGTAGCTGTTTCTTTCTATGAAAGACTTCTAGCAAACTTACCAACTGGTGTTGATATTAATAAACTCAAACACAAATTGTAAACAGTAGCAAACACAAATTGTACCTACACATAATCCCAACAGTCATCTCAACGACAGGAGTGATGCAAACATAACAAACAACCTACACTGGTTGCATGTTGTAAAGGTCGGTTTCGCCTGCGGGTTTCCTCCTATACCTACTGATTTTAGTTTTGAATATTTTAATACTGGTGAAGCAATCCCTCTTACTTATACCTAATACATGTAATGATATATTTAAGGAATATCTAACTATATTTCTACATAGCACATGAATACACATTAGGTATAGTACCACATAACACGTGTATGTATAGATACATACATAGCACATGTAGGTAGGTACATACCTAGCTAATATGAATCTCAACTGATAATAACACTTTCTACGATAAGTTTTTTTATGTATTAGTGCCTAACGAATAACCTTTACGTAATACAAGGTTCAACGCCGGCGCAGCGTCATGGTTTTATTTGCAGCCTGTCTGCAGGCGATTAGATTACGACCTAGTTTCGGGGGCCATAACAATTATTTTTATTATTATTGTTATGGCATCAGGCACCTACCTACTATCTATTTATAAACAAATACTTAGGTACCTATAGCCTAAAGTAGGTAGGTACCTAATGACTTAAATGATGTCTATACTCCCTATACGTACTACCTACATTTTTCTTACATCCCTCACTTTCGTTACCCCAACATCTCATTCATACAATACCAAACATTCAAGCATGTATATTATTTTCCCCTTAATTTTAAGAGGTAATCTTGGGTCGAACGTTGCCCCTGAGACTTCATCATCATCACCAGCCCTTTAATGCTGGGGCACAGGCCTTTCATATCGATGGAAGAATAAAGGGAAAATATATACATACATAAATCACGCCTATATCCCCGAAGGGGTAGGCAGAGGTGAACTAGCACCCAAATTTCGCCAATTATATTAGGTCCCATGTAATAAATAGGTGGCGAGCCTAAAGAGAAAATGGGTTACTTATTATAACTCACCATATGCCCAGTGCAGATTGGCGGGTATTAACGACTACAGATGCATCCGGGACCAACTGCTTAACGTGCCTTCCGAAGCACGGAGGAGCTCAAATATATTTTTTCTCACCAATCCAATGACCGACCTTAACGAACATTGCTTAGTTTACGCAATCGCAGGCCAAGTGCGCTATGCCACTACGCTAGCGAGCTACTTTTCTGGGTCCTGTCGCCATTTACCAAATCCATCCCGCATTGATTCTACTTTCACATCGCGGTCATATAATTCATTAATTGGCTTACCAACAATAATTGCAACAAGTAACACTCAACAAAACACTACCATAACAATTTGACAGAGGTGACACAGATGTAACTCAAAAGAGAAAAACATATTGCACATACCTGTTTAATTTTCAAAACTGCAAACATAAAGAGGAACTTGACCCAGTAGGATTTGTTTCTTATTTGATATATACCAAAAATTGGCGGATTCTCTTTCGCATTTAAGTATCTAAACGCCAAAACTAAACTAGCCGGGAACAACAGAGATATTATGTACGTCAACATTGTTCACTTCACATTTAATACTAAACTATGTTGAAGGTCGTGCTACCTACGCAACATGTTTTCGTTAAATAGCAGGACAATTATTAAACACCTCAGTAATATCTTATCTGCGTTAAGCAAGCGTACTGACTGGAGTTATCGTTTAATCGAAAGTTGAACGAAGTTAATTGTTATCCCGATAAGGTTCGATGAATTTGGAAATAATTGATAGACTAATGAAACCGGTATTTTTGTGGGCATTTAAAAATATCAAATGATCTCATTCTTCATTAGTGCAAGTAACTCATACATGTTTAGATAACGCCAACGAAAAGAAACAGTGCGTTGTGAGCTAGTATCTTTATTTTTATATATAAAATTATTATTCACCTAAGTGGTTGACAAGAAAATTCAAAATGATAGCATTACTTTGGAAAGGACTATGTACCTTTGCAAAATACTGCTAGCGTATTGAATGACAAATAATAAAAACATTTGAGTTTGAAAATCTTATGTTTGCTCAGCTGTCTCTACACAGTAGAATAGTTAATTAATATGTAGTGTGAAATTATTATAACAGAAAATAGTTGACAGACAAAACTTTATCAACCTAAATAATTTTATGTTGTTATTCAGCAGTAGCCAAAAGATGTTTATGAACACACTCTTCTTTGTTGATGAGATGCGTTGTTTTGTTGACGAGCTGCATCAGTTTGTTGAGGTTGTTTGACCACTCGTTAAGACGGTCAGATGCATCCATGTTCAGACTAAAACAAAATAATAATTTGTAATAACATGTTGTGAGTAAATTATATGGCTGCCTGGAATTCAGTTTGGGCCGTGTGGTGACGGCAGAGTAGAATACAATTGTCGCCACCCCAAATCTCTCCCGTGGGTGTCGTACAAGGCGACTAAGGATAAATAAGTCATCAGGAATGGGCAGCAGCGTTCCTCTTATACCACCTAGCAATGATACTGCATGGGACCTGTCATAACTGGCGAAAAGTGGGTGCTAGTTCACCTCTGCCTACCCCTTCGGGGATATAGGCGTGATATATGTATGTATGTATGTATGGAATTCAGTTTGCAATCCAGTCTCTCTGTTCATAGGTCTTTCGACATGGTTCTTCACATCACTTTTCTATACCTTCATCATCACTAGCACCCTTAAGGTATGATGGTTAATACGAATTAAAACGAAGTGGATAATTAGATGACACATTGACGTATATTTTACTACAAGACGGCCGCCTTGGTCGAATGCTCAGATCGCTGGGTATTGGTCAAGAGGTCCTGGGTTCGAATCCTGGTAGGGGCAAACTTTGTGATGACCACAACTGTTTGTTCCCGAGTCATGGTTGTGTATAATGTTTATCTAGTATATTTTCAACATTTATACATATACATATACACACCTTACTTTGCAGTTCAATTGACGTATATTTCATATTACAATTGTCAAATGATCTGCGAAGTAAACTACTTAAAACTTACTTGTCGATTGTGAAACAGGCCCTTATAAAATATTAATAAGTTAAGCTTTTTTAAATTCACTAAAACTTAAAAAATTAAGAACTTAACTAAAAAAGTTGATAATTAAGAAAACAATATTTATTAATGGACACAACTTTTAAGAAACATTTTTTGTTACAAATAAATAAATCATGATAAAAAGAAAAATATCTGCAATAAATACCTGAAGTGCACAACCCCTGCAGGCCGATCGATCTTGGCACGCACTACAGAGCTTACTACCAGCTGACTCAGTGCTTCTTCAGTCTCATTCTCACTTAGACCCAGGAGTACACTCATGCGTTTAAGGGTGATACGGGTGTAATACATCGACATTATGCGAATATTCTACAAAAATAATTTCGTTTTAGTAATATTTAATTAAATTGACATAATGGTTACTTTTTAAATAATAAAGATAATTATTATGGTCAACATAATATTATATTACCACAGCAGAGTATCATTATTACATTTTATTGTAATGTTACAGTCAGCTATAATATTTATTGAAGAATTTGATGATATAATGTTAGGTAAACAAAAATAATTCTGCTCTTTTGAACACTTTATAGATGTGCTGACATGCTGAATGAATTACATTTTAACTTACATGTTCTACAACCCTGTTCTTCAAATCATTCCAGCGCTTCTGGCCTTTTTCGTTAGAAGAGTTGAAGCAAGGTGTTGAACGAAGCATTTTCTCATAAGTAGAGCAGAGTGTGTTCCATGTAATGATTTCCGGATTGATGAATAACTCTAACAGTTGTCTGAAATAAAAATATAGATTTATTTAATAAAGCTGTTCTGAAATATCAGTCAATAAATTATACTACACTTCTTAATAAACAAATAACTTATTGTTTAGAAATTTAGAGAATCAAACAGGTGACAAAACAATAATTTGATCATCAAGAACACTATTACTAAACTATTTGATGAAAACCAAGTTAATTATTTTTATTTTTATAAACTTAATAATATTAATCTATGGAATATGTTATCCGGATTGTATTAAATGACCATGGGCACTACAAATTCCCATGATTGTATCCAAGTTACAACAGTAACAAGTAACAACTTAATTATATTGATCCATGGAATATGTTATCCAGATTGTATTAAATGACCATGGGCACTACAAATTCCCATCATTGTATCCAAGTAACAACATAGACACAAGGGATGCACATGTTGCAGTTACGTTTCAACCACACATAAGGTATATTATAAATCATCTGATGATCCATTACAAACAAATTACTATCAAATTGTGCATTTATTTACGTTGTATAGCATTAATTAATTAAAAAAATACCATTATTACTTACTTGTACTCGGGCAGTTTTTCTAAGTCTTTATCTTCATTTACCCTGTGGGTCAAATCTGCTTGTTCATTGTCGTATGGTGCGAGTATCAAGAATAATACACTGCCTATTAGAGCATCATCACCAGCTTCTTGCCCTAGAGCTCGGAAGTGTCTACACACAGATAGGTATTGTGCATTGTGTTGATCAACAATGATCATGAGACGGTAAAATTTCTCCTTCAATTCCTAAAAGATAAATAAAGCCATTAGTCACAGTCAATCACTAAAAAGTAACAAGTGAATTAGCCTTCGTAAAAAGTAACAATACCCGAGTGTTTTCCTCCTCAAAAAATTTTGTGTTGATTTTCTTGGAAATAATCTGAGTGCGGATGAAATCATTTATTTTACAACAAAGCCTCATCTGTTCTAATATAAGCTCTACTTTTTCACGTTTGTCCATTGACCCATATGTTTCAACTTGCAACTCCTGGATAATCTTAGCAGCTTCTGTGATATTGCCTTCATCTTCACGTATCTTGGCCAGTATATGGGTAAGCCTAGCTCTTTCCACTTCCACATAGATTTTACCTTCGGTTATTGATCGCAAAGTTTCAATTAACTTAATTTTTGTCTCCTTGTCAGGCGTTTTATCTACATAAGTACAGCATTCTTGTACCATCTTAACAACTGCCTGTTTAAGTTGCGACCTGTAAGTTTACATAAACATTATTTCTAAATATACATTATATTTACCTATATTGGTCAGTTAGAGAAAGTCAAACAATATAGAATACAGAATACTTCCTAATTCAGAATTTACTATGTACTCTGATTTAAATTTATACAAAAAACAATTTCAATGTCAATCTTTTCAATTGACTTTGTGCACTATATCAAGATTGAAATTTTTTTTGTATAATAATAATAGTTCATTCCTCATCACAAACTACACTGCAGAGGCACATGAATCCTATTAGTTTGTAAAAAACTGATGCATGAGCTAGGCATAAAATACTTGTGTTACAGGTCACCAGGCTCCCACTACCTTAGGCCATGTTAATACAAAAAAGTGGTGATAAGTATTTGATAAAACTATCAAACAGGTTTGTTAACAAGGAGCTAGTGTAACTTTCTTCTCTCTGCCTTCACGCTACTCTGAGTAGGATTGCAAGGGGTCCGTGTAACTACAAGTGTATGCACCACTTGCATGTAATAGCAAAATTAAAAATTTATAGTCTGACATGCTGTTGACTGTACAATACAATGTAAGTGACAGTGTTCTTTCAAAATGCAACTGAACCTTCTTTAACTTAAGTCAACAAAAACTATATTATAAAGGAGCTTTTATTGACTTACGTTAGAGAAGGATTTAAGTGTTTACAATTCAAAACCTTACCTTCTTTTAGAGAGAAGGACAATATGGTCATTGAGTGCCGACCAGTTCTTTGCTTCAAAGCAGATCTGTACTACTGCCACTAAAATTCTAGCAGTAGATGCCATATCAGCACCCTAGAATAGTTAAATACTTTTGTAAATGCAACTTTAAATTTATTGCGTTAAATTTGCATTGAATTTCTAAACAAGCTATAATTATTGACAAAATATTTTTCAATACTGCTAAAAGTATTAATGATTTGAATTTATAATTGATGATTATCATCAATAGATGACTTGAGCATAGGGTATAAGCATCCAGAAAATAGATATTCATTCACCAATTTCTGCAAATTACATCTCACCATTATTTACTTATACTTACTGTTCTTGTTTGTTTTTCTAGAGCCAATAATTGGTCTATTGCTTCTTGCATTTTGCCATTAGACGCCCATGATTTCCACAAAGGTATTTTCTCATCACAAGTGGCACTATAATCCACCTAAAAAGGTATTAGTTAAAATATTAGTTTGATTCACCTGCCTATCCCTTCGGGGCTACACAGGCGATTATATTTGTATTGTGTGTTATTTAAGTATCTATGTGATGCAGGGTAGAAGCATAACCTGTTAGCGGTAAATAAAAACAATATCACTTACTTCCATTTTTATTATCTTTCCATTGGCGTTAAGGCTATCAATATCACCGTTTGTCGTCATTTTAATAATAGAGGTAAATCTGAAACATTCTAAATCCATAAAATAACCAATTTATAATATTTACGAATTACTTTGTTGAATAATTATAGAACATTTGTATATTTACCAAGTACGTTATTTAATTTATATGGACTGCAATTACGTAGGTGTAACACTTATTTTATTTTTATACACTTCTGCTAGGATTACAAATCAGAATCACAAATTACACTAAAATTGCAAGTTCATTCAACAAACCAAAATCACAGACCACAGCACAGACACAAAAAGTTTGTTTGACATTGTAATTTTTTTATTTTTTCTTAAATTCTCCCTATATTTTAAGGAAGGCAAAGGGTCTAGCCTATACTGCCATATCTTTAGTGTATATTTTATCTGTAGTCTTATGAAATATTGAGTGGGTGAAATGTATGAATGAAATTAATTTTACATTAAAATATGGGTGTCTCAATCACACATTTTAAACGCATCTAGGGAGTGCTTGACGCGACTTAAATGGTAATAGAGTTCATGACGATGCCACTTTTTATAGTGGTCTTCACCTTCACGTGGTTAACATCAAACACGCCACAAGACTTATTTTCAATGATTATGCATAATTGTACATAAATTTTTAGTCTTATATATAACTTGTTAAGCATTTCAATGATTACGTTCGGCAATTGAACCACTCAAAATATACATCTTAAGTTGCAGTTATATCAATTATATCAAAAGATACAATTATATCAATAACGTAAAATATTTAAAATTAAATTTTGACAAAACTTAATACGTCAAATGACCGCCACGTTGAAAACCAACACAATCGCTACGCCAAGCGATAAATCCCTTCTGTCACACCTATAAAATAACACTGACGGCAAAATGTATAATATATCGATAAAATGTCGATATATTTTGCTGATTTTTGTATTACATCGTTTCATCTCTCGCTCGGCACACGTCATTTACTCCGATGAAGCACACGGCCATGTCAAATCTAATAGAGAAAGTACTGTGTGTATAGTCTATGGACTGGTTCTTTAGCTCAAAAGTCTTGGACTACAAGCTAAAAACTATTAAAAAATATGTCTAATATTTTTGTATTCTGTGATGATTTTGTATGGGAATAATGGCGTAGAAAGAAAGTGTAGATCGAATTAATTTTACATTTTGTAACGTATGTAATATATCAGTTTTTCTTTGTTAAATGACACAAATCTCTACAGATTTAAGTATATTTTATTTACTACATAAGCTTTAGTTTTTTTCATATTGATTTCCGTGTGTGATGGTTACACATACGTCCTGTACCCTAGTTTTTTCTTTGTTTTTGAAACATATGTTAGATACCTTTCGTATTCAGTTTATGTAATATTAGCATTCGATCAATTAATATGACTTCATCTGAAAGTTTCGGTGATTTCCTGAACTCCTCTAAGGCAGCCAGAAGCCACTCGGCCCAAGGTCTGTCAGGTACTATTTCTAGTCCAGCTATGAAAATTCCTTTACCTCCTCGCTTATGGATCACAGGTGAGCATTGATAATATTTACATTTGGTGCAAATTATGAATAAGCAACATTATAGTTGTGCTTCAAACTCCACGCGGGTCCTAAAACGTACAATGTGCCAGTCCCTACACACCTCAAGGATGTCCCAAAAGTCGATTATGGGATATTACCCGTGACCAAAAAGCACATTGTGTCAACCACATGGTTCAGGGAGTCCACCAAGAACAGCATAACCAAACAGGGTTGGTATCGGGCAGGCTGGAAAACCTAAAGCAGTAATCATTGGAATGTAATCATCCCAATCACAATCCCCATTCTTTGGTCTCTCAACTGACCTTACACACATACCTATATCATGCCTATATCCCCGAAGAGGTAGGCAGAGGTGAAGTGAAACATGGTCCTTATCATTACTTATTCATCATTAGCACCTTTCTAAAGTAATGGATATTTGATAGTCAGTGGATAGCTTGATGTAATAATTATAAGAATGGAAGTGGAAACATACTGAGCTCAGATAAACTAGGAATAGGGCAGGAAATTGTGATAGTTCTACTCAAAATACCATGAGTCAATATAAATATACTTTGTGATTGATTATTATGCCTTATTTTGTCTCTTAGATGCAGAGGGTGAGTCTTCTGATGATGAATTAGGTTGCTCAAGGGAAGATGGATTGACAGCAGTGGAAAGACCACGAGTTAGGTCTCGATTTCGCCACCACAAACATAGAGCACTAGTGAATATACCCATTGGTATTTTTTGGGATATTGAGAATTGCCAGGTACTTATTTCTTTTGCCTTTTTTGTCCCCCAGGACTATATAAAGATTTTTTTTTCCACTCAACATAGCTATTGCTATGTACATTTCGTAGACAGGAAGAATGTCATGCTATTAGTAATTGTATACTATACTAAAGATGTAACAATATGACAAAATAGCATAACAAATTGTTGCTGTTGTATGTGAATTGTTCCTCTATTAAATAAACACAGAAATTAATTACAGTATTAACTTAACTAACTGATACTTTGAGATTACCATTTTATTTTACAGGTGCCTCGAGGATGCTCTGCTATAGATGTTGTAGCATCTATTCGCAATAAATTCTTAGTGGGAAGAAGAGAAGCTGATTTTGTTGTTGTGTGTGATGTTAGAAAAGAAGCTGTAAATCGACTGCAAGAGTTGAATGATGCTCAAGTATGTATTTTATAATTGTATCAGTTGCCTTTTTTATTATGTGATAAGACTTATTGTTTATCTTCTATCTATTTTGCATTTTATATCAAATATGTATACATACCTACATAATTCACACCTATTTATCCCTATAGTTTGTAAAATATAGGATGATTGATGACAGCTGTCATACTCAAACAAATTTTTGTCTATCCTTTTCGCACTTATAGCAGTTTGATATTTGTTGCTTGCTGACAAAGCAATCAAGCTAAATTTTAGGAACTATAACTGCCGCACTCAGAAACATCAAATAACGATAGCAGAGTACTATACTATACATACATACATAAATCACGCCTTTATCCCGGAAGGGGTAGGCAGAGGTGAACTAGCACCCACGTTTCGCCAATTACGTTAGGTCTCATGTAATAGTGGCGAGCCTATTGCCATTTGTCGGGCACAAAAATCGCAGTACATTGCTATTGTTAGGTGGTATAAGAGGAACGCTGCTGCCCATTCCTCATAATTGATTTAGCCTTAGTTGCCTTGTACGACACCCACGGAAGAGATTTGGGGTGGTGACAATTGTATTCTACTCTACCTTCACCACACATCCAGTAATTAAATGTATTTCTTCAATTCTGTTTTGTCATACCACTTAGCATTTTACTGTTTAGTCTGCTGTGTGCTTAACTGAATTTGTTTTTTAATTCGTCATTACCAGCCCATTACTGTGTCTACTGCTGGGGCACAAGCCTTATGTATGGATGGAACATTTCTTTGGAAATAGCAAGCTGTATGTGCTAAGCCACAGTACCATAAAGCTCCAGAATACCTTTGTTTTCAATTTTTGTTGATATTGATAAAATTTTGTGCATTGGCTTAATTATGGAAGCCACAATCCTACTACACAATATTCGTACCACACACAGATAATAGAATAAATTACATCTGGAATTAATAATTCCTTATTCTTCACCAAATGGCCTATGCAAATGTTGTTTAGTGTATCCAAACTGTGTACTTAATTAAATTTTTGCACATGTTCCCTCTAGATAAGCCTGATTCATGTGTGTGGTACACAAAAGAACGCAGCTGACGAAAAGTTGAGGCAGTGCATGAGACGGTTTGGGGAACTCCACACAGCACCTGCAGCTTTGCTTTTGATTTCTGGAGATATCAATTTCGCCGCCGACCTAAGTGACTTTAGACATAGGTACTTAAATTATTTTGAATTATACCCAACACTGAATAATTTTTTCTCTGGTATATTTTTTTATTGTAAGTAATTAATAATCTATAAATTAATTATTTGTTGCATTATTGCTGAATAAAAAATTAACTGCCTGTGGAGTAAATAAAACAACCATTACATTCTTGATAATAATAAAAAAACACCTCTTTGTTTTTCATTATATTGCTATTATTATTTATGTTTTTTGCCAATGTATTTGTTTATTTATGTATCAGGAAAAATATGGAAGTGATATTGGTGCATAAACAGAACACGTCATCTGCCTTAATTGCCTGTGCCTCGTCCCATTACTGTTATAATGATTTGACTGCACATTTGCCACGAAACCCCAAGGTATAATATGAACATCATCACAATATTATTTTTGAAAGATAAACCTATATATGTAAATTTCAGTATTTAAATGAATTCTATGCATGCTATATAAATGTATGATTATGTTTACATTCGTTATCAACAACTAAACTATAAGTGTTAATAAATTTATGTATTACAATGTGAATTTTACAAAATCAACAGGTTAGTAATACAGAGGAAGAGGAAGAGCCAACATGTGAGATGGAAGTCTTCAATTTACCCATGGACCAACCCCCAGAAAGAGTCTCAAGGAGGCTGCGGAGACTCTCCGACAATTGTGGCGGGAAGGTATGTTTGAATACAATAAAAATCGAGTTCACCAAAACGTAAAAGATGTCATTAAAAAATAAATATTAATTACCTGTTTAAATGTTGGTGAACTCCAGCCTGAACATAAAAAACACAACTTGTGTATGCAAATGCGCAACTTCTAGTTTAATAACCCAAGGCGGTTTGCTGCGCAATAATTAAATAACGCAAAATTGATTGCCAGTTACTTAAATAACAATATAAATTGTTCTGTGTATTATTGACAAAAAGCTAAATAAATAATAAGGTGAAACAGCTGCCGCAATAAAGTGATATGTTGCCTGACGTTAGGAATAGGTAATATAATAATATTATTTATTGTGAGTGACTGTTAAGAGTTAAGATATATAAAAGATTTTCACAAGAACAACAACATTCTATAAGGGTATTATTTATTACAAGGGGAGTTTAGAAAAATAAAACACTTTCACAAAGAACAACGGCAGTCTAAAAACTACTACAACTAATTTTAATTAAATTTATGTCTTCACTTAGGTAATGAGAGTGACGGCGTCCACCGCAATGCTGAAATTTCCAACTCCAGATCATGCTTCAAGGTCAGTTTGAATTAATTAATTAGTAAACAAAAACTAGTATTCCGCTACGTAGTAGGGACAGCGTGCGACGCAGTTCAATAGTTTCCACTAGTCGATTCTAAACCAATTTGTCAATGAGGTAAACAATTTTTTTTCGAACATTAATAATTCTCTTTAATTTATAGAATGTAATTTTAATGAAGATGCAATTAAGTAAGTTGTAATTGTAATTTATGAATTTGTTAATTCTAATATTATACGCCATAGAATACCTATCAAGCTTCAAAACTCGGACAGAGATCGGATGTAATGCATAGTTACCATAGAAATAGTTTTACGGCTACAACGGATCATTATTTTCACGGATACGGATCATCCGATCCGTAAGTATCGGATGACCCGCAGTACGTTCGGATGTACCATTCGCACCAAACTGTGCCCAGTATCCTACTAAGTGCAATTTGTACCAGCCCCGATTTTAAGAAATTAAATAGTAAAGCAAAAAGAAATAAAAAACATTTTAACATTCTGTAAAAAATGTAAAAAACTAAAACAAACAAACCTTATTAATTTATATAAACATAATTTAAACTTAGAGCAATAGAAGTTAATGCATTAAAAATAAGTATTTATATTTTAATCACAGAAGTTTAGAAAGAGGCTGCCTCATAAAGATCGTTTTAAATAGAAAAATTAATCGCATAACCCAACAATTCAGATTGGTCATATAATATTCACTGAATAGTTTAGTTTAAAAATGTCTAGCACTCATAAAGTTAAATACGGTTTAATCAAATAATCTTTACGCGCACTATTAATAGGGCATAATGCCAAATATTTATCTCGCACAAAAAAAAAATACATTTGCTCTACTTACAACTTAATAAATTTGCTCATGTTTCTAAACGAAAACATTTACGTGTGTATTTTTCGTCTACCCTCATTCTTCTTATATTTGTAAGAAGAAACCAAGTCTGGAGATTGTCGGTCATTCCATTGTCAGGCACATTGGAGAACACCACAATCATTCAATTGTCTAGTCATTTTAATAGTGTAACGGTTTTTTTTGGTGTTAATTTAAATATTATTTTTTCATTCATGATTCTTGGTGAAGGAAATAAGTGACAATATTATGCTTGTTTCTGGGTAAGATTTAATATTTTGTTGCGTAACGAAATTTTAGTTGACCATTATATTATTTATTCATTTGTTCATAGCTCTTGTATAATATATAGGTACTAACTCGAACTCAAATGCAATAATTTACATTTCTATTTTTGCACCACAGTGTTGCGTATTTTCTATGTTTGGCAAAATAAGTATTGTTTTAGAGTAAAAATTGTTTTTTAAGGTGGAAATATTCACGGTTTATACTACAAGGTTTTCATTGTTATATGATTGTTCATGAAAACGATTAAAATCTTCATTAATATGTTATTGTGTTACCGGTTTATTATTATATTTTACATTTCGTCAGACATTTTGATGTGACGAAAGACTTGTGACGGCTCGGTACAATGAGTCATTTCGCGCCAAAAGTTGGAAACCGTTACATAATAATTGAGAACATTTTGAATTTTTGACTCTTTTCTTGCTTTAATTCAACACAATGCATGTTTTTCCGAGTGCGAACGTGCCTTCTTGCCTGTGTACCGATATGTTACGACAATTTTCCTGCCAAGAATAATTTATTTTTAACGATGTTTTTGATTTCAATAAGTAGGTTAATTATAGCACCGGCCTTTAAATGGACAATATTACGAATTTAAAACTTTAACGTACCACTTTTTAAACATATTTCGGTTGTTTTTTATAAATAGATAAATCCGATGAATATTTCACATATTTTTTTTATGAATAAGGGGGTTATTGTGTAATGTTTTGTTGTTCAGAGCATTAAAACGTATGGATGGCGAGGATGTCTTCGGCCGGAAGATCAGTACACGTTATGCTCGCAACGTTTTTCAAGCGGCGTATTCAAGCGATGAGGGCTATGGTACAACGACCGCTCCACCTCCGCCTCCAAGGAGCAACTATGTGACTCCTGTGCCTCAAGTGAGTTTTTTTAAATAATAAATAAATAAATATTTTTACACTCACACCTATCATCTAGCTTAAAGTAAGTAGCCTATAAGGACTTGTGTTATGGATACTAGATGAAGAACATATTTTTAATATAATTATGTATATAAATGTTGAAAATATACTACAAACATAATACACAACCATGACTCGGGAACAAATATTTGTGTTTATCACAAAATTTCCCCCTACCAAAAGTCGAACGCGGGACCTCTTGGCCACCCAGTAATCTGAGCATTCGACCAAGCAGGCCGTCCAAAGAACAATTACTGTTATAATAATATAATAATATCAGCAGCTTCCTCTTATACTACCTAGCAATATACTGCGATTTTTGTGCCTGATAGATAGCAATAGGCTCGCCAAATTGGATTACATGGGACCTAAGTTAACTGGCGAAAAGTAGGTGTTTTATACACTACCTCTCCTTCTCATTACCTCTCCTACTCCTCTGCCTACCCCTTCGGGGATATAGGCGTGCTTTATGTATGTATGTAGGGCATCATCTTCACCAGCTATTTATTGTCTCCACTGCTGGGGCACAGGCCTTCTCTATTGATAGAAGAATATAGGCATAATAGACTATAACATAATCCACCATGAACGGGAAGGCGTAGGCGAATTTTAAATTGTTAGCATCATCATATAATTCTTATTGACTATGGTATTACGTGCCGTGTGGTGACGTCAGAGCAGAATACAAAAAGTTATCACCACCCCATCTCTCCCGTGGTGTCGTACAATGCGACTAAGGGTAAATACAGCTATGAGTAATGGGCAGCAGCATTCCTCTTCTACCACCTTGCAATATACTGCGAAATTTAGTGCCCGATAGATGGCAATAAGCTCGCCAACTATTACATGAGACCTAACTTAAATGGCGAAAAGTGGGTGTTTAATTCACATCTGCCTACCCCTTCGGGGATATAGGCGTGATTTATGTATGTATGTATTACGTGGACAATGGCGTGGGTTATGTATTCACGTTGTCTTGTATATCTATTTATAACGTATCTCTAAGGTCTGACTGTATGTTGTCCCATGAAAATAAATAGAAATATATGTACTAACACGCTACAGTAATTATACAAGTATTTTCTTATTAAATTAAAACAATTTCTATTTATTTCTGTCTAGGTGAGTCCGTTTCCTCGTACGCCTGTGGAAACTCCGATCGAGCGGGCCATTCCCCCTGTGGTGAGCGACTGGGAGCTCGCTCTGCAAGTGTTGCCAGCGCCTACGCCGCCCCTACTAGACTTCTGCCCTCCACCACCAGTGCCTAGAAAAATTAGGGGAACTCACGGTATGTTGATTTGTTTGTTTTAAATAAAATAGGTATTCAAAAATGAAAGAAGAGCGCGCTAGCGCAGTGGCATAGCGCGCTTGGCCTGCGATTGCGTATACTAAGCAATGTCGCTAAGGCCGGTCATTGGATGGGTGACCAACAATTTATTATTTCTAGTTCCTCCGTGCTGTGGAAGTTATGGTGGTTTAGTCTACAAATGTCAGATTCTGGAAATGTCAGACGAGTATACGGATGCAACTGCAGTCGTTTATACCCAGCAACCCGCACTGGGCCAGCTTGGTGGGTTATGGCCCAATCACCCTATATTCTTACATCCATAGGGAAGGCCCGTGCCCCAGCAGTAGGGACATTAAAAGGGCTGGTGATGATGAAGATGATTCAAAAATGTATCGCCAATGTAAGCCTAATATTTGTGTGAGTAGTGTGTTGAATTTGTAACAAATGACTACCTTTTGAGTATTAGTCTTAAAATGTTTTTTAGCTAATATAGGTATACCTAACTAAAGAATATTATCTTCCTTACGCAGATATGCCGCCAGACTAACAGATTAGACCTAAAGGTGTGGATTATTAACTTTCGATATTACTATTCCACTTCATAGCTTTTTATTTTTCAACTGATTATTAAGAACCTTGTCCTGCCTGAAAACTTGTTAATCCTTGGTCAAGCCGGTGTGTTTTGGTGTATTGTTCTCATTAGAAGTCTCTTTCCATTGCTCTAGGAAACAAGTCAGTCTTCCATGATTACTCGACAATTATTAAATTGTGTTGTTAATATAATATAATCATGCTGAGTTTTCAATAAACCTGCCATTAAATTACTTCAAAAGTAGAATCACTTCATTTCCATTAAAGTATTTATGAGGTTCTTTTTTTGAGTGTCTTGAAAAAATATCTGGATTACTTGATAATGCGAGTTTTAATAGATTGACAATATTATAAAAACTTTACAAAAAAAAAATAGTTCAGCTAAATTATTATCCTGATACGGGAAACGAGCCCCCACACTATTGGGCCTGTTTTTGATGAATAGTTATCTGAACCAATTGTTACTTATCTTTAAATATCAAAACTGATTTTACATTTGACATTTAGTGTCAATATCAGACTGATATTTATCCATTAGTAACATTAGTAACTAAAATTGTTACTAATGGTTACATATCAGACTGATCTTTAGCAATTAGTAATAGTTTTTAACAATTGGTTGAGTTAACTATAGATCAAAAAACCGGCCATAAGACGATAGTTTCCCCATCTCAGGACAGTAATTTTTAGTAAAACAATAAAGCTGGGTTTTCACAGCCAGATTTCACTCGGACTGAGTGGGCTTGGATGACTACTCGGATGTCTCTGATTGGATGCGGGCGTCCCAGTGCGCTCATATTACGTGTTACACGATACGAGACGAGCAACGTCCGAGTAGTCATCCGAGTGCACTCGGTCCGAGCTAACTTGGACCATGAAAACCCGGCTTAAGGTGAATGCACACTTATCCGAGCCGAACGCGCCCAAGTCAACAAATTATCGAAATCTTTACAAGGGTTCTTAGTAAACGTCTCACACTTGCCGGAGTCGAATCGTCCGAATCTGTCGAAATCTTCAGAATCCTAGGATTTGGATGACGTCATCGGAAACAATGCGCACGATGCGGACGGATCTGTCAATTGACAACATTTCATTTTTTCAAAGTTTTATTATGATTTTATATAAAAATAGACATAAAATAAAAACACCCATATTTTTAATTTTTTTCTGTTTTTTTTTTCGACGTTTTCATACAAAAAATTAGAAATTCCGGTCATTCTAAACATACGTAAGCGCCAAATAACGTCACAGTCACGAAAAAATGGCGAAATGACAATCTGGCGTTTCAATCCTATTTGAAATACTTAAAATTAATTTTCAAGTAAAATACGTTTTAAATTAGTTAAAATTAAAGTCTCGGAAGGATTTCAAATTTATTGGTACTTTATTAATTTTATTTTCGACGATGACAATTAATGACAATGGATTTGATTCATGACCGACAGACATGATATTGATTAACTACGCGACTGGACGTCATCGCATGTATTTTACATTTTATTTATTTTCTCTGAAATTATGTAATAAAAAAAAGAATAAAAAAAAATTTGATATCGGGATTGGAAAATAAAGAAACGGTATTTTTATTTTGGGGGATTGTCATTTTTGAAATGTTGTCAATTCAGTACTATAGTCCCGCAACTTCGTGCGCGACCCTCCTTCGGTATGAGAGACGGTGGCGGGGACGAGGCGCTCGAGATGTTGGCGGAGGTGGGTGGTGCGGGGAGGAGAGAGTTTTCCCTCCTCCCCGCATCGCCCGCCCGCGCTGGATGTCGGACTATATTTTCGATTCCCTCGGCGCGAAGAAGTGTGCGTTCACCATTAAGTCGAAATATTTTTTATTTCGACTTAATGTGGTGACAGCAGAGTAGAATACAATTGTCACCTCCCCAAATCTCTCCCGTGGGTGTCGTACAAGGCGACTAAGGATAAATCAGCGATGAGGGATGGGCAGCAGCGTTCCTCTTATACCACCTAGCCATAGCAATGTACTGCGACTTTTGTGCCCGATAAATGGCAATAGGCTCGCCACCTATTACATGGGACCTAACATAATCGGCGAAACGTGGGTGCTAGTTCACCTCTGCCTACATATAGGCGTGATTTATGTAAATATGTATGTAATTTTTATTTGTTCGTCAGGCTCGGTGAACCTGGACCGCTCCGCTTGCTCGTCGAGCAACAGCGGCGACGACAGCCGGCAGCGGGACCTGAGCCAGAGCCGCGCCATGTCCCCGTGGAACTCGTCGTTCAGCGAGCAGAGCGAGGACTGCGAGAGCCCCGCCGAGCTCACCGTGGCCAACTTGCCGCCTTACGAGCCCACTGTGCTGCAGGTACTTAGCAATAATAGTAATGGTGCTTAAAACAAAACAAAAAAAATATTTAAAGGATAAAAGCCGGGTTACGAGCCCACTGTGCTGCAGGTACTTGGCAATAAAATCAGTTGACATAACGACGGGGAAGTGCCAATACCTCATACCTTCTTTAAATGTTTCGAGAAATTGACTCCCTTATGTTTATGACATGAAGATCTATTTTTAAAAAATGTTGTCTGTTAGTTGGTACATATTGTCTGGCACTTCCCCGTCGATAATAGTGTTTAAAATAAATAAATAAAAATATTCGATTTTAATTTTAACATTATATAAATGTTAGAAAAATTAGTACAAAGATTTTGGTGGTTAGAAAAAGAATTTCGAAAAATTATGATCTTGAGGCGGGAATCGAACCCGCGTCCGCTGCTATCCGAGCAGGTGCCTGACCGCTCGGCCACCCAAGACACAAGACACTAAGTGTCTTGGGTGGCCGAGCGGTCAGGCACCTGCCCGATCAAGCTGTTAAGCTGTACTGTATAATTCACAAAGTGACCAACATTGTCACATGCGTGACAGTTTTACGATAAACATTGTGTTCTATTTGAACCTCTTGCAGGTTTTGATAGAAAAATAATTATTTCAATGCCCATTATGCATAGGACGTTTGAATTAACATTAACTTTCGCAATACTCGTCCCCAGGACATGCTGACCCAACTGTTCAGCCAGTACGTGTTCGTCGTGCGTGTGTCCGTGTGGGCGGCCGCCGAGGGTCCCTTAGGCACTGCGGTCCTCCGCTCCGAGTGGGACGCCCGCCTGTTGATAGCGCGCGTCCACAAACGCCGCTTGGACAGCCAATGGTCAGGCCGTAGGCTGGAGCTGTCCCTGGGCAGGCCATCGCCCGCCCCCAACCTAGACACGCTGCGAGCGAGACTCCGGGCTATACTCCTCGACCAAAAAGGCCATACGGTGCCCCTGTTGAGACTAAGAGACGCGTACGCCAGCCGGTACTGCTGCGCGCTAACCACCTCGGACATCGCGAAAGTACGCGACACGGTCGTCATACACGAGGGCTTCGGGCGGTTAGTCCAGTTGGTCGATATGACCCCGGTGGCGAATAGTGAAGTGGAGGAGGCGCCTTGGAAGTGTCATATCCATGCGGGTTTAGGCTCCGGTCACGAAGATGGCAGCAGGGTTCTGCAGCCGGTGTTCATGGAGATCTCGGCGCTGGCTAAGAACACTCAGATGCTGCTGGTCAAGCATAGCGGGATACTGCCCTTGTTGAGGTGAGGATACGTACATGCGTTCATACATAAATCTCGTCTGTTTATCCCTGTAGGCAGTTTGAACACCCATGCATCGCCCCAATTGTGGTGGGTGCCATGTAATAGAGAACCATTGCCATCTATCGGGCATGTTAAGATGCTAGATGGTATAAGAGGAATGCGGCTGTCAATCACTTATCGCTGCATTAACCCTTAGTTGTTTGTACGACACCCGTGGGTGAGGTTAGGGGTAGTGACAATAGATTTCTGCTTTAACGTCACCATACGGTGACGGCAGTGAAACAAACCATCTTGTCGTGACTTTTTCAAGTAGCCTGATATGACTCAGGTGGTTTGACATTATCTGGCGAAATGTGGCTATTGTGATACACATCGTACCATCGGGGATAAACATGCATTTTTGGTCACCTATCCATTGACCAGTCAACATTGCTTACTTGCCGAACGCGCTAGATGTTTGCGCCATTGGGGTCGTTTTCAAAAATGTATGTTGTGTTAAAATTAACTCTTTTTTTTTTACAGTTTCGTGGAGTGCTACGAGGCAATGTTCCCTCCCCTCGTGGTAGACCCTAGGCGCGGTGTTTCCCTAGAGCTGCTACTTCGCAGTGTGCCTGGCTTGGAAGTCCGCGATAGTCCATCTAGGCACCTAACCTGGCGTACTGATGGGGAGATACAGCTAGCCAATGTCAGCCAAAGTAAGTTTTTAACTGAACTCTTCTATTGTGTGGTGGTGATGATACATGGTTGCGTAATTGTTATAGGGTTTAATCTAATGTATTTTGTTATTTAATTTTCACCGGCACTTATACTCAATTGTGGTATTTCTACATTGTCCTACTCTGTCCTGTAAAACCAAAACACTATCTTAGAAAAAGTGATTTGGGTTTTTGGTTTTTTTTATAAAAACAGTGTTTTACAGTTTTCATTTTAGATGTATTTTAAATACATTGAACTATTTATCTGTTTTTGGACGGTCTGACTTAAACCATTACTAAATCTTGGATAAATATATGATTTATTAAAAATTTATCATTTTGTCTGCGATTTATAAGTCATATTTCTATAATTAGGATGTGTAACTTAAAATGGATTTTATAAAGTTATCTGATTAAAATAAGTCGCTTCGGCGCTATAAACCCGAAACACTAACTCAAGATAGTAGTGTTTTAGATTTACAGGACACATACTGGATTCATTTTTTGTGGTATTACATAATAAAATATTCAATATCCAGTATTCTGACTATGTCAACAGTAAAAAAAATGGCAGTAGGTATGAAATGAAATATCAATCACAATAATATGCGATGTTTCCAGGTGAAAGTTCCCGATCAAGTAGTGAACGCGAAAAGCCCAGGACCGCACCCGCCCTGGAGCCAATGCTAGCTTTATTCGAGAGAGAACTAATAGACTTACTGCGCACAGCCCCAAGATGTTGCATCCCATTTAGCAAGTAAGTAATGTTGAGAGTATTCGTGATTTTCCATGACAATTAACGAAATAACTAAGCATCATTTGTCACCAGCCTTCTGTTATTGAAATTTATTAATTGGTTTAACTTTATTATGGATCAATATTTGTTCTTATTATTAATACTGAAATTAATAGAGTTTCATTCTGATACTGGACAAATATGCAATAGTTTCCAGACACAACTTTCATTGGCTCTCTTTATAAATCTTTTGTTATAGTACTTTCCATTTAGCTTAACATGACAACTGTAGTGTTAGTTCGTATATACAGTCAACAGCGCGTCAAGCTAAATGTAAAATTTTCTCAATCGCCTTTGTGCTGTACTACCAATAATGATAACGAACGATTGGACACATTTGACAGTTTTGGTTGGTCTGAAATGCCGTTGTCCGTACATGAGTCATGGAAGGTTTTACTGTAAATAAAAAGCTGATTTTTATTTTTATTTGTTTAGACTCATTCCGGCTTTCCATCATCATTTCGGACGTCAGTGTAGAGTGGCCGATTATGGATTCACAAAACTTCCAGATTTGCTCGCCGCCCTCAGCAACACCATTGTGGTAAATATTAAAATGAAATATGTATTACTTAATACACGCGCTAAGACGTCGTCTGTTGATATCAGAGACTGTGAGGGTCGCCAAGAGAAAAAAATATCTACTTAATTTAGAATCTTCATCATCACATTGTTAATCATCAATTTTTGGGGAACTAGGCATTATTTATGGATATAAGAAATTAGCAAAATTGCAAATGCATACATACATACATACATACATATATCACGCCTTTCTCCCACAGGGGTAGGCAGAGATCACTTCTTTCCACTTGCTACGATCCTTACATACTTCTTTCGCTTCATCCAATCTCATTAATCTCTTCATGCATGCCCGTCGGTTTCGGGTACTCTTGACCTGGCCCTTATTTAATAAGACTTTCAATTTGATTATGAAAAATTGCAAATGGGTAGGGTATTTTTTTATCACCAATCCAATGACCGGCCTTAGCGAACATTGCTTACCTCAAGCGCTTTCGCCACTATGCTAACGAGCCTTTATTTATTTATTTGGTAATATGTACAATAGCCTTTCATGCATTTAGGCGCGAGTGAGACGCGTTTCGTTATACATTGCTGGCTATTTAGTAGCATAAGCTGCTAGTGCTGCTTAATAGCGAGCGATATATAACGAAACGCGTATCACTCGCGCGTACATCTGAACGGTGTCTAATAGGCGAGACAATATCATCAAAAAATCAGTGATTTAATGATTTTAGTGGAAAATACTTATTAAAGGGATTTAAAAATCTAAGATTATTATGATTTTCACTAACATAATACATTAAAATACTGTAATAGGCCATTTTGGCTGAAACTCCAATCACTGCGCATGCCGTCACGCCTATGTAATCCATATGACATTCTATACACAATACTTGCTAACTTTCTATTGAATACGTTAGCGTTTGCCTAGGCGTGACGTCAGACCCAACGCCATGACACTGCGAGCTGTTTTCGCGCACTATTCAAAAAATATTAGAAACATGGCTTTAAACTTAGTTAAATCTTAGTTCATTAACGAAATAAAGGTTTTTTCGTTAATAGTAAATGTGTACATACACTACGGAAGAGAATTTCAAAATCTTTTGTCATGCTTATTCCATCGATCGCTAACAGCGTGGTTTCCGAACTCAGGTACTCGGCTCCGGCTCGTCCCGCATCATAACCATATCGGCGGCCGCCCAGAGCCGCCGCTGGACCTCCGATCTGGTGAAGCTGCTAAAAGCGCAGCCGGGCCGTTCAATCTTACCATACGACATCGCCCAACTCTACCAGACCCACATCGGGAAGCCTTTCTCCCCCGTGGATTATGGTGTTTGCACCCTGAAGGAGCTAATGGAGAGGGTGACTCCCCAGTCGGTCATTGTCGGCGTCGATGGGACTATATCGCTGCCCAGGCGTACCCCTACGCCTGATGAACGTGCCCGCACGTCTCAATTCGCTCTGCAGGTCAGTTTGGTGGTGGTATGCAAGCTAAGATTATTTACTATTCGATTTTAATTTTAACATTATATAAATGTTAGAAAAATTAGTACAAAGATTTTTGGGGTTAGAAAAAGAATTTCGAAAAATTATGATCTTGAGGCGGGAATCGAACCCGCGTCCGCTGCTATCCGGGCAGGTGCCTGACCGCTCGGCCACCCAAGACACTCAACACCTCAAGATACCTCAAGACACCTCAAGATCATAATTTTTCGAAATTCTTTTTCTAACCCCAATAATCTTTGCACTAAGATTATTTTTTAGTAATACAATCACGTCAATAGATGTTCCGCTAATTGGGCTGGAACCGTGTGATATTATTAACAGCCACACGACACAAACATTTTTAAATATAATGAAAAAATTTAATAGTAGGAATAAGTTATTATATCTATCTGGGGTCGCCGCAGTATGTTTCCTCTTCCATTCGTATCGGTCGGACGTCATCAAGCCACCCGCACCCTTTTGATTCATATCGGCCAATCACACCGTAAAGGTGCTAGTGACAAATGAATGTATATAAAAGAGATGGAAAATACCATGTCGTGAGACCGATGAACGGAGAGCATGCTTAGATTATTTTTAGTAAATCAATCTCGTCGATCATTATTATATCATCATGAAAAAAAATTAATAGTAGGAATTAGTTTATTATTCTTATTGGTATAGGGTTTATTATTTAATATTTTTCTGTAGGTGCTTTAGCAATTTGCAGGAATTACATACGTTATATTAACGTTGCGTATGGTAGGTGAAAAATTTGCTATTACTACAAATTATCAGGTATCCAAAATATTCAGGGATTTCCTTCATCCTAATGCAGAAATGCTTAAGTTCCTATTTATCTACCTATCTCTTATTTAAAAGATACCTATTTAATTACCTAGATTTGATGCTGATTGTTCGAACACTAAATAAACATTGAAGTGCGCATTTCTTTAGAAACAGGTATACAGACGAGACTAAAGTGTACATGCGTACTTTAATGTGTGCATGAATGTTATTAAAGACAAGGCATCTCGGACACAATATTGAAAAATGTAACAGCGAAACACCCGTTGTCTCAGGCCGTAGAACTGCTATGCTACACGCCGAACCTCCGCATGGAGTTCTCCCGCTTCGTACCGGCGTACCACGCTCATTTCGGTCGGCAACTGCGCGTAGCCCACTATGGCTGCGTGAAACTAGTAGAGCTATTCGAGGTGATACCCGAGGCGGTCAGCGTCGGTGTGGAAGCGAGCGGGGAGAGGAGCGTGAGGCTGTCGCTTCAAACGGCCAAGCCCGTGATCGCTCAGCGGTTGAAGGCCATCGGGAACGTTCCGTTGGCGACGTTCGCCGCCCAGTACGCTGGACAGTTTGGCGCGCCGCCCCAAGTAAGAGCATGCCCGTTGCCCGTTTGTGCAACTCGACGGTCTGGGGATGTTCGTAGTTTAGCTAGGTGACAACTTGACCACCCTACAACTCGGCCACGATTTGATGGTTTTGTAGGGGACTGTTGCTATGGAAATTTTGTGTGTTATGAGATGCGATATTTAAAGTTGTTAGTTTTGGTTGTTGTTTTATAACAGTATAGTTATAAATATTGTAAACATTTTTACATTGCAAGAGTTACTGCCGCGCTCAGAGACGTCAATTAACGTTAATGAGTACTTAATGTCAAAGAATGACAATTCAAAACTAGTCTCTATTCTTGCCGGGTCTATGGTCTATATTCAAATAAAAAAAAATTGACATTAAATACTCATTAAAGTTAATACAGGTCTCTGACTGCGGCAGTTAGAGTAATTTCGGCAAGTTAAGTAACGTCCTGCCTCCGTATTATGTAAGCTGATTTCAGTGGCATTGGTCTACCTATCTCTCCCACTCATTGAGAATAATAGCAAAGTGTGAGAATGACGGTTAGACCAAAGCAACTGAAATCTGCTTACATAATACGGGGTCTGGTTTCAAATCTCACATTAGGATTATAATTTATTTTTGTAAATTTTTATGACCTCATTTTCTTAGTTATTGTCTAGATTAGAAGTAGTTAAGTGACCCACAGAGTAAAATCAAATTGGTGGTCCAGTTGTATATAGACAAGCTGTCAAGATATTATGGGAACATGGTGTTTGTCAACCAATTGAATGTATGTTAGGTGCACAATAAAGTGTTCCTTTAGTTTAGATTGCGACACAGGAGACTTGTTTGAGTAGATACATCCATGTTAAATGAGACAACACAGATGATACTGCCAAAGTGATGTCCCAAACTTCGTTATTGAATTTTGAAGCACCAACCTAATCACCTCAGATTTAGGGATTCAAAAATGTTGCTAGAAATTAAGCGGTTGAGTAATCTGTTATGCGGTTTTTGTACTAATTTAAAGGAACAAATGGTGAATGATGTTATTCTGTGCACTATACACTAATAATAAATAGCACAGTTGAAATAAAAAAACTTTTACGGATTAGACTCGCGTCTATTTAGGTGTTTGGCATTTTTTTTAATAATTTATTAAATAATAATGCCAAACACCTAAATATACGCGAGTCTAATCCGTAAAAGTTTTTTTATTTCAAACGTGTAGTGCTCGTGCAAATATAAGAGAACATTAAATTAGCACAGTAAGAAATAGAGCATACGTACAGGTAAGGTGGCGGTAGTAGATGCGGAAAGTATTTAAAATGCTATTATATTTATATGCACTTCTTCTGTCCTGTATTTATTTCCTTTCGATCCGGTCAGTAGGAACAAATTTTTACACAACAGTGGATTTGGTGAGTTAGGTTCGTAAAGTGTGGTGGATTCGTTATGTAGTTGGTATAGTATTTAGTTATGTTGAATATCTTACACTTATTATTTTTGTAGATAGTATCGTTAACAAGTTGAATGGTGTTGGCCTATTTGTATTACGGTGGAATTTATTGCGTAATATGTTTAACTTATTGTTATAGTATAATTAAGGTTCTAATAGTTCATATGGTATAAGATAACTAAACTAATATTTCAAGTGGTGATGTTGGTTTTTAGATAACCTATATTTTGAGAGCCTGGTATTTAACCAGAGCCGCGAATAAGATCCCCTTTTATAAGCCCGAAGGGGTAGGCAGAGATGAATCAACACCCACGTTTCGCCAAATAGCCTTTAAATACTATTACTATTTATCCCATGTGCCGAGCCTATTACTATTTATCAGGCACGGAAGTTGCAGTACAATGCTTGATGGCATAAGAGGAACGCTGCTGCCGACTCATTGCTGTCTTAACCCTTAGTCGCCTTGTACGACTCACACGGGACCTCTCCCGTGTGAGTCTTACAAGGCGACTAAGGGTGTGGTGATAATTGTTTTCTGCTCTGCCGTCACCACACGGCATCTCCATGCAATATAGTCTTCTTCTCTCGAGTTCTATTCTAGTCTCTTTCAATTATAGTGGTCAGACGTCATTAAGCTATTCACTCCCCTTTGATTCATATCATCCATCACACCGTAAAGGTGCTAGTAATGAATGAATGTATAGAAAAGAGACGGAACGGACCATGTCGAGAGACCGATGAACGGAGAAAGTGATTGGAATGACAATATTCCAATCCAATCCTCTATGCAATATAATAAAACCCATATTGTTTCCAGCCCGACATACTCGACGCCGCGTCCATCGAGGCCCTGGTATACGCCGCGGGCGGTTGCATAGAGGGGGGCATTGTGCGTCCACCCGGCGAATCCCCGCGTTGGGCGACGACTGCACTGGCCGCCTGTTCGGTGCTAAGCGCCGACAGAAGCATCGCCCGGAGCTCCTCGGAAGACTACTTCATAACGGCCTTCAAACGTCTGCGTGGATTCGAACCGGATATAAGGAACCTTAGCTCGGCAGGTGTCATAGAGATATGTGACCGGTATATCCGCCTGACGCCCACGTGGCGCACCGTTTGGCGCTGGGCCCAGATATTCTCGGATAAGGCGGTCCCGTTGACTGTTGGTGAGCTGTACGCGGAGTATTTGAACCGGTTCGAGGCTATGGTCCCCAGTGGCTTAGGTGAGTGACACTTTAGACACATTTCCTAGTATTGCCTAGTTTGATGATCTGTAATAGTTGTCAGCAATGTTCATGAAAGGCTCTAAAGTGTTCATCCACTTATGATGCTGACTGTACATACTGCATACATACATAAATCACGCATAACGGCGTTCAAACGCCTGCGTGGATTCGAACCGGATATAAGGAACCTTAGCTCGGCGAGTGTTATAGAGATATAATGCTGCCCCGTTGACCGTCGGTGAGCTCTGAGCGGACTATTTGATCCGGTTCAAGGCTATGGTTCCCAGGGGGTTGGGTGAGTGGTATTGCCAGTGATGAAAAACAATATATGTATTTATTTATTAGAACACCAGTACTGCAAGCATTAAAATGCTTACCTTTAACTAACCTTACATTTGTGTAAGTGACACAACATTGTAAAGAAAGAAATCAAACATACTTAATTAAATTAAAAGTAAATTAAAGAATTATACATAAAAAATCATTTTGATAAAATACAACTGCAAATTGCTTTACAAAAATTTCTAATTTCCTCAGCCTACGCCTTCGGAGACTCATAAGTCTCCGAAGGCGTAGGCTGAGGTGTATGTCCATCAGTGGCGTGGCGTGAAAAAACAAGTTAGGCAAGCCACAACTATATGAAGCCTCTTATGGTTTAAGCATTAACTTTTAACACCGCCTGCTAGGACACGGCTACAACTGTTCAACGCCATCTAGTGACGAAGCGGAGAACTACGTTGCAACTTTTGCGTGCTTGTGCTTTGTTTTATACAGCCAGAAAGAGAGATCATTATACAAACAAAAGCCGTGTTAATAAGGGAAGGACGATTCAACCCGGTCCGGAGCGGCTTGCAGGAGCGGCGCACGACCGCGATATTGAGTGCAGTTCACAAAAGAAATTCCGCTTTTATGGCTATTGCAATAAGATCTAAAATATTTACTTTTGACGGAACTTGTTTTCGTGGGAGTTTATTACTAATGTGTGCGTGTGTCGTAGTGTATCGATGCATAAGCGCGTAGGCTGCCGAAATGCCGGCTTGATGCCGGCTTGTAGGCAAACTTTAGGTACTATTTCGCGTTGCGTGCGCCTGACAAGACTACGCTTGTCTGTGTGCGTGCAGGCGCTGTATAGCAGGCGTCCATAACTCGATATTTAGCGAGTTAGTTGAAGGAATCTAGAGAGCGGGAGCGAATTGTATGTACCTGTGTTGCATATTGTTTCGCGCGCGTTTAATACTGTTATGATAAGATTATATTGATGGATTTTTTTTATTTGCTTATAAAATGGTATTGTACTTGAATTATGGTAATGATTTTTTTATGCTCGCTCGTTTGGTACGGCTGTTGGGAATCGGGTTATATGGACGCTCCGCCACTGATGTCCATAATGTTCACGTTTCGCTAATTATGTAAGGGCCCATATAATAAGTGACGAGCCTATTGCTATCTATCGGAGACATAAATCTCAGTATATTGCTAGGTGGTATATAAGAAGAATGCTGCTGCCCATTAATCATCGCTGTCTGTACCCTTAGTCGCCATCGTAGCACACCCACGGAAGAGATAGGGGTTTGGTTTAGTTTAGTTTAGCTGGGCTTTATCCGCACTTAGCCCCCTGCTGAAGAGATAGGGGTGGTGGCATTTGTATTCTGCTTTGCCGCAACCACACGGCACGTTAAGCGCAGTAGAATATTTCTAGGTGGTATACCAAGAACGCTGCTTCCCATTACTCGTCTGTTTTCCTTTTTTTTTGTGCCCGAAGTTGTTAAGGGCAACCCTCACGGGAGGGAGGTGGGAACCTAATGAGTTCACCCCGAGGCCGTCCTGGGGGGATATGTAGGACTTGCACCCACTAAAACCACCTTTTCTGCCTTAAACGGGAAGTGTAATCTGTAGCGATCGCCCCCCAGGAAGGGGGCGACGCAAGCGCTTCACCAGACTAAAAATAGGTGGTACATAACGCGCTGGAAGTACGAGTCGGTCCCCAGAGTGGGGCCGGTCGTGTCGGAACCTACGGGCCTAACGGGAATTGAGGTGTAGGTTTTTTGAGGTGTCTGTTTTCCTTACAGTTTCCGCCCTTTTAACTCAAATGTTGTACGAACGACCTGACTTATGTATGTATATGTGTCCAACAGATGGCGTAGCGGACTTCCTTCGTCAGTTCGGCGAAGTGTTCACCGAGTGCGAAGCCCGCTGGACGCTCGCCGAAGGCGTCACTCTGATTCGCTCGCGGGACTTCGCGGTCGCCCACGAAGACTACTCTGTACACGATACACCGCCCGGACAAAAGGTATGTGTACCTATGTATGTTCTCGGTCAGAGTGTAGGAACTTATGTGGCAAAATATTTTCAAGTTTCTTTACAGCATTAAAATAGAAATGTCATATTTTATTAATAGAAATGTCGTTTCGCCAATTAGGATAGGTTCCATGTGGTTGGCGAGCCTATTACCATCTATCGGGCACTTAAATGGCAGTATTTTGCTAGGTGGTATGAGAGGAACGCTGCTGCTCATTCCTCATCACTGATTATCCTTAGTCGCCTTGGACGACACCCACGGAAGAGATTTGGGGTGGTGACAATTGTATTCTACTCTGCCGTTTCCACACGCCATGAAGGTGTTTAATACTTTAATGTATTATGTTTCTAGGGATCCCGGGTATTCGAATCTCCCAGGGGCAACATCTGGTGTTCCCCGCCGGCTAGCTCTTTGCCGACACCCACCGCTTTTCTTCCACACGAGAAACGTAAGAAGTATTTTTTAAATATATGTAATAATAAACACACAATTTTACAAAGACTGTACAAACGTATTACGATTTATTTGATCTAGTGCATAATTTACAATGTCATAACTCGTCGACAATGATGGGTTGCAGCCTACTTACGTGCTGTTTCGCCAGCGACGTGTGACTTTGGCGCGTTTCATATCAACGTATATTTAATGCATTGGGGTCAGCCCATCATTATAGACTGAGACACAGTGCGCGCTACCATATTCCGCGTTGGACACACGGGTTTTCGATGATTAGCGTTTTGTGGTTTCATAAGGGTCACTTGTGAGATATGAATAAACGAATATTTAATTTGAGAATGGAAAGCTGGTATTCGTGAATAGATAGTTTGCATATTTACAATACAGTTTAGGTGAGAAGTCATTCTTGGAAACCTACACTTGGGTCACAAGTCCCGAGCGCTGCTCTTGGCTTTCCGTACTTCACTATGAACCAAGCACTCGTACGGGGAAAGCTTTTTTTTATGTTTGGAAAACATTACAAAAATTACTCCATTCTTTTGTACTCCCTTTATTCTATTTATCCTTCGACACCGGTACACCGGTACTGAGAAATTTAAGACGATGCGAATACATCCGCGTGTACATACATAAGGGTCACGCTCTTATTGGGTGGCGATATCATCATTGAATCTCTTTATACTTTTTAGTTAAATCTGTGTGTTGTTTTAATGTGTTTAGGATTGATTTTTGTATTTGTATGAAACCGAAAAAGAAAAAATAATCTGCCCGTTTGCACGGGTAGATTATTTTGTTGTATTTGTCTTTGAAGATTATGTCGGTAAACGGTTTTGTTTGTTGCGCAGGTCGTATCCGCCTCGCGGCCCATTTCGACTCCATGTAAACGGTTCCCACCAAAGCTACTTAGCGAAGATGCATTCCCTGTTCAAATAGTTTACCATTACCGAGTGAAGATTGCATGTATGAAGCTGTTAAGGGATTTTTAACCCAGGGTTGAAACGAATTTTTATAATTAGACTAATAAAAGTGTCCTGAAAATGTGATGTCTATAACAATAATGTTTTAGATCGCGTATATTTTTGTGTGTTTTTTAGCTTAAGAAATGTTCCGTGCATTCGTTAAATGTTATGGTGTTTTGACGGCTGTCACAATTATGACTAATCCACCAGATCTTCCCCGCAGGGCCGGTTGTACCTTACAGAGTTGACGTATTTATAATTTGTATAGCCTGAGTAGTACTTAATTTATGTTTAGTTTTCCCTGTCAATTGTTTTAATAGAATCCTATGAGGTTGCTTAACTTTTATGTTTTTCTTTTGTAAATATAAACTTTAATCATCGTTTATTTTATCTTTTGACATTTTTTTAATTATTCTTAGGTTTAAACACGAAAAGGACTGACCATTCTCTATTATAAGTCAAGAATTGATATGTGTTACATTTTTAAATAATGTTTATCATTGAAATTGCAATTAAATATATCGTGATTAATTATTGTTACAGAAATGTGAACAAATGTACATATCATGTTTTTATTAATCGACTAATATAAGTTGAGAACAATCCAAGTGAGCTCGCATAACATTTTTCGAATGCATACTAAAAGTACAATAAATCAATGTTGATTTTTGTCGAAAAAATTTTATCCTTTGATATAATAATGATCTCGTTCTAATGTGCATGCAATTGCGCTTACCCAATTTATTTAATAAAATATATTTAGTGGTTGTTATTGTGTAGAGAAACTAATTTGTCTCTTATAGAAGTATCTCTTTTGAATTTATGTACTTTTAGATAACATTTACATTGTATAAATGTTTGAAATTGTATGTATAATGTTAAATGCCGGGTACCTCACACCGCACTCGAGACAGGCTTTAATGAAACTTATTCTAAACACAATACACAGTCAATTACAGGACGCTCAAATTGTTTATGAAGGATTTTGTATAGATGTAAGTTTCATTGTTTTAATGTTCTATTCTTGTGCCTAATGTGCAATGGTTATTTATTATGATTTCTTTTATAAAATTTCGTGGTTCCACATTGATAGAACCATCTTATAATATTTTTAATACACCTGCAATACCAATTTTTATTAGGGATTATATCTTTGTTTTATATTGTATTATAAATTCTGATTAAGTTGCAATCGATATTTCGACACTATTATTTTAAGTTAAAACGATTTAAGTGGATAATATAAGATCATAATTGAAAGAAAGTTTTATACTTGAATGATCTGAAAATGTGAAAACTTAATTAATGAATACAACTGTAAAATAAAATATTAGAATAATAAATAATAAAGCAATCATAGTGGTTGGTCTAAAATTTGTTAAAAATGACTGTCACTTAATATTAACTATCCAAGTGTATTTTAAATTATTGCTTTGTAATATTATTATAATATTTTTGTAAAGTATAACTTGTTAAGGGCATTGACATACTAAGTGTCTTGTTACGTCCATTAAAAGACAAGGGGTGCTGTCAATGATCATAATTGAGAAGTACACACAAATTATAAATATTTATCATAGTTTATATATTTTCATAGGCTTAAAGTCAATTATACATCGAGGCATACTTACTGTGATACATGTGTACCCATGAATGCCAATATTGAACTAATAATTAAATTTTCATTAATTATTAGACACAAATCAATGTTCTTAAATCTGAAAATATAAATTTTATTTATGTATATAGTGTACATAACACGCCTGTAGTAATATAACTATTAAGGAATTGGTACAAAATGTAAAGTACATAAATCTATTGAATGCACATGTTATGTGACTGATTAATGTGGAACACGAAATTTTAATTTATTAATTATTACTTTTGTATTTAATGCGTGATAATGTACTATTTATTTTGCAGGCAGGACCTTTTGTATTATGTGAAAGTGTGTTGTTGTTTCATTATTACAATTTTATTTATGGAATTCATAATATGTATTGTATGTCTGCCAGTCCGCATTTTTATTGTGGAGTTCCGCGTATCGAGTGCAGACGGTGCGGCGTGGACTGCAGGAGGAAAGGCAGCAAAATTCAAAATGAGGTGCGCAGGAGTTGCCAACTAGGTATATTTTTTGGTATATTAAATATGACACAAAGTGGCAGCACGCGTATTATGGCGCACCCAATATGAGGAACTTCTACTACCCAATGTAATAGGTTAATACAATAATTGTAGCACATTTAATGTAAGGAAGCCTGTAACTGAAAGATTAGATCATATCTGTCCTATTGTCATTGATCTGTAGTGCATAGGCGTAATAAGCTAAAGCCTATTACGTAAACTACGCACAAGATATGGTGATCTTTTAGTTCAGGTAAGCAATTTTAAAATTAGGTTTTTTATCCAAGTGACCGGTACTTAAAATAAATGTTAGAAGTTCTTAAATGTAACTGCAGTCTGAACAAACAGGATGTTTTTAATAAAAATAATAATTAAACGTAGAAATTCATATACTTTACAGTGACTAGCAGATACATTTAAGCACTTGTGAAAGAAAAACAGTTTTTACTTTTGTGACCAATAACAAAGTTTTAAATTCGTAATTAAGGTAGTTGTAAGGATTCCAAGTTCATTAAAAGAAGATGTAAGATGGTAGTATTATTTTTTTCTACATCTTCATTATTCTGTGATTAATTTCTTGTTGTAGTTTCAACAATATTATAGGATCAATGTATGTGCGAAAGTAGCGTATCGTCAGTATTGCATGGAAACAATGGATGTAGTGTTGGAAAATAAATGTTATTTTTTGAAAAAATATATTTTTTATTTATAACTAGCTGACCCGGTAGACGTTTTAGACGTTGGACGATATTATCTCCAATTAATTTACTTTCCGTGCAAAAAACTTTTAAAAAAGATAAATGAAATGGGTAAAGTCGTTCTGAAGAACTTGATACTTATACATGTTCTTTGGCATATCTAAGACTGTATGGACTAGTCTGACCCTTGTATGCTTATAAACACTTCCTAAAGCTTATGTCTGACTGCTACCGATTAAAACACCACCCCATACCCGGGAAGTATGTAGGCCTCATCGGAAGCGATCGAGGGAGCGACGCAGTTTGACACCTGAGTGTGTATATGTTGAAGTTGATTTAAATAATTTTGGACATTCTTTAAACAAGAACAACCAAAAAAAACCTAAAAAAACTAACATGAGTACATACGACTGTTCGCTTGAAACATTGCTACTGTTCTAAACCAAACGGCCAACGTTACGACGGTTTATCTTTTGCTTTGGATTGGAGCTGTCAGACATGGATAAAAAAAATGTTATTGGTAGGATACCGCATCATCATCATCATCATCATCGCCCTGCCCTTATCCCATCCTATTTGGGGTCGGTGCAGTATGTCCTCTTTTTCCATTCTCTTCTGTCACTCGTCATCTCCTCATTCACATCCATCACCTTAATATCACACCTCACGCAATCCATCCATCTTTTCAGTGGTCTTCCTCTACTTCGACATCCATCAACATTCATGTCCATAACTTTCTTACTCACATTCATGGCATCACGTCTCATAACATGTCCATACCAAGCTAAACGGCTCCCTTTCATCTTCTCTGTTACTGGCGCTACTTTCAGACTCCCTCTTACGTACTCATTCCGTATTTTGTCCATTTTTGTCACTCCGCACATCCATCTCAACATTCTCATCTCTGCCACATGCAATTTTCTTTCATCCGTCTTTTTCACAGCCCAACATTCCGATCCATACATAACGACAGGTCTTATAACAGACTTATAGATCTTTCCTTTTAGTTTCAGTGGCATTCTTGGGTCGCATGTAGTTGCTGTGACCTGTCGCTATTTCATCCAACCTTTTTTTTTTTTTTTTTTTTTTTTTTCCGTTGGAAAATGATTTAATCATACCCCGGCCTGGGTGGGGCCCGACCGGGGTTATGTGGGACTCTCCCAGCAGAGTGCTGGGCCTACACCACTAAAAACCAACGTGCTCCGCTTACTGCTATGTGACTGCGCGAGTGGGAAACTCATCGTATACGTCCACTACGCGCGTCAGCAGTTTGCCCGTGAGGGCTCCTCTTTGGCCTGGCGAGGGCCGGGGGGTGTCCGCGGGTTGACAAAGACACCCCCACTCGTGGGGCATTTTGGTGTAAGTGACAGGGCCCCACCCTGTCACCTACCGCCCCGGGCTATGGTGGCTGAAGTTGGCGGGCGTATTGCCGCCGTCTCCGACCTAGCCTCCGCCTGCGGTTCGGTGCAGCGTCCGGGTCTTGCTCCCGCGCTCGTTCCGCAGCCTCCTTTTGTGACATCACGTCCTCACAAAAGGTGGCGACTGCCGTCCAGGCTGCCTCGCTGGCCGCCAACTTGCAGATGACGGCGGACAAGGACAGGTCGTGTCCGACTGACGCGGAAAGGATACTGCGCTCGGATGCCCAGGCTGGGCAGCCTTGCAGGGTGTGCTGCGCAGTATCCACATCGCAACTACAATGATGGCAGCGAGGGCTGCCCTCGCGCCCGGTGACTTTGTGCAGGTAACTGCCGAAGCAGCCGTGGCCGGTCAGGTCCTGCGTCAACCGGAAACTGAGGGTGCCATGGTGCCTCTTCAGCCATGCCTCCAGGTTGGGGCGGATGGCGTTAACTGTCCAGGGGCCGGCGACGGGAACCTCCATCCTTTGCCGCCACTCTCTTAGGGAGATCCTTTCGGCGCGATCTCTCCACCGCCGGATGATGTCGGGCGGGGGTCGCACTCCTTGGCTTCTGGACTCGGCGCTACGCCGGTAAACAGAAGCTAGCGCTTTGGCGTCGAGATCCCAGGGTAGGATCCCCGCAAGGGCGCAAGCGGCGTCGCAGGATACAGTGCGGTATCCGCGGATTGCTCTGTTCGCCATTACTCGCTGTGAGCGACGAAGAAGCGCGGCGTTGCTGGGCGATAAAGTGTCCGCCCAGATTGGGGACCCGTATAAGGCCATCGATCTTACGACCCCAGTGTACAGTTTGCGACATGCAACACTGGGGCCGCCCAGGTTCGGCAATAGTCGGCACAGCGCCGACGAAGTAGACACCAGTTTTGGGCTTAGACTCTCGAAATGATAGGCGAAGCTCCATCTGGAGTCGATAGTCAAGCCCAAGTACCGCATATGCGGCTTAACATCTATGCGCACACCGCTGATGGTCAGGTGTGCGCCCGCCGGAGGTCTTCTTCGAGGCCCGTGGAAAATGAGGGCCTCGGTTTTGTCCAAAGCGACTTTTAGTCCCAGAAGGCCAATCCTGTTGACCGTCAAAGTCACGCCAACAGTGGCGAGGCGCATTGCTTCGGCGTGGTCATCCCCGCTTGCCAGAACGAGGGTATCGTCGGCGTAGCATATAATATTGAGCCCTGTGAGCAATGCGCCCCGCAGCACCCAATTATATCCGATATTCCACAGGAGCGGGCCGAGGACCGACCCCTGTGGAACACCGCACATCATCTCCCTACGGACCAGGTGTCCATTTTTGTCCAAGCAGACCACCGCACGATCGCGCAGGTAGTCCGCTATGAGTCGCCTTAAGTACAATGGTACCTTATGGTACCTGAGCGCTTCTAAAATGCAGCTGAAGGGTAGGGTATTAAAGGCGTTGGAAATATCCAGCGAACAAGCCAGAGTGACCCTACCCCTCGATGCAGACTCATCTGTTAGGTCCTTGACGCGCTGGATTGCGTCAATTGTGGACCGTCCTTCCCTAAAGCCGTATTGGGATTCGGCCAAGTTAGGACCAGTCGTGTTCAGGTGCTGGACGATGCGGGTGGAGATGACTCTTTCGAGCATTTTCCCGGCCTCGTCCAGCAGCACTATAGGCCTATAAGCCGACGGGATGTCAGCCGGCTTGCCTGGCTTCGGTAGTAATACCAGGCGACCCACTTTCCATGTTCGAGGGAATTTGCCCGAACTAAGGCATAGGTCGAAGATGTCCCTCAATCGGTCTTCTAAAATAGTGAGTACCAGGGCGAGAACACGACCTGGAACTCCATCAGGACCAGGAGCCGTGTTTTTGGCACGGAGCCTCCTGGTGATGATATCCATCTCCCCGTCAGTAATTGAGGGGGGAGGAGAAGTGTCCGGGGTGGGCTCCGAATTGGGCGGAACCATGTTCGGAGCCACGTGTTCCGCTTGTGAAGGGAACAACGTCGATATGACAGACCCCAGAAGTTGGGGACTGAGCGTTTCCGTTGTTGGGGGGCCCTGGGTCTTAAGTTTGCTTAGGACTGAGCGGTAGGGGCGCCCCCAAGGGTCGTCATCGAGTTTTTGAAGCCAAGATTCCCGGCTGGCAATCTTGGCTTCATAGATAGCCGCACGAAGTGTGTGACGCACCTGCTTGTAGGCGGCACTTAGTCTCTCCTCCTCAATAGGGTCTCTGCATCCAGGATGCCGTCTGCGATATCTTGTGAGAGATCGGCGATGGGTGATGCAGGATTCTCGAAGGACGTGGAGGTCCTGCGACCACCAGTAAACCTCCCTTCTGGGAGGACGGCGTACCGTGCGAGGCATGGAGGCAGTGCAGACGCGAGTTAACGCCTCTTCAAATCTTTTGGCCTCTAGGTCCACATCAGCTGTGCGAGTGGTGGACTGGTAGAAGCAATCCTCTAAAAGGGTGGCCTCCTCCGCCAGCTCTTTGTTGAGCTTGGCGAGGGACCACCTTGGGAACATCCGGGATGGGTTCAAAGTCGGGTTGTGGCTGTTGGATACCATTGCCGTCGATGTTGAAACTTCGAAGGTAATATATTGGTGATCCGACAGCGTCTCATTACCGTCACGAACTTGCCAGGCACGGATGTGCGCGGCCAAAACAGGGGTAGCGAATGTGACATCCACTATGGACTCCCCCTGTGGCCGCACACATGTGCTGACATTGCCCCGATTGACAAGTACTAGGCCGTGAGTGGCGGCCCAGTCTTCAAGTGTGGTGCCACGTGGGTCAGTGGCAGGGGAACCCCAAGCAGTAGACTTCGCGTTGAGGTCCCCTAGAACCAAGATCTGGGAATGGGAATGAGCAGCGCGATGGTATGCTGCACCAACCAAGTCAATAAAGCACTCGAATTCCGAGAGTGGGCGATTTGGGGAGAAGTAAGTGCTGATAAGTACAATCTCCCCCCATTTTGCCATGATATAGCCATGTCCCCGCTCCAAGATGTTCAGGAGAGGGGATCGGGAAGATGACGACCGGAAAATAGCGGCCGTCATGTCTAGGTCACAGATTAAGTTGGTGTTGTCCGACGGGCAAAAATATGGCTCCGCCACCACAGAAACGTCGATCAACCACTCTGCCATGGCCTGCATAAACAGGTCTTGTGCAGCGAGACAGTGGTTGATATTCCCCTGGAGAACCTTAAGAGGGACTTGAGTCATTAAGATTCCATGGGTACGGGTACGGCGGAGGGAGCTGATTGCTCCGCTGTTTGAGTGGCCGGAGTCCGTCGGACCACTAACTTTCCTACTCTACGAGGGGCAGGAGCCTTACAGCTCTTGCCTCTCATTACATGGTTGGCCGGCCTCTTGGATGTGGCACAGATGGGACAATGAGGTGTCGCCGTGCACGTAGCCGCCTGGTGACCGGGCTTGGAGCACCGGAAACAATTCTCGCTGCGGTCGATCTCCGCAGTGCAGCGTTGTCTGGTGTGACCAGTGTCGAGACAGCGGAAACACCTCAGCTGTCGGGTCTCTTGTGCTCTCACACGGGCAGAGCTCCAGCCGACCACAAGTCGGCCTGCCTCAATGAGGGTTTTAACTCCGTTGACCGGGCACTTCACGAGGACAGTGCCCATTCCGTCCGGACCGCAGCGGATCTCACTCACCGAAATAGAGTGGTGAGGGGAGCCGGTTTTGAGAGCAACGGCATCTATGACGTCGCTCTTCTCGACAGAGTCGTCCAGACCCGACACGCGGACTTCGGCGCATTTGTTGGGTCTGGCGATTCTAACCTCGCCAGGGAGGGCCTCCCGTAATTTGTCGGCCAGGAGATCGGCCTTGGCAGAATTGTCTGCCGCGCTACTCCCATCCGAGACCTGGAAAAGGCGGGCACCTGTGGCCGCTTGTCTCATTTGGAACGGGACCATTCCAAGCTCTCCAATGTTGAGGGCCTGTTTGGCCCGTTTAATCACCTCCGAGTAGGTTAAGCCCTTCTTTTCGGCCTCGGGGTCAATGGTAATGACTACCGCTGCCGTACGAGGGGCTCTCAGCCGTTTGGCCGCCTTGGTCTTGGGCGCCGTCTTCTTCCTCTTGTTGGACTTGCTGACCACGGTAGTCCATTCAGAGCTCTGTCCAGTAGCTGGAGCTTTTTTGGGCTTGGGCGTCTTCTTCTTGGGTACGGAGGAGGGAAGGTCATTGGTGTTGGGAGCCTTCTGAGTGACTTTTTGGGTCGGGGTTGCCTCCTTTGTCTTAGCCGAGGTTGTGGCTGAGGGCTTAGCCGAAGATTTCGGCTTCAGTTGACGCGCCGCTGCAGCCTTCGACGACATGTCGTCGACGACGATTGTTGTCGTCGGGGGAGGTGCCGGGTTGGATTTCTCCCATGCCAGAGGTGGTCTAATATTCTTGGCTGGAAGTAGTCTTGGTTCCAGCCCCTCGATACGAGCATTTAACATGTTTCCGAAAGATGTTTTAAACTCCCGGAACCAGTTCTCCATGTAAGGAGGTGGGGTCTGCTGATCCGCATGTAAAAGTGCGGCTTGAGCGGGATGCGTGACCGTGGCGTTCCACTCTCTGGTCCTCATTTCCTTCCTCATCTCTGCCATCTCCTTTCGGACCTCGGCGAGTTGAACCTTGAGACGCTGGTTGTCCACATAGACTTTGCGTGTCTCTTCTGATGTAGTGCAGCCCAGCATAGAGCGGGCTGATTTCGTGATGCCCTCGATCGCGTCGTTGAGCTTCTTTTGAAATGGGCCGTTCAAGTTTTTTGACTTTTTGGAAACATAACGGACGTTTTCAAGTTCTCCCTGCAGAGTCTCAAAGAACTGGGCAGCTGATGGCCCTTCATCGGGAAAGCCCAGGACAATGGACTCTGTATCGGGGGTTGCGGAACTCGTGGTGCACTTCTCGAGTGCGTACTCAGCTAGCTCCTTGTCCGCTGTTTCCCTCTCTGCCTGTATGCCAACATGTTCCCCCGTTGTTGGGGGGCGGCCTTTCTTTTTTTTCTTGGAGGACTTCTTCCCACCCTCCGACTCGGAGGATTCATTGATGGAAGAGTCCTTTTCCGACCGGTTGCCCCTGGAGCGCTGGGGCCTCTTCCTCTTGCTGGAGGTTAAAGTGTCGACACTGTACACCGATTCGGCTTCTGAGCCGGAGCCACACTGTGACATGGCCTCGACCTCCTCTGGCGTCTCTTGACGAGGCGGTAGCTTGCATTTCTGCAGCTGGACCGTCGGGATGCGAGGGGTGGTAGACCCCGACCGCGTACGACTGTCCCTGGATCCCGTCATCGCAAACTCTGCATCATCAAATGCGTCCTCAAATTCAGCGCGTTCAGCACTTTTCTCTCTCGCGCAAGTTGCGCTTTTCTTTGCGCCCACTGCGCCTCTACCCGCGCCCACTGCGCCTCGTCCCGCGCCCACTGCGCCTACGTCAGGTTTTGGGTTTTTTAAAAACATCTCCATACTAATCCCACGAGTGTTTGGGAACTATTTGGTCCACCCAGGCAGAGCCCTATTGCCCAGGTAACCCTAGATACGCCCTCCGGTTCGGGTGGCCGGAGGGGAGGGCGCTAACTGGTGGGCCTCGCGGCGCCCACCACCTTCAGGCGTCTCTCTGCCGCGTTCACCAACAGAGAGACTTTACCGGATTTTTTAACGTGGTTTACTCCACTTTATTTCATCCAACCTGCGTTGATCCGGTTTGTAATTTCCCGATCGATCTCCCCATCTGCTTGCACAAATGAACCTAGGTACCGAAAATTGGAACAGACTGGCAGAGGCATTCCGGCTAGATTAATGGGTATTGGACCAGAGTCTCCACCAAAATCACAAAACATAAATTCTGTTTCGGTCCGGCTCACTCTAAGTCCAACACACTCTATCCTCTGTAGCCATTCTTCCAATCTGTTCTGGATCTCTAGGCCATTCTCCGCTACCAGCACAATGTCATCCGCAAAAGCATGCACCAAGGAGCCTCCTCTTGTATATCCGACGTCAGGGCGTCCAATATTAACAGGAAGAGGTACGGGCTCAGAGCCGAACCTTGGTAGGATACCGGATTGGTAGGATACCGCATTGGGTAATATAGGTCTGTACGATGTTTTCCTAGTGTAGGACATTTATTTATTATACGGTCTATAGAAGCGAGTTCCGGCGGGCATGTCTGCAGGCATGCCCGTCTAGTGAATTTTCAGCAGAAAGTGTGAGAGTGGGTATTGTAAATCTCAAAAAAAAAGTACATAAGGAAACTGCATTTTAGTATAAATATTTTATTATTACTATGAATGTTCTATAAGGTTTGTATAAAAGCCACCAAAATGCACTTAACCATCTACCTACTGTCATGCTGAAACCAATCAGCTCCTTCATACAATAAACCACATGGAAGCAAATTCTATAAAAAACATACATGTATGTTGTATAATCAATTGTAATTCATCTTTTTCTTGGTGTACTATTTCCCATTATTGAATTAAGGGTGAATGATAATAATTATGCAGTCACTGACTGTAAGCCTGATATTTTGGTTCTAACTTGAAACTTAACCTCTAATACGAAAACCAATAATTGTAAATTAAAATTTATTTATATTTGCATAGCACAAAATCTACTTAATTTTAGTTACTGAACAATGGTCTGTACCGGCACAAAAAAATTACTTTGTCTGTTCAGACAGTGCACCGTGACGTCTTTCCCAGATCATACGATGCTTTTGCTTCATGTATGCCTTTCTGGCATCAGCATATGCTCCCAAATCACCATCTGGAAGAAGATAATTTCATTAAGGCTTTTAATTGATTATCTCAAACTTTTTTAAATCAAAGAAATGGATCAAAAAATTGCAATAACCATGGCTTATTTTGAAAGAAGCATATTTTAATATTAAAAACATCATACAATGAGAAATAGAATAACTAGCATTCAAATTTGTAAATCTATGTTATAGCTTTGACCACCATAAAATCCAATGCCCATCCTAGCTACTGCATTATGGTTCAAATTGCACACTAACTGAATGTAGTGATAAAATTTATGTGTTATTAACATTTATAAAGACATTACTATTAATGTGCAAAAATAATATATACATAATCCAGCCTATATCCCCAAAGGGGTAGGCAGAGGTGAACTAGCACCCATGTTTCGCCAATTATGTTAGGTCCCATGTAATAGGTGGCGAGCCCATTGCCATTTATCAGGCACAAAAGTAGCAGTACATTGCTAGGTGGTACAAGAGGAACGCTGCTGCCCATTCCTCATCCATCACTGTTTTATCCTTAGTTGCCTTGTACAACACCCACAAGAGAGATTTGGGATGGTGACTGCCGTCACAACATGGCACTGAAAAAATAATGAACTAAAATAATGAATATTTGATACAAACATTTAATAAACCAAGCTTCTTCTCCATCTTTGTATCTCTCCCACAGTGGTTTGCAGGTTGTTAGGTGATCAGGAGTCTCATACATCATACAATCTTCATAACGTTGACGCAAGATATTTAAAATTTCAGAATCAACAGCCCTGAAAACGGAGATTGCAAGTTAACAACAGTGCTTTGAAATTGCCTTTGTATAATAAGTGAATTGCTTCAGTTATTATAGTGCAATGAATTGTATAATTGAAAAATATATGAGATAATAAGATTTCATAAGAATTCAACAACTTCACTCTTTTAATGCTTACACTTCCAGTAAGTTCACACAATATATTCAATCATGCCTATTTATTCCAAAAAGGGCAGTTGGAGGTGTACCTAAAATGCACATTTCACCAACTATATTCGGTCCAATAGGGGGTAGAGCCTTGAAAGACCATATTATAGCCTAAATTCCAATAATATTCCTATAAGTTATAATTGATGCATACATACATACATAAATCACGCCTATATCCCCGAAGGGGTAGGCAGAGGTGAATAGCAGCCACGTTTCACCAACCATGTTAGGTCCCATGTAATAGGTAGCGAGCCTATTGCCATTTATCGGGTACCAAAGTCGCAGTACATTACTATTGCTAGGTGGTATATGCTAAAAGGAACGCTGCTGCCCATTCCTCATTATTGATTTATCCTTAGTCGCCTTGTACGACACCTACAGTAGGCCTATTCCCTAACATGGACTTGGAAGTGATGATCACCGAACCATTTACATATCCATTACTACTTAACTATAATGCTATTGTGACACTTGTCCTATGATAACAGCAATGTATTAGTAAATACTTCGGTGATAATCACTTTCAACTGTCAAAAAAAGTTAGGGAATAGGCCTACAGGAGAGATTTGGGGTGGTGACAATTGTATTCTACTCTGCCGTCACCACACGGCCAAATTCACACCAACTGCTGTTATATTTTCAACAGACTTCAAAAAGGAGTAGTATCTAAATTCGACTGTATGTTTTTGTTAAAAATTTATTTAATTAATATTTATAGGAGTCAGTCTAACCTATCGCGCTTGAACTGCGTATTGGCTTCGAAGTCGCAAACCACGTCGTCAGTATAGCACTGATCTATAGTTGGCACTCGGCGATACTGCCGGTGATACCATGGGTACTTTTTCTGATTGGGCTCCACCACCTTCTCTGCAACAAAACAACTCGGTGCAACCTAAACTTGCTTACATAATAACACAGGTACGCCTGTCACTAATAACGTACCACGGAACCAAGTGACTGGTGAATCTACAGTATTGTATACTGCATTGGCGAATGACCTAAATAAATTATCATCAGGTTCCCCTTCTTTCACCATATTTAAAAAATTAGTTTCTAAAAGATCACCTTACAAAAATTTGGTGATTTTCGATCAATGACAGTGACAGTCAGTGACAGACAGGACTGACTGACACTGACAGGTTACTTGTTATAATTCTCCTTTTTTTTTATTATATATTTTAACGGCTCTGGCTTCAAGGCCTTTTAAGCCAAACTTAATTCTCCAATTTCAGGGATGACAAAGGGACCTAACCCATACAACCACGTTACTTGAATAAAAATTAATTATTATAAAAAAATAGTTAAGATAATAACGAAACCATTTGAATCTTTGGTGATCTATTGTATTTTTTTCCAGAATTGATTATGCTCAATTTAGGAGTACCTATTTCAAAAATAAAACTATAAATAGTCCAAAAATGGAATTACAATATAACAATACATACCTTTGCCATCCAATAGGGTCAATTCTGACATGGTTCTCTAAACTTAAAACTAAATTTAATATCAGTCTCTCCTCTTCATTCTGTATTGAGAATGAAAGAGAAACACTGTTGTCAAATTAATCTTAGGTTTAGAGAACCGTTGTCGATTGGATGGCAAAGGTATTACTATAAGGTATTACTTTTTTAAAACACCTAAGATTTAACAGTAGTGATGTCATTTTTTTGCAGGGCCTTGACTTTCTTTCATGGAGGACAATAATACTTTCTTTTCTTTAAAAATTCTACAGATGCACTTGGAGTCATAGAGGACAATAATAGTTGCGAGTGTTTGGCGCGTTTCGTGGTGTCAGTCAGATTTATTTTCGCTTATTCTAAAATTGTTACAGAGTGGATATTGTGCAGTGAAAGTGGTGTTATTTTGATGCACAAGCATCCACGTTGATGTGCAATTATACAGAATCATTGAAAACAAGTCTTGTGATGTGTTTGATGTTGTGGTGAAAACCACTTGAAAAGTGGTTTTGTCCACTTCATCAGTAGGCCTATTCCCTAAATTTTTTTGACAGTTGAAAGTGATGATCACCGAACTATTTACGGAGTGTTTGGCGCGTTTCGTGGTGTCAGTCAGATTTATTTTCGCTAATTCAAAAATTGTTACAGAGTGGATTTTGTGCAGTGAAAGTGGTGTTATTTTGATGCACAAGCATCCGTGTTGATGTGCGATTATACAGAATCATTGTAAACAAGTCTTATGATGTGTTTGATGTTGTGGTGAAAACCACTTGAAAAGTGGTTTTGCCCACTTCATCAGGCACCATCATGAACTCTGTTACCATTAAATTCGCTCCAAGCACTCCCTAGATGCGTTAAAATATGTGGCACTCATATTTAAACGTAAAATTCATTTCATTCATACATTTCACCCACTCATTATTTCATAAGACTATAGATAAAATATACACTGAAGACTTGGCTGTATGGGCTAGACCCTTTGCCTACCCTAAAATATAGGGAGAATTTAAAACTAACGAACTATTTACTTATCCATTACTACTTTACTATAATGCTATTGTGACACTTGTCCTGTGATAACAGCAATGTATTAGTAAATAGTTCGGTATTCATCACTTTCAACTGTCAAAAAAAGTTAGGGAATAGGCCTACAGGCACCATCATGAACTCTGTTACCATTAAATTCGCTCCAAGCACTCCCTAGATGCGTTTAAATGTGTGACACCCATATTTTAACGTATAATTCATTTCGTTCATACATTTCACCCACTCATTATTTCATAAGACTACAGATAAAATATACACAAAAGACTTGGCTGTATGGGCTAGACCTTTTGCCTTCCCTGAAATTTGGTGAAAATTTAAAAAAAAACCAGATGTGCATCTGGTTTTGTTTACGTCGTTTTTGAATAAGAAAGTTAAAACAAAATCAATATCATTGAAAATTAAAAAATTCCTTGCTAAAAATGTAATGTCAATTATGGTGTGAATATGCCATATAGGATAATAATACTACGGGAATGGAATATGCTGTCAAAACCCGTCGCGACGTGACGTGTCGACGTGGTCAAACGATTTAAGGGGGGACCACCATGTTTTTTTTTTCTTACAGGGGGTGGGAGGGAATTTCGATAGTTCGTAGTAGTTCGTTAGTAGTTCGTAGTAGTTCGTTAGTAGATATTCTTTATTGCACGTACACAAAAAAACGAATAACAGAAAAAATACAATAACACAGGACAATACAAGAGGCGGCCTTATTGCTTTGCAGCAATTTCTTCCATGCAACCTGCAGTTTATGAAAATAATATTTGACGGCCGCCTTGGTCGAATGCTCAGATTGCTGGGTATTGGCCGAGAGGTCCCGGGTTCGAATCATGGTAGGGGCAAACTTTGTGATGACCACAAATGTTTGTTCCCGAGTCATGGTTGTGTATATGTTTATGTAGTATATTTTCAACATTTATATAATTATATTAAAAATATGTCCGTCTTCCAGTGTCCATAACACAAGTGCTTAGGCTACTTACTTTGGGATAGATAATAGGTGTGAGTGTATAAAAAAAAATATATGTATACCTAATAAGTAATACTAACGGGTGCAAGAGTGAGGACTTAATAATAACAAATAAATGCAATACATAAATAATTTTTTTTTTATCTTTATTTTTTAGGGACTTTTGTCTCTGAGACATGACAGCCCCATAAACACAAACACTTTACAATATAGCAATATATCACATACGTTTACACATCTTAATTATTACCTAACGACTAAACAATTTTCACATAAATAATGTTCTCTTATATTTGCACGAGCAATACACATTTGTAATAAAACAACTTTTACGAATTAGACTCGCGTAGGTATATTTAGGTGTTTAGCATTATTATTTAACCCACGTTTCGATAACTTTGCAGCGGCCGTGGTCAACGGGAGACTAAGGCACGACCGCATGCGACGGTGTCGCATCGCTCGGTGATACATGACGCAAGCCACATGCCGCACGCGGCCTAGCACGCGGACGTGGACAATTCTCTCCCTCTCGTTTGGTCTCGGGATTTAGTCGGAGTTAGTGAGAGGAAAAGATTTTCTGTCCCCCGAAAGAGATGTGTCCACGTTCCATGCTACGGGGCACCCCTGCTAGCAAGACCACCGAAACACGATACGATATAAAAATACGTACATAGGTACACATACATAAATCACGCCTATATCCCCGAAGGGGTAGGCAGAGGTGAACTAGCACCCACGTTTCGCCGATTATGTTAGGTCCTGTAGCCACAGGACAACCTTGTCGCTAAGAAGAGGCTCTGAAAAGAGCCGTTTTAGCAAGGACACCTCTGTCGCCAAGGAAGAGGCTCTGAAAAGAGCCGTTTTATTGGACATAGTCCCAATTTCACTCTCGCCGCAAGAAACAGGACAGGTTCTGAGAAGAACCGTTTGATTGAAGCATCTTCACATCGATCGCAGCACATCTTCTCACTTCGTCACGATGCCAACACGTCGATTGCAACACATCTTCCCACTTCGTCACGATGCCTACACGCCGAGCCACGCGCCGCTCTTCGCACGTCCGTTCGCCTCGCCGTCGCAGTAGAAAAGAGCGCGTGCCGCGTCGCCAGCAGTATTTATGCGCGCCATTAGTGCGCGGTCTCACTCTAAACGACCAGAGAGCTTGTGCAAACGTCACAAGCGAAATGGCGCGACCAGTGTGCGAGCGAGAGGAAAAATACGCTAGTTTTATTTACTTGTTTTTATTGGTTATAGTGCTAAGTTAATTCTGTATAAATTAGGCAACGAAACTTCCAATAAAACATTCCACTCCTGAAGAACACGAAGACTATTATTTACTACCTACGCTTCCCTCCAAAGTCCCATGTAATAGGTGGCCATTTATCGGGCACAAAGGTTGCAGTACATTACTAGGTGGTATAAGAGGAACGCTGCTGCCCATTCCTCATCACTGATTTATCCTTAGTCGCCTTGTACGACACCCATGGGAGAGATTTGGGGTGGTGACAATTGTATTCTACTCTGCAGTCACCACAAGGCATTATAAAAAATAGAAGATTTTAGACAGTTCAAAGCGATAAATGGATATATCATATCTTGTTTCGGTGGTCATGCTAGCCGGGTAGGGACGTAGCTTTTATTTAACGTGATGGGATGGTTATCATCTAAAACTTTGATTTTCTTACTAGGAGGGAAAATCTTTTTATTTCTGTTTTCGTGGTCGGATGTGATAATCATGTGACGATCATCGGTCGGATCATTATCGACAAGCGTCTAAATGTAATCAAAGTCAGATTCTCAATAACGCAAATGGCGTCACCACCAGTGCGATACGGCCGTATTCGTCCGGTAACGCACTGAATGCAAAGTTTATGTTCTGTGCTTATAGGGCAAGAAATGTGCTATGTGCTATATTTCTATTGTAGTAAAATCGTCTTAAAAAAAGAAAAAAAAATGTATTTGACTCTTTTCAACTCACAGAAAATCGTATCTAAAATGACGCCGCACCAGCGAGTAAACCTCGTTTATGGCGTTCGCTCAGAGGTAAAGTTAATAACCGGCTATATTAGTCCGGTAACGCACTTAACGTGTTGCGATTAACGGCAATTGGCAATGGCGTAATGGCAATAGGCTCGCACCCTATTACATGGGACCTGAAATAAGCTGGCGAAACGCGGGTGTTACAACACCTCTGCCACCCCTCAGAGGAGAAAGGTGTGATTTGTTGTATGTAAATCACGCCGTATTAGTTTATCTTCATGATAGACACGATTGTCACAACCCCCAATTTCTCCCATTTCTCCCGCGGGTGCCGTACGACGAACTAGGGGCTAAAATAGCTAATGAGAAATAGGTTGCAGCGTTTCTCTTATACCATCTAGCACTATACTGCACCTAACGTGCCGTAATAGATAGCAATAGGCTCGCCTCTTATTACATGGCACCTAACATAATTGGCAAAACGTGGGTGTTAATTTACCTCTGCCTACCCCTTCAGGTAATAATAGGCCCGATTTATGTATGTATTCGAAAATAAACTGTGAAAAGAATAAAATTGATATTTTATGAAAAGTTCACACAGAACCTGACTTAGTATTCGCCAATATCATTCGAAGCCAAATTCTGAGGTACACACATAAAATAAATGAAGAATATGAATAATAAGCAATTACTACACGCAAGACATTTCCGTAAAAATTATTTCAACTCCATTTTGTGAGAGAGTATGCGAGGTAGGTTGCATAAAATAATCTTTAAACCTTAGATTAAAACAAAAATGCTTTTAAACTATACATTGGCATATTGAGTGCAAATGCACCGAATAGATGCTCCTTGTAAAAACCTCATTTGTTTTGTGCATAAATCGGGTGTCTGTTCAATGTTAAATGGATGTTACGTCTGTGTGTAAGTGACAGTCCAGACCGGCAAGTGATTTCCGTAGCGCTTGTTTCGTTTAGCTTGGGGGCGGAGTGCGAGCGATTAGCTAAAGGCTTATTTACATGGAGCGATTTACGCGCGAATTCTTCAGCGTTACCTAGTACATTACTGGCAGGACGCTACACAATTTTACTAAAAGCACTATATAATGAGCAATGGAAAAGTCAACGCGTCTAACTCGCGCGTACTTCTGGACAGGCTTTGTTCACGCGGTATGTTTTGCCTACTCGAATATTCTACATATAAAGAACGTAACTAGCTGCCGGGCAAGTGTTGTTTTGTCCTTATCACCTAGATCTAGGGTTAAAGCGGAGTGTATTTCTAGGTGGTATATGAAGAATGTTGCTGCCCACTACTATTATCTCTGTCTTTAACCTAAGGGTCAGTTTTTTGATTAAAAATTCAGTCTGATTTCTGATAATCGGTCTGATATTTAACCATTAGTAACATTAAAAGACTGATACTGAACCATTTAGTAACATTAGTAACTAAAATAACTCAAACAATTTTTAACAATTGGTTGAGTTAACTATGCATCAAAGAACCGGCCCTTAGTCGAGTTGTACGACACTCAAGGGAGAGATGGGGAAGGGGTATTCTGCTCTGCCGTTACCACAGCAGTATTTCTCTTATACCATCTAGCAAATACTTGTACCGCGATTTACGCGCCAGTTTAATGGCAATTTACTAGGCTCGCCATATATTACATGGGACCCAACATTAGTGATGTGTGGAAGTTAATACGCGTTAGCGCTGCGATTGCGTAAACCAAGCAATTTTCGCTTAGCCCACTGATTGGATGGCTGACAAAAAATTAAACAAAAAAGTGGCTTGTTGCATGTTATAGCACTTGCGCAGGTTATACATACATACATACATACATATGTCACGCCTTTCTCCCACAGGGGTAGGCAGAGATCACTTCTTTCCACTTGCTACGATCCTTACATACTCCTTTCGCTTCATCCAATCTCATTAATCTCTTCATGCATGCCCGTCGGTTATATGCATCGTGTAAACGAGTCCAGCGACTCGAGGATATACCTGCACAAGTAACATGCGCAGACATGCTGACATACGAAATAAACGTTACCCTTGTCTTTGTTTTGTTTCCAAAAACAACATTTACCAGCCGTCACTGGTAAAACCTAGCATGTACTAAACTCTGATGGTAAAAGCCTAAAAAATTTGTCTCCTTTCTGTAAATTCTTACATTTACCATCTCTTGTCGGTAATTCATTAGATTAACCGGTAAAAATTAAGATTAACCAACATACGGACTGTTACAGTAACATAATATATAATTATCTACGTATACATCCATGGGGCATTAAACAGCTACCGCTTATGAAACAATTATTATTTATTTATACCTAAGTACGCCACACCGCCCAGTGAGTCTGCATCCAAGCGTCCATCTGGGTAGAAGGGTCATTTATTTCTTTTTAAGTAGGAGTACAATGGTACATGCCGCAGTGCATGGTAAGTTGGCAAAATAGATTAACTTGCTCTTTTCGAACTCTCTTCAGCTCTCAGAGTCGTTACTCTGGAACTTTATTTCGTTCGATCGAGTCGAGTTGCTCTTATTTTAACACGCAGTGGCGTGAGAATGACGGATAGATGTGAGTTAATCGTTCGGAGTTTCAGAGTAGACCTCCTGGTCTTTACACGAGAAATGATTTAAGTACTTGTATTACATTTCTTCACCACCACCATCACCATTATTCACGTCTAATTCTTTCCTTCTCATAATATTTCAATTAATATTATTACTATAAATTAAAAATGTATACACACACAGTTATGTAGCAGAAGCAAATAAATTTGTGTTACACGAATAAATCGGACGTCATCACTATGTCAGGCTAAACTTCGATTAAAGAACAGTTATATAGTGTATTTGGAATTTTATAGTTGGTAGAGTATTTCCAGTATTTCATTCATCGTAAATTGTAGTACCTAGGTATGTATACGTTCCGGAATAATCACCAGCCTTTAAATATTCCCACTGCTAGTGCACAGGCCTCAGAGGCCTTCCTTATGGATTGAAAAATATAGGGAGAATTGGCCATATAACCCATCACACTGGCTCTGTGCGGATTAATGGGTATTAACGACCGGGACTTTTTTTAGACGAAGGCTTTTCCGCACGGAGGAGCTCGAGGTAATATATTTTTGTGACCAAAAATATATTATCAATCCGGAAATATATTATCAAATATAAAAATATATTATCGATCCGGTCTTGACCGGCCTTAGTTTACGTAGTCGCAGTCGAAAAGCGTTGAGCCACTGCGCCACCGAGTTTCGGAATAAGTAGTAATGTATAAATTCTGTACATACCAAAGATGTCTTCATACCAGCTGAAAACTCACATCGACATCGTATAATACTTAATGCGATGTAACTCAGCAGCTCGCGGGAAAAACATCCTAAAAGTATTTATTATTACTCGATTGTCCCAATTAAGTCATGACATCTTGGCGAATTTGCTTCGCACGTGCCAGGTGTTAGATTAAAATTATGAGGAATAAGCAAAACTTATTAACATTTTACAATTTCCGATAGATACACAAAAATAATAAGCACAATAAATAAAAACGGTCGGTAGTGAATTTTGCATCTCTGTTATTGGCTAGTTTTCTTCCCTCGGTAGAAAAATGTCATAATCCGATTGAAGTTAACTAATAAAAAATGTTATGTGGATTGTTTTATTGACACTTTTGAGTAAAATTCAGCTAAGGATATAACTTGTTAATGTTCATTAATACATAGTTATCTATAACTATCATAGTACTCCAGATTAACGTTTATAAGCTTCGGGCGATAGTTTTGTGTTTTAACGACGCCCACGCTTTGTAGGTCTGTGGAGTAGGACGAAATCGTGAATTCTGTGATAGAAACAAGGAATTCACGAGCGAGCATCAAGTCATTGAACGGAGGGCGGGCGGCACGCATGCGCGCAGCCCCCTTCGAGTTGCCAGTCGATAGAAAACTCGTCCTCGTAGAGGAAATTTTCTAAATCTGTAGCCAACCACTTTCTTAACACTTCAATCGCAATTAAAGCCTTCTTCGCGAACATTGTCTATGCCGGCACAGCATGACACGTGTCACGAGCGTGGCGTAAAATATAAGTTTTCCTCGCGACATATCGAAGATTCAATCTGTCGGGCCCGCGTAATTTTCCCACACAGTGTTTATTATTATTACAGCGTCGCGCCCTTGCATTGTTCTTCAGGAGCCTCCGGCACTTATCATGTGACGGTGGCCGTGAACGGGACTCGTGTAGGTAAATAAAGCTCGCCGTGAACTTGCAACCCAGTGCGCCGCGTCTGTCACCGGAGCATTCCGCGTCACGTTAACGCCGGGCCGTGTCGTGTGTGGGGCTGCGAGCGCGCGCTGGGCTATGGCGCGGCCCTAGTAGGCCCTAGGTAGTGAATGGTGAGGGGTATCTGGCTTCGGGCCCTATGTATAGTCTATGTTCGGGCCCATGCTAGTCAGCCGGCACGATGCGGTGGCGCGCGCGCGCGGCCCCTTACCGCGCCAAGGAGCGGGCCAACATCAGCTTCTTCATCTTCATCATGTTCTTCGCCGTTTTCGGAGTCATAGTTCTCACCCAGCTGCTGCTGCTTGAGAGGCCCAGCGCGACTGGCTCCTCCAGGTCACGCTACAACGAAGAACTCCAGGTAAGCAAATCAGCAAAGTCAGAAATTCACCCAGTGTGTTTACGGAATTCTTGCATTCTGCCCCTTTGTTTGTGTACTTAACTAGCTCACTTGAATACAATAGCGGCATTGCATCTTGAACTATACTATCTCCGTGTTGACAGATGGATTAGGCATGTTGATGCATTGTGAATGAAGGTATTTTCTCCGTCATGTTGTTTGTGTGACAGGATAAGCGCCACTTCCGTGTTCAGAGAACATTAGCCTCATTGTTGTACTATTACAGAATTTTGTAAAAGCTTTTACGATGATAAAAAATACATAATCAGCTAATCAAAACTATTACGTAATTAATTAAAAAGAGCCTCTGGGGAATAAAAAAAGTCAATTCTTTTTAGCGAGACAAAGTAAATAAATCGGATTAGGTACTAAGTTTACTGTACTAAGGCTTACTAAACCTTTTAATAATGTAAACAAATTACAGTCAACACAGGGAGTAAGATCGCGTCCTCACGCTTTGAATCTATTTAAACCGGTGTATTATTGTTATTGATTGCAGGATCCGGAAGTGATTCAATGGAGCCTATGCTAGGCTAAAGTGAATGCACTTCGATGCACAACGGTGTTTTGGGAATTGTGTTCATGATAGGTCTTTTAATACTTCTCAAGTACTATTTTCAAATATAACCCCAATTTTCATTATCTATCTTATCAAAATATTGTCGGGTACAAAATTTAATTTATCCATCTTTTGCCGTTAAAATGACATGCTTCATTGCTTTTAATATTGCTTTAAATTGTTTAATTTTGCTTTTAGTTGTTTGAGTTGGTATGTCGGTACTTGTACGATTCCTGCAGGGCAGATTAGAAATGGTGACAATAATTGTATTCTGCTCTGTCACCACACGGCATCGTCCTATAAACCATTCATAATCAAAATATTTACTTACTGATACTTTCTTCTGATATAGCTCGTTTTAATCACAAGCAGATATCCTACCAATCATATCAGAAAAAAATTAAATTTACGTAAAATTTTTATGAAATAAACTAAAGAGTTAATGACTAACGTTGGGTTTCTATAATATATCTTTAAACTAATGTCTTAACTTACAAGGCGTTGTTTTCGATATTTTTCATGAGAACAGCGTGTCAAAAATCTACGTAGGTACCTACCTATCTAAGCCGGAACCATTCGTTGGTAACAAAAATCTTAAAAATACTTAAAATGCGTTCATTGTTTTTTGATTGGCTGGGACCTATCTATCTATACCTATCTAATAAGTATTCATTTGTTTAATCACCTAGGTACCTAAATATGGCATTATATAATATGTTATGAGTTTGAGCGATTATGCTTGAGCAGAAACATTAAGCAGGACCCAGTCATAATGATCACCATATTGTTTTAATAAAATACGACTTTGATTAACGGTGTCGCGCGTGACTATGGTGATATATAAAAGCGGGGGCCGGGTCACGCACGACGCTCAATTAAAATCTTATTTACTGATGAAGTTAATGGCATTATTTTCATCCGAGTTGTACCTAAATGCAAGTTTTCGGTCTGTAACGAGGCGGTATGGTATGGCTCCCGTGTGTTATCGAATCGTTGCTCTTCTTGCCAATTTTTTTAAATTCTGCTTATTTTTAATATTACTTATTTTATAAAAATAAATAAATATTGCTTACATTCACACCATCATCTAGCTTCGGAGCATAAGCACTTTGTTATGGATACTAGATGACGGATAAATTTAATACGTAATTATTTGAAAATATACTACAAAAACATATGTGAACCCCCATTTTTTTGTTTCGCCATCGTAGACCCCCTTCGAGCCCCTGGGGGTCCACCTGGACTTCTTTGGGAATCAATGAGTTAGACGATAATTTAATTAACGCTATTTTGTTAATTCAATTTGAGATAATCCATTTTGCTGTACTAGATTACTGTGGTACCATGAAGTATTGTACAAACGCGGATGACAAAATGGGACGCCCCTGTACTCGGATTATAGCGTTGTCTCACTATAACAATGGGAATTGAGTCGCGTTTAGAGTTGGTGGTAAGGCCCCAGGAAGCTTTTGGAATATAGATTGGGTCGTTGTGTTGACTTCGTTAATTATGAATGAATCTCAGCACGACTCTGGCTGACGCGAATATACAGCATGGGGTTGCTGATATTGAGCGTAGCATACATAGACCGCTCATCGGTGGATATGTGGCCAAAAATCTGGTTTATGTCACACCTGACCATAAAGTGTACTTTTCCGCCCGCTACGTATACGGAAAATCCCACTTACTGGTCAGGGGGTGTCATAAAACTATGATCGATCATACCTCGGGCGATAAAAAATAAGGCATAATTTCGCATATTTATTCAAATACTTGCGATGTGAGAGTTTCTTTGTTTTATCGCTCTTGGTATACAGTAGGCCTATTCGCTAACTTTTTTTGGCACTTGAGAGAGATAATATCTGAACTATTTACTGATCCATTACTACTTTACTATAACGCTATTGTGACACTTGTCCTGTGAAAACAGCAATGGATAAGTAAATAGTTCGGTGATCATCACATTCAACTGTCAATAAAAGCTAGCGAATAGGCCTACACGGCGTCCCACGGCTATGCAACATGGAGGGAAAGTATCTTAAATATTGTAGATGGAACATTATACTGTAAGAAGACATTATTTTAATTTTAAACTGATTTAAACTGCATTCATAGATTTTAAATAATTACAGTGATCTCTCAATGTCATCATCATTGCGTAATGATGATGATGATGACAGGGTTGAACAAGGAATCGAACACGGTTCATGGTAAAAAAATATATATAATGTAAATGTAGCTTTATCATACCGATCGAAAGGCTTCATCGTGAGGATTATTTTTTGCTTAATAACATAGTGTCAGAAATAAAAGTAAGACCATGAATTTTAACATTTGATTTTGTTTTGTTTAGTAAAATGAAAAGCTGACATTGCCGTAAGGACATATAACCGATACCACGGACATTATAAGTACCTATAACTAATAAATATAGCTACTCACATGAGAAGTACGCGTGATTTCCCTATTATAATTTAAGTGCATGATAAAGAGATACGTAACTAGTACGTACCTGGTTGTATGTAACAAATCGAGCCGTATCAGCCGAAAGACAAACAAACTTTTTCAGAACAAAATTTCACATCAAAATATAATCCTTATCGTGAAGCCTTTCGATCGGTATGGTAAAGCTTTAGTTAATTTTTTTTCTCGTGTAGCGGGTTCGATTCCTGGTTTAACCATGTTATTATTTGAAAATCTATGAATACAGTTAAATTTTTTCTAATTAAAATAATGTCTTCTGTCAGTAAAATGTTTCATCAACAATATTTAAGGTATTCCGTCCATGTGGTATAGCCGTGGGGTGGGACGCGCTGTTTGTACTATTAAAGATATTATAAATTTTATTCTCCTGAATTTGCCATATTTTGATGTTTGACATTAAATTAAATTAATATTATATTTTACCAATTAGTGTTTGACACTAATTGGTAAAATATAATATCCGTTAGTACTTCTTGTAAATTAGAGTTTAATTAGATCTGTTTGTAGTAGAAAACTTGTTTTTTAAGTACCTAATCAAGAGGTACTTTATAAATTTTAATAGCGTATAAAATGACATTTCTTCAACTCAATTTTACGAGCTCTTAAATTTAATCTGTCAGTTTTGTAATTTCCTTTAGTTCCCTTCAATCAAGTTTGTTTTTAATTTAATTCGGTGGTTACATCGATGAAATGAGTTTATTACCTATCTTTATTTCAGGGCTGAATGGAAAATGTCGTGGTGATTTTTTTTTTGTCTTGATAACTAGGTAGGTATACAGTGAAATATAGTCATTGTTACGTGCTACATTGTCGATTTGATCGAAAACTACGGTAATAGTTTTTGATTTCTTGTCGTGGAGATGAAGTCTCTCAGTCCAACTCGTGCGAGAAATATTCTAACGTTATGATGTTTCGAGCTTGGTTTCTCAAGTAGAACGCTTAGTATTCGTCACTGGTTGAAGAAAGAAAGAATTGAAGTTGTATTCCAGAAATTAAATAATATATTTTTAGAGATGCGTCTCTCTTTTAATAAAATAGGCGAGATATCTATTTTGGCATGTGGGCTAGTACATGTTACACAGCATTAAATTACAACCCATAGTAGGTAAAATTTTATTTTTAAATAGCCCTGTGGTGACGGCAGAGCAGAATACAATTCTTACCACCCCAAATCTCTCCCGCGAGTGTCGAACAAGGCGACTAAGGGGTAAAACAGTGATGAGGAATGGGCAGCAGCGTTACTCTTATACCACCTAGCAATTTACTGCGTTTTTCATGCCCGATAATTGGCACTAAGTAGACTCGCTAACTATACGCTAACATGGGACCTAACATAATTGGCCAAACGTGGCCAATTAACAAACCTCTGCCTACCCCTTCGGGGATATAGGCGTGATTTACCTATGTCTGTATTAAATTGCAAACCTAAATAGGTCAAATTTTATTTTTAAATAAATTTCTTCTATCCCTGTAATGCTCCGCGGAGATTTTGTTTTTGAGTGCCATTTGCGGTCGGATGGTCCGCCATTAATTTTATTAGGAACCTTGCCTTGCCACGGAGCTCGTAAAACGGCTTTCAGTCACAGTCTGTTTTCTTTCTTTTTACGTTTACGAATTACTTAATGGATTTTGGAATACGTTATCAGAGAAACCGAAAATGTGGCCAAAACGAAAAGAGATAGACTCTATCTATTATATTAACAGCAATAGACAAAATGTAATCAATCTTGACGTGTCTGTTATTATAAAATACAAAACTAAAAATGTGTGCACAAAACCAATATTTCATTTTATTTATCTATATACTTGATGATGTATTTTAGGATACAATCATTTTTCTTGTTTTTAAGATCATTTCGTTGTTAAAAAGACATAATATTAACATTGTTTAATTTTTTTGTCTCTTGCTATAATGGATAATATAGATAATACAATACCTCTTTGGTATCAAGAACTGATGCATCAGAATCTAATCTTTTAAATTTTCCGTAACTTTACAAAGCGTTGTCTCACCTTTGCCCTTGGAACTCACATAAGTACCAAGCCAAATAAGTGTTCATGGTTAATTTTTGTTCTACTTTTCCGAGTTCAGTTTTTAGTTTAGGAAGACAAATCTATAATATATTATAAAGCGGTTTGTTTGGTTGGTAGAACGCGCTAATTTCAGGAACTACTGACTCAAATGTACATTAATCGAGGAAGGCTATAGGCTATAACCGACATTAACGCAAGCGAAGCCGCGGGCGACTACTAGTTCATTATAATTCCAGCAAGTGTATCTTTAATGAAAGTTTATTTGGCTTAAACGGATTACGGTTATTCCATACCTTTTCGGTTACCAGCAAGTTATTGCTTTGGAACATTCCAGGGGAACTATTCTTTGAACACGAGCATTCTTGTTGAAAACTTGGAACTGGCTTCAAAAGTTTGTTACCTATTAGAGAGAGAGAGAGAGAGAGAGAGAGAAATAGAGAAAGAGAGAGAGAGACGTGTTAAAATTGTCATAGGTGGTGCAGAACTGGAGAGAACCGCCGAATTGACCACCAATTTGAATGACACCCTTGACGATTGCTTGTGCATATCCGATATATCCAGAATCCAGAAGGGTGACACAATGTCCATATTAAATATGCTACCTAAATACGTAGTTTACCTGTGTAAACTACGTATTTTCGTCATTCGGATTGTATTTCTCTATTTAAAACCGCAGTTGGTCGAAACATGAACTCGAGATATTATATTTCCTTATTAGGTCAATTAATTAATTATGTATTACTGTGAATAATATTGTTACTTACTTGTGTTTAGTCGAATATTTTTACGTGGTAGTCTTACTTAAATGTTATGCATTTAACTAGATAACATACATGCATAAGCGTGATTTATTACGCGCAATTATCCCCGAAGGAGGTGGTGAGCCTATTGCCATCTATCGGGCACAAAGACTGCAGTAAACTGCTAGGTGGCATGAGAGGAACTATTACTCAACTGTATTAAGGATTGCTGTCTATTACTCAACGTTGTATTTACCCTTAGTCGTCTTGTACGATACCCGCTGGAGAGATGGGGGTGGTGACCACAGAATAGATAAAAGAGGTCTCTTTTACTGTGGCGACAATAATATTCCACTCTGCCGTCACCATACAGCCAAATTGAAAAATAACAACAGGAATTGGCAAAGAATAAAAATATTAAATAAATAAAATAAAAATGGATACATAGAGCACAATTACATAGGTACTCACATAAGAGGCCAAAAAGTTCCGTGTATTACATCTCACATAATGCGACTAATACTCACGCCCACTGGATAATATTAGCCTCACCCTTATGATATTAGAGCCTAACGTAATTTGGCGAGTGTGAATGTTATTACACCTCTCACTAACCCTTCGGCGAGATACGGTGTAACTAGGAATCAGTAATTATAGGAACATGAATCATGTTAATAAATGTTTTTAGTCGAAATGAAATAAGTAATAACGTTATCGTGTAAAAGTATATCGTTGTTTTGATTTTATTTTCAATATTAAGTATTGAATTGAATGATAAGTTAGTTACTTAGTTCCAGATTCATAGATTTCCAACTAGAGATACTTTTCAAACAGCACAGACAAATTTGAGTTCACAAACGTTATTGAAGGTACAGTGGCTTTTTTATTTTATTGGAATATTTTACACGGTATAAATTTAGTATAACACCCGCAGAAAGTACTCCTCTCGTCGTAACCGGGGACTTAGAATGTGCGTTCAATAAGCCATTCAATGAATAAAAATTCCATTGGCCCCGCGTTTTCATCATAAGGACACCAATATCTATTACCCGGAAAACCTCGATCATATTACATGGTTATATCTCCGCGAGTTACATAACGCTCTAGGGTCAGTTTCAAATTATCAATAAGTAAATGTTTAAGGCAAATTCTAGCGGAAGGAAATATTAAAAACGCAATAAGGATTTTACTGGGTGGGTTATTCGCGATGGCAAGGTTAGTTGTTTACGAACAGGGTATTGAAAGAAGAAAAATCTCACTGCTTATTTCTTACGAATTTATTTATAATAATTCATTTCTATCTTAATTTTATTTGATTTTGAAATAATAATATTAAAAAATTATTAAAGGCAAGCCGGTTTAACATTAATATCGTATCTTGGATCGTCTAACTTGCATTTTCACAAGAGACATTTCCTTAACAAGTTGGTACAACGAGAAGAAAGCCCAACGAAATGGAGTATTAAATTTAACAATATCTCGTAAAATACAAAGTGTACTTTAATATTATAACGGCACAGTTAGTTTGTGTGTGTGTGTGTGTGCGTGTGTGTGTGCAATAAAAGTGGCAATAAAGGTTATCATGCGGTTTTACGGTATTATTTACATTGTAAGGAGCAAAATGGACCATTCATTGTAATCACTTGAGCTAGATCGAATCACTTCTGATAATGTGGTATTGTCACAAAGAGAAAATTGATCAGAAAAATTTGGAATGATAATGCGGCACATTGAATTCTGCTTATATTGGGTAAGACGACTGCTACGTCTCCGAGTGATTTTCCAATAGTATTTCTTTGTGCTAGAAAGCTTTTGTACATTATTAGAATATTTACATACTTAATTCACGCCTATGTTTCTCTAAAGGGGTAGGCAAAGGTGAATTAACATCCACGTTTCGTCAATTCTTTTAGGTACAGTCAACAGCACATCAGGTTACTACAATGCGTCAAATTTCTCCAATAAAATGTCAACCTTAATTAACATCATTATTATAAAGTTCAAAATTGATTGGAAAAATTTGACAGTTTGTAGTAACCTGATGACTGTACCATAAAAATGAATTTGCTGTGCGTTTGTCTCGCGTAAACTCGAAAACGGATGGGCCGATTTAGTTGATTTTGGTTTTGAAATGATTTTCTTGGGCCAGGCAACGCAGAAAATGTTAGAAAATACGGAAAAATTGGGAGGAAAATAGTAAAAACAACAATTTAATTTTCCCATATGAACTGCTTTCCTGTCAAACATTTGACGTAACCATGGCAACCAAATCGTAACCATGGCTACGGGATAATTTATATGGCATAATAACGTAGGTATCTAATTTAGTATAAAAATGGCACATAATTAGGGAGATACGTTGAAACAATGTGTATTCAGTGTTAATAGCGTTATGAGATATTTTTGAAAGAAAACCGTTTTTGTTTTGTGCCTCTTTTATATTCAAGCAGCGACATGTTGCCTGCCACGGGGTTCCTATGCAAAGTGTTTTAGGGCATCGCCGATTTCGTAACGATCCATCCAGATTGGGATCGTCCGTGAGCCCTACCTTTTTTCGGGCCCACTCGGGCTGTGTCAGTTTACGTGTCACTGATTTTTCTAACTTTGCTCCCTTTCAGCCAGGCGAATTTTAATCAGATACCTCTCTCAGTGGGATTTTGTTTTCTGATAGGCCATTTTGCGAATTTTCTGTGTAAATAAATTGTGGCTTTTATATTATACCACACTCGAAGCTGTTTCCGCAATGACTAGTTGGACGGATACCTACTACACACATATATTACGCATGTTTGCGTCCTTCGATGGGATAGCCAGAGATCACCCACATTTTACCAGAAGGTCCAATGTAATAGAGGATCTATTGCCATCTACTGGCCACGTTAAGTCGCTACCTTGCGAATATTAAACTTTTCTAATAAGGATTCGATTCCTTAGTTTTCCTACTAGTGTTATTCAGGTTTACAAATATGTGAGAGTTGACCGAGGAGTTGACTAATCAATAATGTTTATTACATACCTCAAATTTTCTTAATTTGAAGATGATCCTTTTTTTAAAGTTTAAAATCAAATGGATAATTTAAAGCTCAAACAAAATTTATAAGAACGTCAATTTTTATTTCAATTCATATCAAAAGTGATTTTTTTAAGAAAACATTTAGAGTTTTAATAAAATTAAATAAATTATATCAAGTTTGTGTGCTTGCGATACGCCCTTATGGTTTTTCCTCGAGCTTAAAAAGTCATATATCTGTCTCTCCTTACGTCACGATGGACACAACGTTCTCGCGTTATTCGCAGATATTGCTTATAGGTGTGCCCAGTCACAATCGCGGAAAGGATAGGTAACAGCTGTATCATCTCCAGACGGTATTGAGATATAAAAACATATTTAACATTTTCAGTTGCGAAGCAATAAGCAGCACTTGACACTTTGATTGCACTATTACCGCGACCGAGTTGAAAAACCCCACTCCACTTGGTAGCGATATTGCATTTTTTATGGAGCAAAGAGTTTCTGTCATCGATTTTATCATTTAACCTGTGGTGGTTGCCGACCATAACAGGCACGCGGTACACGCTAATACAGCTCACTTCAACTTTATTGCAAGGGCATTTTGATCAATTATTAATTTTCTACTAGTTTCCCAGGCTTTCAACTTGATAGACTGTTAATGGATGTCAGCTATAATGGCAATGTTTGACCACCAGTTCGGTCAAATGGTCAGATTGCTGCCTACCCCACTCATAGAATCCTTAGAAACATTCTGGGTTCTGAATGACAATAAGTCTTACTGTTGCAGGAATGCAATTTAGAGTTGTATCTCTATTGTATTTAAGAAGTGATTGAGACGAAGTATTTCTTGTGCAGATATCAGAAACTTGTCTTATTATTCAGAGCAGCCTTTCGGCTATTCGTGATTTAATAATCTTGCAGTATCGATTCATTGCCCTCGTCAAACTTCATGCCAAGTATTTAGATCTCATCGGGAACGATGTGTGCAATGCTGAGGATACTCCATATGTTTGTATCTAGTGATCGATCTGTTACTATACCGAACTGTGAGCGTGTAATCAGTAATAATATTGAATTAAGAATAATTATTATTAAGATTTTATGAATTTCTTTATCACTAGCAGCTTTTAAAAAATAAAAATATAGCAAATTATGCAATTATAATTAAAGTGTTATAGATACCCGAAGAGCGAGGCAGGTTGCTAGCTGAAAAACCTAAACCAAAACCTTGAGCATACTCGATACTGCAGCATCGATTTGTAATGTTGCCATCCCAAACATCTCTGATCGCCGGACTCACGGAATGGTCATTTCAATTACTTTTATTTAAATGAATTAATCATTATAACCTTTCCGGTGTGATGATTCAAAAGGGATTGGATGGTTTGATGACGGCGGACCGATTAGAATGGAAGAGCGGACATACTGAGCCGATCCCACTGATTGTGGACTTGAAATTTTGTATGACAGATTTTTTAATATACCTATAAACATGTGCCTTTTCAGAAAAAGACCTTTGATTTATGTATAACAGACAGTCTGAAAGACGTTCTGGCCCCTTGTTTCGATCGAGTTGCAAATGTAAGTGCTGTGATCACAACATTTGAATTCGAGCGATGGCTGTTTTTAACTGAATATACATACATACATACATAAATCCCGCCTATATCCCCGAAGGGGTAGGCAGAGGTGAACTAGCACCCGCGTTTTGGCAATTATGTTAGGTCCCATGTAATAGGTGGCGAGCCTATTGCCATTTATCGGGCACAAATGTCGCAGTACTATTGCTAGGTGGTATAAGAGGAACGCTGCTGCCCATTCCTCATCACTGCTTTATCCTTAGTCGCCTTGTACGACACCCACGGGAGAGATTTGGGGTGGTGAGAATTGTATTCTACTCTGCCGTCACCACACGGCCATAACTGAATATAAACCTTAAATAAGTGTTGTTTTTTATGTCCATCATTTATTGCCCATAAGACAAGCGCTTGAGCAGCTAACTTTAGGCAACTTGAAATAAATATTTATCGGTATAAAAAGTATATGATTTGACAGTTGATAAAACTAACATTAGAATAAATAAATAAATATTTTCCACACTCACACCTATCATCTAGCCCAAAGTAAGTAGCATAAGCACTTGTGTTATGGATACTAGATGACGGACATATTTTTAATATCATAATAATTATGTATCTATATGTTGAAAATATACTACATAAACATATACACAACCATGACTGGGGAACAAATATTTGTGATCATCACAAAATCTGCCCCTACCAGGATTCGAAGCTGGGCCCTCTTGGCCAATACCCAGCGATCTGAGCATTCGACCAAGCCGGCAGTCAAATTAGAAAATTAGGAAAAACATAGATGCAATTCGTTCTCCATTAAATAAATATAAGAAAGATATTGTACGATTTAAGATATCCAGGAATGTAATCCCTAAGTTATTTTAAATCAAATATTGAAAAGACTGTATTATAACGTTTGTTTCCGGATAATTTCAAACTTATATTTTCCTCTACGTATCTACGTGATTCGGCATAAAACAGTCTGTTATAGGTACTTTTTATTTCTTTTTCGCAAGTCTGGTCTCAGTAACTCGACGAGCTGCTAAACAATGAACCAAAAAGAAGAAATACGACCTCATTCCTAATAAAATTGCCACCCAAACAAATACGTTTCAATTTCGCCGACGGCCTTTGTTACATGGCTTAAAAATTACGTGGGCGACTTTTTCCAAGTCTCGCCGGCCGGGGCGCGCTCTTATTTCTGTGTTGTAGCGTGACTGCTCTTGACCCAGTGCGTTTGTCAACTCTGAGAACCCCAAGTAGCTTACAAGCAATTGTAATTACACAAACTTTTGTCAGATTTCGTGACAGTTACATGGCTGAAGTTCACAACAGCAACTTGCGAACTGCCATTGTTGGTTGTTGTTACAAGTTTAAATACGCTGTCGTTATAGCAGGGCTTGGATAGTTGCTGTCAGTTCGAAATTGGACTCTATTTCTGTGTGCTAGACTGCACACAAATATAATACGCGTAATTGCTGCCGATCGTACTGAAATTGGGGGTATTGGGTCGTGATTTTTTGTGGAGCACGTTTAGGCTAAAAACGTTGCACAGGAAATAATACCGAAAATAAATATTATGTCAGCTCCTATAATACAACATCCTGTAATATCTCGTAGATAGAAAATAGTAATAACTTCACGTGCCAGACTGTTCAAAAGTAATTCAATATCATTTTTACATTAAATTCGGCCAGGAAAAAACTTTAACGCCAAAAATAAAAGACCTTCATCTGTCTTTTTAAAACCTTTTCGGGTATTATTTTGCATTCGGATGAAACCTCAGCGATAGATACAGGGAGTATTGTCTTAAGGAGCAACATTGTCATCTGAAAAGTGAAGATCGATATCCGCTGTGTGCTTAGCTTCAATTATGTACAGAGCTCCCAGTGATTTCTAAATTTAGCGTCTCTCCGAGGCACTAGGGAACACTTGACTCTTTCACGGTTCCCATTCCATTCCAGATATTTAACCGTGGCCCATTCAAAAGTTAGGCTTCGGTGGCAGGCCTCTCGTGAGGAAAGTTCGGGTTTTTTGGCAAACTGTACCTATTGTTGGGTGTGTGCGACTTGCTTACTAATCTTTGATGTTGTAATTGTGCGGTTTTTAGTTGTTATGTTGTGTTGTGAAGGGGCCACGTAAACCTACACTTGGGTCACAATCACAAATCCCAAGCGCCACCACTGACTTAACTATCTGCCGCACAATAGACCCGGCACCCGCACGGTGAATCTATGGAATGCTAAGAGTTTACGTTTAGTTTTGTGACTTTAATTCTGAAGCGAAATTGGTAATGATGGTATTATGAATATATTAACTACCTAGGATCCTCGTAATCTCAAGCAATTTCCAAATATAAGATATAAAGTGCTAAGCTGAGTGGCTTAGAGCAGATAATTGTTAAAGCTCTGAGGTAGTTTTTTGATGACTGTCATTATTTATCTTCAAGGATTTCATTAATTTCATTTTTTATTTATCTTCAAGGATATTTGTACATAGTAGCGAACATTGATGAAACCTCATAAAATTAGGTTTCGACAGGCGTACCTCAAAGAGGGATCGCATAATCTACACGCAGAGTAATCTTGTAGTGACAGCAGAACAGAATACAAATGTCACCACCCCCTATGTCTCCCGCAAGTCTCGTACACGGCGGGTAAAGTTCAGGTTATTTAATATGATAAGGAATGGGCTGGAGCGTTCATAGTTCAACACCAGACAATAATCTAAGTATCGCGGGCGGTAGAACTCAATTTTTATTTTAGCTACTTAATAAAAAATACCGTTCCACACCCTCCTCCGTGCAATGAAACTTGGTGGTATAGGTATAAATAAATAGTATGTTGTATCACACCACTAAAGTATTAATGTAGTTTCTCGACCTCTATATCGTCGGCCGCCTTGGTCGAATGCTCAGATTGCTAAAGCCAAGAGATCCCGGGTTCGAATACTGGTAGGGGCAAACTTTGTGATGACCACAAATGTTTGTTCCCGAGTCATGGTTGTATATATGTTTATGTAGTATATTTTCAATATTTATATACATAATTATATTAAAAATATGTCCGTCATCTAGTATCCATAACACAAGTGCTTAGGCTACTTACTTTGGGCTAGATGATAGGTGTGAGTGCAAAAATATTTATTTATTATTTATATAAATTCCTATTAACCTTCTCAACCTCAAATACCTTCTCGTATAACCCTGGTCTATTAAAAATCTCAACCGTTTATTTAGGACCATCCCTTATAAGCCCATAAAATTTGCAACTAAATAGGGTTGCTAGCAATTAATAGTTCGTAAAATCTGTTTAATTTAGTGCCAACGCTTGGTTGTGGAATTTTCCAATGGCGCAGCCAGCAAAAAAGTTGTTTACCCAACAAAACTCACCAGTTTACTGAACATTAATTAACCGAGACCTGAGAATCACGAAATCCCAATTAAGCGATCGATATAAAACGCGACAACGGTGTTTGTATAGATTACTTTGATGGTTGCTTGCTGTCCCCTACAATGGTTTTAATTGCTTCGACTAAATGAATCAATGAGTGTGTCCTGTGATTTTAATGGCTTTTGTGTCTCCTTAGGGGTGGGAAGGAAGGACGGAGACGGGCAACGGGGAGGGAGGGGAGCCCCCACCACCGGCCCACGCCCCCCTCGACGCGGTTTGGCAGCCTGTTGCAGGAACACGGTAAGTTATATACATATATATTATGTCGCAAGCAATATAGTCTATTGGATTTTAATTTTAACATTATATAAATGTTAGAAAAATTTGTACAAGATTTTGGTAGTTAGAAAAAGAATTTCGAAAAATTATGGTCTTGATGCGGGAATCCGGGCAGGTGCCTGACCGCTCGGCCAACCAAGACACTAATTAGCTTGCCGAAATTCTTCTAACCTTTACACTTCACGTTGTAAGCCAACGGGTACCCTCGCAATGTAGAAATAAGTTTCAAAAATTCCAAAGCAGATATTTTTATAAATACCGTGCGTTCGGTTAAGCTTAGGTTTGCTTTATAAACTATTGGATTTTAATTTTAAATAAATGTTAGAAATTTTTTTACATAGATTTTGGTGGTTAGAAAGGTATTTGTAAAAATATCTGCTTTGGAATGATTGAAATTTATTTCTACATTGCGAGGGTGTCCGTTGGCTTACAACGTGAAGTGTAAAGGTTAGAAGAATTTCGGCAAGTTAATTAGTGTCTTGGTTGGCCGAGCGGTCAGGCACCTGCCCGAATAGCAGCGGACGCGGGTTCGATTTCCGCATCAAGACCATAATTTTTCGAAATTCTTTTTCTAACCACCAAAATCTTTGTAAGCAATATAGTGTTATTCTTATATTCTTGTCTTACATGCTAGTCTGGAAGCGACTAAAATACGTAGAATGTGCCAGCCCCAACTCACTCACCCAGGGATGTCGTAAAAGTCGACTAAAGGCCCGTCTCAATATTCTATCAACAGTTGAAGATAGACATACCACAGTTCAGTTGCTTAGCTACTTCTGTTAGTTATGTAGATAGAAAATTGAAACCCACCGTAAGGAAGGTTGCCCGGCGTAGACCAATAAGCACCTTGGGGCAAACCAACAAAACAGCACCAAATAGTATTTGAATGTAAGTAATATGACTTTTCCCCCTGAAGGCTAGGTAAATGTGTAATAACACCCACATGTCGTCAGCTAATATTGTTAGCTCTCATGTAATACCGAGCGAGCCATACCACGATGAATCCAGTTAGGATAAAATCGTATGCTCTCTTTATTTGAGCGTCGAATCAACGGTCTCGCTGATTCGCTAGGTAAATAAAGAGAAATTATAGCGTTATAGCTCAAATCTCCAACGCGTGATTCACACAGCGTGTAATTTTTCCTTGTTTATCCTACTTAATACCTACCGCTATTAAGTAAATCCTTAGCAGTGTGACAACATTGGGTGCATTGTCATGTCTTTCGCAGTCAGGCAGGTGTCACAAAAACATATCTAAGGGAACTCAGCTTAGAGATACATAATCCACAATCAGTGACGGTTTAATTAAATAGTTTTACTGCCGCACTCAGAGACGTCAAATAACGTTAATGAGTACTTAACGTCAAAAAAATGACAATTCAAAACTAGTCGCTATGAAAATTTTTGACATTAAATACACATTACAGTTAATTGGCGTCTCTGAGTCCGGCAGTTAGTTAGGTAAGCTTTACTGCACTGAAAAGTATATGGAGTTAAAACCACAAGGCATTTTCTGCTAATCGATCACTATGGATCACTATGTTCTAATAGAATTAGTAAATACTATTGACATGAACGTTAAGGCAGACATGGAACGCACACAATTTTATGATGATGACAATGTAATGGAAAATACTACACGCGGAGTGGAGAATTGATAGAGCGGAAGGAGTAAGAGGGAGACACTTACTTGTATGTCTCCCTCTTACTCCTTCCGTAAGTTCCTATGTAAGAATTCGTTAATGGGAGTGATTTCGTTGGCTGTCCTAAATAAACAAATAAAGATGGCAAAACAAATAGAGGCCATTTACCGAGTTACGCTCATAAAAGACTAATGTTGTCACAATATTGCACAACGCCTAGTTGGAGGCAGTGTTTGCATGCCCCTAGGGCCGATATGAAAGGGTATGTACATTGTTTCCGCGTCCTCCCTCGTGTAGTCGTTTAGAACAAACGTGCATATCCACGTTTTTGTTATTAGACCTGCCTGGGCTTGAACGAGAAAGTTGCTCGCTAACGAGCGAGCCCATTTGCTACGTACGGGTCACGGGAGCCTCCTGGAGATTATCCTCGGAGGCACAGGGTGCTCGGCGTTCGATCTAATGGATCACTCGGTTCTGTGTAGCCGGGGAGTATGTCGACTCGTAGAACTTATACATCGTCTTCTACGTATATTTTTTAAAGCAATCGGGTTTTTTTATTTTTTTATTTTTACACTCACACCTATCATCTAGCCCAAAGTAAGTAGCCTAAGCACTTGTATATAAATGTTGAAAATATACTACATAAACATATACACAACCATGACTCGGAAACAAACATTTGTGGTCATCACAAAGTTTGCCCCTACCAGAATTCGATATACTGTATTAAATATACCGTAAACTATAACACACCAAATTTAAATTAGATACAAAATTAACAGTCATACTAGTAGTTTGACGGTATCTATTACATTGACGATAAAGTATCTATAATATAGTATTAGAATATATAATACTAAATTTGGATAACATTTTACACATTATTCGAATGAATCCAAATTTAGCTTGCCACAAGAGGTATTCCTTTTATATTAATAAAAATATTTAAATAAAATTTGTTCGTGGATCTTAAAAATAAAAACCTTATACAATAATTTTGCAATTTAAAAATATCTCCACCTAGATACTAAGATGTTCCGTTTTGCCAACCGTGCGTCAACATCCTGTTTAATAAAAGAGCCTGAACTTTCTTATTGTTTTTCTTGTTGTATTTAAAAAGGTCTACTCGGGTTTGTACCGGCTTTGGATCTATACTTCTAAAGTAAACCTTACTGTTTTGAAAATAAGTTCAAAACCACGGTTCGAAGTTTATAATGGAAAATCTAGAGCAAGCGGTAGCTTACAGATGCGGCAGGGTTTAGTATTTTAATATAACTTTATTATCAATATGTGTTCAATATGTGTCAATCATACTTATTACTTTACATGTAATTCTCAGCCTTATACTTTTCTGTAATTATTCCATGGATTCTGAAGTAATACCGATTCTGCAGAATGAAGTAATAATATGTTTAACGGGCCGTGAATGATTGGAATGAATATTTAAAAAAACAACATATTATTTGACTATTTGCTGAATTTACAAAGTTGTTCCCTTATTTGCCTTACCCCGATCTGCAAGATAGGTTCAAGTAATGACGAGGCTCTAGAGAGTTGGTTTTCAAAGGATATTCCATTATGTTGCATGTAAGAGATCAAATTTGACGAACAAATTGGCATATAACGGGTTTCAAAGCAATTTACGGATAGTAAAAGGACATTTTCATAATAATTCTCAAGTGTTTGAAATTACAAATCTTTAAATGATAAATTATCTCATGGTATGATAACCATTTTATGATCGTTTAGAATTTATGACACATGCCTATGAAACCTAATTGTTTACGTGAAGCAATCACTTATGTATAATCTAACTCCAAAAATTAATATTTAATAACTTGTGTTTAAAATTTAACAATAACTTTGTACGGCAATTAATCCAAAATTGATTAGGAATGCATCTTAAAAAATAGTTTTCTTCCTATAACTTTACAGTTATTCGGACAGAAGACGCTGTTTCTAGTAATGGGTTGTAGGTATATTTGTATGAGCAGTGTTTGTAATTAAACTTCTACAAAGCAACTTGTTGCCAGCAATAACAACCGCTGGTTTCGGGTCAAGCGTAATTAGATGGTTGGCTTATCATACATCAAAGGAAATTGGGCCCTAAGTCCGTTCAATATACATAGGTAAACGCCCACTACACCAACTTGATTGCTCAAATTCGTTACGGACGTCCTACGTTAGCGCCAAAGCGACGCGACGCGATGCGAATACGTGAGATCATAATCTTGAAGAAGAAGGTTATGATAAGTTTCATATCATAATTTTCTCGAGCAATAAAGGAGAAGTACTCCTTGATTGGGTTTTTGTATTAGAATTTATTCTCCAAATTAAGATGCTGATAGAGATTTCACTCTATTTCAGGGATTCTTTACCTTAAAAACTATCATCATCTGATTATTTTTTTCTTTTTCTTTCTTTATAATAAGCCCTATGAATGAGGCCCTTTCTTAGTTCATTCTCTCTTCTTGCCACAGACAGACATTAAACAACAACTTTACAATACTTGCCTGTCTAAATTGTTAAAATTGCAAACAAAGTAAATGAGATAATGTCTGAATTTTTGCTGAGCGCTATGTTGTAAGATTACAATTACCCTCATACAATAGAAATTTTAAGTTTTTCAACTATTTTAAATATTTATATAAATATATAGCGAATATAAAGTACAAATACAATGGCTCACAATATTTGAACATTTAATAAATAGATAGTTTCGTTGTGTATCGCATAGATCACGCGATAAGAATTATCAGGTTTCGCTTAGATTTGATTTTTAGAATCATCGAATGGCACTATAATAGCGTATTGGTTAAACGTAATAATGTGAAGTTTTAGATTGTAGCTGCGCCTAAAATAAATGTTCTTTTCGATATATTGCTTAAAAATTTATGCAGAGTACTAGGTAACCTTATTCTCTGAAAATTAAGCATCGCTGTGTTCAGACTAGTCACGAATTTCCATGGACTTTCGTCCATTTCTATTAATTGAAACAAACATTATGTTTTAAACTATCACTGTAAAGAACATAGATAACCTATTTGCTAGATTGTGTATGTATGTAACACTAGATGTCAAAAATTGTGGTCACTGGTAATTTTTTACAAAGGACACAGAGAGAGATTTTCTGTTTCTTGAAAATGTTCTCTATCAATTTTATCAGCCGCCATTAGGTAGCCTAAACACTATGAGATCTATAAATGTACCAGTATCAATCGATTTCCCTTTTCCCAGCAAAATATTTTAGAGCATAAGAACCTGATTTTATACCATTACTCTTGGAGTGTTATATAAAAACGTGTTCCTTTTTTATTTAGGTTCATGTCATTTTTGTCAATTGATGTGATTTGTTCGGCAAAACTCTAAAAGACAATCTTTCATATTTAATTTCTATACAAACTTTCCTATCTCGTGTCTACTACAGTCCCAGCGATATTTTATTATGAAAGAATTTGTGGACAAAATAACGTTCAACTTTTTTAACGAGAGTTGGGCACGTTCTTGGAATATTTTTGTGTGGGCGTGAATGTGATATTAAAAGGAAAGTCTTTGAAATTATTCATTAATTAGTAAGTTGGCGACACTTCCAGAACCATGTAGTATATTCTGGAGTTGTCGTATATTCTAGAATTGAGTTTGATATAAGCTAGCTTTTGTTAGTGCCGTGTGGTGACGGCAGAGTAGAATACAATTGTCACCACCCCAAATCTCTCCCGTGGGTGTCGTAAAAGGCGACTAAGGATAAATCAGTGATGAGGAATGGGCAGCAGCATTCCTCTTATACCACCTAGCAATAGCAATGTACTGCGACTTTTGTGCCCGATAAATGGCAATAGGCTCGCCACCTATTACATGGGACCTAACATAATTGCCGAAACGTGGGTGCTAGTTCCCCTCTGCCTACCCCTTCGGGGGTATAGGCGTGATTTTTGTTTGTATGTATGTAGCTTTTGTTAGTAGCTAGTAGTCGTTAGTATCTCGACACACCCAATGTAAAATCTAACATAATATATGTTAGTCAAGTTTTAGAGACAGCTATACAGCGTATAATACACCTCTGGTTTGGGCGAGTGACTACCGGTCATGACGTTCCAGGTTTGAATCCTGGTTGAGGGAAAAGCGTTTCTGCTATATTCTGATTTCTAAATTTAATTAAAATACCCAATGAAGCGGTGCGGATTTGTAATGAGCATTGCTAGAATTCACAGAAGATAGAAAGCTCGAGTTGGTTGATTTTGATTGAGCACAAAACCCGATAAAATATATTCTTTATTTCTCTACTAATCCTTTAATGCGGGCCTGGAAGCGAAAAAATAACATGAAACGTGCTAACTTCAACTCATTCCAGGGGTGTATAAAAAGTAAGACTATGGGAGATGGCCCGTACACCAATAATCGCATTAGGGCACCCGAATAATGAAGGTGCAAACCACCAACAACAGTATATATCCATAAAAGTTAGTTTCAGTTAGGCAGCCGGCTGTTTAACCTAAGCTAAAATCGTAAACAGTATGGATTGAAATGCTGTCATCCCAATCACTCTCTCCATTCATCAGAATCTAATCATCGGAATCTTCCATCATTTTCTATGCAAGTCATTTATCACTAGCACCTTCCCGATATGATGGATGATATGAATTCAAGGATATTGGATGTTTGGATGACGCCTGTCCGATATGAACGTAGGAGGAAAGATACGACCCCAGTTACCCCAATTAACCTGAACAGAGCACGAAGATGATTCCTTTACGTTATGATTTTATGTCAAATATACTAGCTATATCTCGTATCTTTTGTTTTAATATGACCAAGGTTAATGCCAAAATAGCCATATCTGTGATAATTCGAGAACCAAGGTTATAAAAAATGATAATATTAATGGATTATACTAATTCTCCTTCTCCCTGCCCTGTTCCCAGTCTATCTGGGGTCGGTGCTGTATATTTCATCTTGCATTGATCTCGGTCAGACGTCATCAAGCCATTCACTCCCTCTTGATTCATATCATCCCTCACACCAGTGATGAATGAATGTATGGAAAAATTAATACTAATCAATATTTTAGTTTTCCAAAGTTTTTACCCAAACTAAATTGTAACACAACCCAGAGTACCTACAATAATAAGAATGGAATACTTAATGGCATTTTCAATACTAGATTTCTGAATTTCTGATTAAGAGGAAACAATTTTTACAGTACTTACCTATAAAATATGTTATGTATTACAAGGCTAAAGGCTGATAATAGATCTCCCTCTGGGAGGGTGCTAAGCCCGACTCCAGAATGTCTAACTACTTAAAATGTAATGCTAATCAGCCAATAATAACAATCTCGAAATACAATCTCTGTGAACGCAACTGGGTGCTTTGAATACTTGGACATTTCAACACTGGACATTCTGATCTCTGGAATACCGCCCCTAGCGACGAGGGTTTTCAATATGATTTCTATAACTGACTCTTGAATGTTTCGATATTTGCCAGCTGTGTTTAGTGCGTCATCTACAAAATCCACATAGTATTTATAATCAAAATTTCCTCGCTAAATCCACTTTCTCAGCCCTTTGTAAATCTCGCTGATAACCAAGTACAGATTATCCCGCGCTGTGAAGCTCTCTTGCTATTTCGGCATTGATTTTTGATTTAGCTGGGTGCCTACGATGCTTTGAATATTACATCAACTATGCTGGGCTGGAAGTAGTTCTTTGGTTGAACTTTAACTTGCCTACCTACATTGTTTAATATTCATAGTTTTCGGTGTAATGATTGTGAATTTCAAAGCTCGGTCCTCTAAACACTAGAAAGTCAACTGTAAGGTCAATTTAAAGTCAATTTTAAGTCAACTGTAAGGTCAATTTAAGGAGCACGTTGTGTAGATATAGTTACTGCGATTTGCGTGCCCAATAGATGGCTTGCAAAGAAGTTCGCCCCTATTACATGGGGCCTGATATAGTTGGCGAAAAATAGGCGTAATTTATGTGGAGTGCATGCATTTCCCTTTGGCAATTTAAATGTTTGCTTTACGTAGATGTATGCTGTATGATGTTGAGGAGCTCGCTAGCGCAGTGGCATAGCGCGCTTGGCATGCGATAGCGTAAACTAAGCAATGTCGCTAAGGACAGTCATTGGATGGGTGACAAAAAAATTATTATCTCAGTTCAGTCGTTAATTCCCACCAACCCGCACTAGGCCAGCGTGGTGGGTAATGGCCCATCTCCCTATATTCTTCCATCCATAGGGAAAGCCCGTGCTCCAGCAGTGGGGGCATTGAAGTGCTGGTGATGATGATGATGATGACGCAAGCGTTATTAATTTAGGTTAGGCCGACGTCAATTCGTAGCTATACATTACTATGACAGCAGCACCAAGTGATTGACACCGTAGACGCCTTTACGCTTCGCGTGAACTGACCTTCAGAGGCTTGGCGCCACGCCAGCTTCTACTTGCATGTAATCAACGTCGGCTTACTATTAAATTAGATTAGCGCCTACCAGACAATGTAGGTACGCTGTAATTAAATAAACATTAAACCGGCTAAGGGATTATTTAATTTTCGCCGTCTTCGGATAGCGACTTGTCTTTGTTTGGCTTCTGTGCTGTTAGGTGCTGTATTATCATCACTAGCCTTTTAATGTCCCCGCTGCTGGGGCACGGGTCTTCCCTATGGATGGAAGAATGTAGGAAGATTGGGCCATAACCCACCACGCTACCCCAGTGCGGGTTGGTGGGAAAGGTGCTGCGGTATGTGTAGCATTAATACCACACGTGTATGATTATCTTCATAATGTATTAGCCTGATTTTATTACTCTCTGACACCAACCTTCCAAGGGAACTCTTGTAGGATGATACGGAAAGATTCAAAATACACCTTCAGCCGTTTCTTAGTACACCATAGGACCATAGGACGTGAAATTGGTGGTATAAACTGTTCTGCTTTGCTATCACCAAGCGTCTGTTTTGACACAATATCATCACTATCACTTCTTCGATGTGATAGATGAAATGAAACAAAAGGCATGGATGAAACGATGACGTCTGACTGATATGAATGGAAGAGGGAACATACTGCGCCGACTCCAGAAAAACTAAGAACAGCAGTAGGCAGGAAGCATGATTTTTTTGTATTAGATGACTTTTTTTCTTAAGATGCGATTGGTATACTTCTGTGGAATGATTACAATCATTCCAGTCGTTAAAGGCCCTATTAAAACTAATCAGTTGTATTAGCGTTCTATATGTTTTAACGCGTTTATCTGAACACATTAATTACTCCCCCGCATTGCTTATTAGATTACCACTTAATTATTCAAACCGCTAGACGGTATAATCCCTGTCACATCTACTTAGCTATGAATATTGAGTTTCTTAGGTTAGAGTTATTTATTTACATACATACATACATAAATCACGCCTATATTCCCGAAGGGGTAGGCAGAGGCGAACCAGCACCCACGTTTCGCCAATCATGTTGGGTTCCCATGTAATAGGTGGCGAGCCTATTGCCATTTATCGGGCACAAAAATCGCAGTACATTGCTATTTCTGGATGGTATAAGAGGAACGCCGCTGCCCATTCCTCATCATTAATTTATCCTTAGTCGCCTTGTACGACACCCACGGGAGAGATTTGGGGTGGTGACAATTGTATTCTACTCTGCCGTCACCACACGGCTTTAAGCTATTTATTTAGGTTATATAAAGCTGTTAGTATAAAACAGCCGTTGGTCCCGGCTACATCTGCAGTCTGTGTAATACCCAAGGAACCCGTGGTTCAGCGTGATGGGTCGGTTATGGCCTATTCACCCTGTATTCATCTACCACGGAGAAGTGTCTGAATCCTTCGCCCAAGCAGTTGGGACATTAAACGGTTGCTGCTGCTGTTGTTCACGATTGTGATGAAGAAATCTATCTCTGTATAACATATATTGCGGTTACATTGCAAAATTTACGTATTAATTATAAACAATGTCGCGCACCTCAGTCACGGCTTCGGTCAAGCGTCATTGTGTTTACCGTTGTATTATTTTTTTCTTTTTTCATTTTTTCATATTACTAGCTGATCCGACAAACATTGTTTTGCCCTTATAAAAATAGCACCCTTATATCACTATCACCACCCTAGCCTACGGACCTATTCTCAGACCTACCAAATCTACACAAAACATTTTCAATCGGTCGAGCCGTTTCGGAGGACGTTTTTAACAAACACAGTGACACGAGATTTTTGGAAGTATATTAGTACATTGCCTTATCGCGGACTTTCGTCAAACTTATTTTTATTTTTGTACCAGCATCGTTTTTGTTATTTTTGGTATGTATGTATTATTAATATTACCAGCAATCACAGTTTAATTATATGATTATAATGCGTATTTGAATGTATAAATGCGAAAACTCAACAGTTACGTGGTAAAAAGATGATACCGTGACTGTGTGGAACTCGCGGAAAAAATAGCAGATAATTTTTGTGCCCCTCGGTCGACAGTTGCGGCGCATGTGGAGTGGCTCAATGAGTGTCTTCTCGACGCTGGAGGGCCCTCAGGGGGCTACAGGGCCCTTCTCTATGAATTCTAACGTGCACGAAGTTAACGATCTCTTAGTAACACTGACATGCTATTATTGTATGCAATAACATTGTCATAGTTTCTTCGATTAGCCTGGCTAATTGAAATAATAGTATCCATATATCTGTTTAACGCCGTTTGGTGACAGCAGAGTAGAATAGAATTATTATTATCACCACCCCCAATATCTCCCACGGGTGTCGTACAAGGCGACTAAGTGTTGAGACAGCAATGAGTAATGGGCAGCAGCGTTCCTCTTATACCATCTTGCAATATACCCGATACATGGCAATAGGCTCGCTACCACATAATTGGCTAAGCTTGGGTGTTAAGTCATCTCTGCCTACCCCTTCGGGGATAAGTGTCATTTATGTATGTATCTCTCTGTTTTGGGATGGGACGACGATTAAGTAGCAATATACGCAAAGGTCTCCCATTGGATGGAGTGAAAATGTATCTGGCTTTCCTAAGTGCTTAAAAAGGCACGTTAAACTGTTGGTCTCAGCTGCGTTTTCAGTCGTTAATACATTTATTATATCGCGACGGCGACGTTTGACTAGATGGCCGATTGGTGAGAATGGTAGACACGCGCGCTGGCTTTGGGCCAGAAAGTCCCGAATTCGAAGGTTCACGTCCCGGTATGGAAAAAATAAATATTAAAATGCTCGTTAGTGGTCATTTTTTGATGCATAGTTAACTCAACCAAATGTTAAAAAATATTACCTACTAATGGTTAAATATCAGACGGATATTAGTAACAATTGGTTGAGTTAACATGCATCAAAAAACCGGCGACTTAATCAATTATTAAAAATTGTTACTAATGGTTAAATATCAATCTAATATTTTACCATGTAACAATTTTTAACAATTGTTTGAGTTAACTATGCATCAAAAAAACTGGCCCTGATTAGTGTGACTCGTTATTTCATTAATCTCTAGGGAAACTTCCGTTCATCTTAGTTTTCCTCTATACATACATCAAATATTTCACAATCATAACATGTTATTTTACTTGTATACCAACATATTTATAATGACAAAACGTTATGTAACAACAGGCTGAGCTTTAACTAAGCCCATGGATTTAAACTAACTCGATACCTCGTAAATTATGAACAGAATGTCTATCTTCGATATCTAGGTATATTCAATAATTTCGGAATTGTATTCCGTGAATACCAAGTGAGGTAGCTGTATAGAAATCCTACGATAACAGCTTTCACTGGAACTCTGAAGTTAATATTGTTATGTTGTTTAGTTTTGATTCTAAGTCTATTGTCAACTCAGGGTAGGGAATCGTGGATAAATAATAATATTAATGTGAATTGTGGTGACGCCAGTGCAGAATACAATGGTCACCAACCCCTATCTGTACCGGTAGTGTCGTATGAGGTGGCGACTAATGGCGGATCTTCTATCAACTAATATAACAATATAATAAGTAATATAACAAAACATGCCAGGCAACTAAACTTTAGTAAGCTTACTTTTAACTGTAGATTGTAACGTTGTCATTTTGTCACTTGTCAAAGTCGTCAAAGTCAAAATTGACAAACTGACTGACAGTGACAATGACATTAGTTGTCATAATAATTTTGGGTTTGCAAAGAGAAATTGGCATAATTGGGGACTTATAAAAAAAAAAAAAGGAAAAAGTTCAGATAAGAGTTGCTTGGTTTGGGTGGTTATATAACCCCCAAGTGTTATAAAAAATATTACTTTACTTTTTCCTTGGTTTCCAGACAATAATATTGTATTTTGGCAGGTTAGGATTTTATTTAGTATTTATTCGGCGTTTAGGTTTCGTTAGGTCTTCAGTGGTCACATTTGTTGCCTAAAATTCCCTTAGAATAGATTTTTTAGAGATCGAAGGAATTGTCAATTTGTCAATGTTATCTTGGCTGTATGATACAGAATCGTTGCCCTAGTCCGGCCTAGTAGCCTTACAAAATTTCAGGATTCGATTGTCAAACTATACGGCCAATGACGAGCGCTTATTTTGAAATTCGGAAGTGGAATTCATTCCGTTTTAAAATTCCTAGCTAGACGCTGTAAATTTTTGATGGTCTTCTTATCTTGGTGGAATTTTCCAAATTTTAGAGTAATTTTATAAATATTATATCGGAGCAAGCAAGTTGTTCTCCGAATAACAGCTGTTATTAAAAGGAATACATACTGTGTCACTGACCCAAAAGGTAAATATAATGAAATGTCATAATAGGAAAGTCTGGTCTTGTCATTTTTTCTCTGTTCTAAATTCGAAAGTAAATTAAGTACATAATTTAATGCCGTAATTGTTGTTTCGTCATCATTTTGCATATATTTGGATCGGCAAAGTCGGTTGAAAAACCGTTGCTCGGACAATTCTCTGGATACCTTAAGTTGTATGGACAAAATTTCAAAGTAGAGTTTTTGGCGATTTTCGATATTATTTGATCTAAATTGATTATTAATATCGTTCCTTTTTAACCTCATAGGTACTTGCTGCCGGCTCGAACGTGTGCGATAGCGTTCGTCGGTGGTAATTCAGCGAAACCTGTGTATATTAGTTGGTGTTCATGTCAATTTTAGGCTTTTGATTAGGGTGTTTTTCGCATATATTGAGACGTTTTATATTGCACAACTTCAGGGTCCTTTGGTACGAGTAAAGAGACTCCAGTTAAAGCTGTCTTGATTGTGGACTGGACCTAGCGGGTAATCCTGTGAGGAATTGCTACTCCCTACTACACTTCTCTACAGTCAGGTACCTTACTAACCACCAGGCGGCTGAAGGCTCGGAGATAAAGATAGACTTCTATAGATATAGACAGATTAATATAATTTAGATTCATATACTGGTCCCACTCGTTATCGACCAGAACGACTCCACCCGAACTCCTTGGTCTTGGTTCTTTTTAATTACCGCTTATGTAAATTGTAAATTATAAATTGTGTTAAATTTGTATTAAATTGAAATTATAAATTTACTACTGTCCAACTGGTTGTTTTTATTTTATTGTCACCATTAGGTATATTAGGTAGAAGGGGGGAAATCTAAATTATTATTATATAGGAACACATAAGCAGGAAAAAATACAAGTATTACAAGATATAATATTATATGGTAATTTTGGTCACCCATTCAGAGACCGGCCTTGTCGAACATGCTGACTTGACGCAATCGAAGGGCGACCGCGACGTACCTACTGCCAATTACTTCCAGTTGAATCTCTCATAACAATTGCTTTTGATGTTCAATTAGGATGCGTCCCGTGATCGCCTTAATAATATATCCCTAATGATGTGACTACATGTTGGTTCGTGCTTGCCTAGTAAATGGCTTTTAGCATTAAGTAATTAAAACGTCACGTTCCTTTTAATAATGAAACATTTCCATTCTGCCGTGTTGTGCAGGCAGAGCAAATTAGGGGAATGTAGCCCATATCCGGTATAGCGCCTAAACTTGCTTAAAATATTTTCATATACCTACCCAAGGCGAGAGTTGAGTACTTGAATTACACATGACACAGTTTTGGGTCACCTTCCCCTATAATTGTCACCACCACGTCCTATCTTGCATGTTATCCATGAGTTTTGCCCGGCTAGCATGACCACCGAAACACGATATGATAAAGTCTTTTATCAGTTTGAACTGTCAATTTTCCATAGATTTTAGACAGTTCAAAGCGTTGTATGGCTCTATATTGTATCGTGTTTTGGTGGTCATGCTAGCCGGGCAGGGTGTTTGTATCTATGTATACTAATATTATAAAGTCGAAGAGTTTGTTTATTTGTTTGTATGGTTATACACGCTAATTTCAGGAACTACTGACTGAAATTGAAAAATTATTTTTGTGTTGGATAGCCCATTCATCGAGGAAGGCTATAGGCTATATAATAACCGACATTACCGTGAGCGAAGCCTCGGGCGTCCACTAGTGTTGTATATTTCGGATATAGGTCCCTTGTGCTCATCTCGCAATATTACTTCGTTAGAGCATTAGGCTCCCTAGAGCATTAGGTCTTGATATAACCCGAAGCCCTCATAACCTAACACGTGTTCATATCATGTTCCTAATATCAGTAACGGATTATTAACCACTAGTGGTCGCCCGCGGCTTTGCTCGCGTTAATGTCGGTTATTATGTATGTAGTCTATAGCCTTCCCCGATAAATGGACTATCCAACACCAAAATAATTTTTAAATTTGAGTCGCGTTTAACTATACAAGTAAACAAACAAAAAAAATCTTCAGGTTTATAATATTAGTATAGATAACATAACTGAGGTACCGTGGATGGTTGTTTCTATGGATGTAGTAATATAAACCGATACGCGATCGTAAAATTCAATGGAGGGCGGGGCGCTCTACTCGTATCGATAGTAAATTCGTGTACGCTAATTGATAGTTCATAAAAGTGTTGCGGATAAAAATAAAGGGTATATGAAAGTGAGAGGACTGGATGAGAATTTGCTGACCCCGCCTAGGGGTAAGGTAAAGAAAGAAGAAGATATTCCTAATATTGGTCTCAGAATCAAGGGTATATGTTTCCTAAAACTCAAGCCTAGTTTGACTAGAAGTGTAGGTATAAGGAATGGCGGTATCATCATTACTTCATGCAAACTTTACTCGTAATAATTACGGCGCTTCTGTAGAGAGTACTTAATTTGAGTGCAAGGATAAGTTCATTCTGAGTACTGCCGTGAAGTATTAACGTCGTATAGTTAGTCCATTAGGCAACTCGAATTGCGAGCGGTAACCTTCAGAGGTTCACATTGTTGTAGGTTAATTTCATTGTTAATTTCACTATTGTCCAAAGTGAACATTGCTGGATCTTTAGCTTCTCTTAATTGTGATTAATTCTAGATTGTTCCCGCTAGTATTCTTGTCTTGACTAGTGGGATTTATTTTTCTCATTTCTCCTATTATTTTGCTCTAACATGTAAAAAAGCTTTTTAGAGTCAAAAAGTTCAAAGAATGAATAAAAAAATATATGTTTTCTTTCATAATTTGATAAGCAGAACCAATGGCATTGGCAGTAGAAGGTATTCTCAGTAGTCCTGCTTAAATGCATCAATTTGCACTTTTTTGGTGTGAAGGATGATTTATTATAATGAATTAAAAAGATGATATAAATGGAAGAGTGTATCTACATACTGCGCTTATCCTAGATAATCTGGCAACAGTGCAGGAAGATAGTGACGCACAAATGATACTTTACTAACTATTTTATGTCATTATAATAAGTGGATGATCGATTCGATTTTGATTTGCTATGAGGTAATTTAACACTAAAATTTGAATAATGCATTAGTTTGTAATTTCAATGACAGTCAACATCACTAATAGGATCATAATTATATTATTTTAGTATGGTTAATTAATCTAAATCCTTACAAGATCTAGTTCAGTTGTGATCTTATGTAAATTTAATCGAGCTCTGTTGCCACAGGTGAGGACTGAGGATAGTATGTAAGCAGGTGGATGTAGAGCAAATGTATGCAAGCAAATGCTAAGTACAAGTTATTTCCCTGTAGAGTTATGATCTATGCGCTCAGGCGTCAATATTTGTTATTTTACCATTGAATTGTCATATTTTGATAGCTAGAATTATGAATAGCCGTGTGGTGACGGAGAGTAGAATACAATTGTCACCACCCCCATCTCTCCCGTGGGTGTCTTACAAGGCGACTAAGGGTAAACACAGCTATGAGTAATGTATAGCAGCATTCCTCTTATATCACCTAGCAATATACTGCAATTTATGTGCCCGATAGATGGCGAAAAGTGGGTGATTCATGCACCTCTGCCACCCTCTTTATGTAGGTTCTATGTAGAATTATAACGAATATCCTACTATTATAAAACTGCATGGTTAATACCAGTCATTCCAGTGATACGCTCGCTAGTAGAAATGAGAAGTCCGGTGAATTAACGTTGTGACTCAAAAGATTCGTCGCTAGCTCACTGGAATTTAATCAGAAACTAATCCATTCTCTATACAGGAAATGAAGGAAACTATTAGCCAACTGGGATTAGAATTAGCAAGTACCCAAAACGAATTAGAAAATGCTATATTAGATAAAAATGACCTGCAAAGACAAATAAATAAACTATATATGGAAAATACTACATTGAAAAACCTATGCAAAACACAACTTAACGATAGTATAATAGGGTGTAAGAGCACTGGAAAGAAAAACAGAAACCGCATAAACATATTAAACTTGGATTCTGCCTCTAGTCCCACTAGACTAAGTGAAACGCCTAAATCGAGCACTAGGCAAAATGATTCCTTTGCACAGCTACGAAATAGAGTGACAGAGTTAGAAAAACTATTAAAAACAGCCCAAGACGAAATAGAAAAACTTCAAAAATACATACGGGTCCTGGTAAATGAATGCCCTGATACAAATACAAACCATCATATTTCTTCGCCAAACATAAATATGCCATCTCATAACACAGAAAAAGAGGATGGAACTAATAACACATTATATATTTTTGGGGCGCAAAGATGTAAAGGTCTAGCCTCTGCTTTAATGTATTCAAGACAAAATACTTCGTACGAAAAATACTCCATTACTTCGTTAATAAAACCGTATGCACTGACCTCGGACATTATACGAGATTACCAAGATATCCAAGTGAATCCAAATGACAAAATAATATTATGCGTAGGAGAGAACGACTATGACAAAACTATTGTACTAACTCAATTACGTCATTTATTTAATAAATTTACTAATAATAATATAATTATATTAAATGTATTAGAAAATATTTATCTTGATGTAAATGAGCTTAACCATTCAATTGAATCTTTCTCCAATGGTTATAAAAATTGCCATTTTGTAAATTGTAAATACAGAAGCCAATATAAACTAAGTAGACAAATTAATTTTGCTATTGATTGTATTGACTATGAGAGTAGATTCTTAAATGTCAAGGTGTTAAAAAAATTGGTGACGCGGGGTTGTCCATCGCCTGTAAAAATTGAGCCGTCTTCTATACCACCTAGTAACTGCACAAAGGGTACAATACCTTACTTCTTTAAAAAAATACAAACTAAAGATAGCGCTGCAAAAAGATCTAATGCAAATAAATGTACATGTTTAACACAGAGCAGTATTCTTAACTACTTCACAAAAGCTAATAAAAATGAAACATTTTTTCGTCAATAAAAGTATTGAAACATGTTCATACTTAACAATAATGCATCAAAACATTGCCAGTATTTTAGCGAAACAAGAAATTTTAGAGATCTGAAAGAACTTTATAAAACGAATATAAACCCTGATATTATATGTTTTTCAGAGACATTTCTGCAAACGGGTAGTGAGAGATGCCTTAATATTGATGGTTACGAATTAGCAAGTTCTTTTTGTAGAGATAAGTGTAGAGGTGGCACATGTATTGTTGTAAAACGAAATACTATCTATAAGGAGCTGACTAAATTAAAAAAATACGTTTCGAGTAAGACATTCGAGGCTTGTGGTATCGAGATACCGCCTCACAGGCTACAGGTTATCTGTGTTTATAGAACCCCTACATCAGATCCAAACATTTTTCTTGAAAAATTAAATTTACTTCTATGTGACATATCAAAAAACTCCAAACAGAATACAAAAATTGTTTTAACTGGGGACCTAAATATTAACACTTTAAAACAAGGGAAAATTGCTAACTACCTGCGTGACGTATGCCTAAACTATAACATGCAAATTCACATTAACGAACCAACTCGACGCGAGTCATGTATAGATCATATATTAAGCAACATAAAACACGCCAATGCTACTGTAGTTCCATTGTATCTTTCCGACCATGAAACATCACAGTTTCTACGTATTCCAATTAACAAAATAATTGATGTAAAAACATCATATTTTACATACAAAAAGGACTACAATTATGATAATATTTTAAAATTTAAGGAATGTATGAATAGTTTACTGTGGTCCGAGGTGTATTCAGAGACTGATTTCAACAAGGCATTTAATGTCTTTCATGAGCTGTTATCTACTTTTTACAATCTCTGCTTCCCGGTTATAAAAATTATGATAAATTCCATCAATAATACCAATCGGAACTGGATAAGCAAAGGTCTTAAATACAGCTGCAATACTAAAAGGTCACTCCGTTATAAATATTATAAACATAAATCTGCAGAAAATAAAAATAATTATTTTGCGTATATTAAAAAAATGTATTTTTTATTCGAAGAAATATTCTAATATGAAATATATATATAAAAGTAAAAACAAATGTAAAGCTACATGGAAGATTGTAAAAAATGAAATATGTAATTCCAAATTCGACAACGACATTGCGGAAGTTAAAATAAAAAATGAATATAGAAAAAATCCATTTGACATAGCAAATGCTTTTAATGAATACTTCATAGGTCTGACTCACAATAATACTACTCTGACGTCACATGTGACAAAAAACCATAGAATTAATAGATTGGAGCATAATTCAATGTTTCTGCGACCCGTATCAGAAGAGGAAGTAAAAAGAGAAATTATGACACTCAAAAATACCATGTCTGAGGGCTATGATGGTATTAGTACTAAAATTATTAAAACCTGTGTCATAGAACTAAGTCCTATTTTGGCCTACTTAGTAAATTTCTCATTTGCCTCGGGAACATTTCCTGATCTGCTTAAATCATCCATCGTCAAACCTCTATACAAAAAAGGAGACAAGGATGATTTAAACAATTACCGACCAATAACTCTAATACCCATTCTGTCAAAGGTATTTGAAAAATGCATGTATAGGAGAATTGTAGATTATTGTGAAATAAACCATATAATAAAAAATGAACAATTTGGTTTTCAAAAGAGAAAATCAACATCTTTAGCAATTTTTACCCTTTTATCCTCAATCTTGAGAAATGTTAACAATAATTATTGGACTACTGGTTTATTTTTTGACTTGTCAAAAGCTTTCGACTTTGTGTCGCATGCCATTCTCTTGGAAAAGCTAGAATCGATTGGCATAAGAGGACCCACGATCGAATGGCTATCGTCATATCTAACTAATCGACGTCAGTGTGTCGTAGTTAACGGGGTAGCTAATAATAATTTAATATCTTATTCGTCTGAATACAGAACAAACACATGCGGGGTTCCTCAAGGCAGCGTGCTAGGACCAATCTTATTCGTACTTTATATAAATGACATTACAAAAATGACAAATAATAAATGTGTTTTATTCGCGGATGACATTTCCATAACTGTGACATCAAATAAATTGACTAATTCTATACGTGACCATGAAATAGCAATTAATAATACTATTGACAACATTATGCAATGGCTAGAAGAAAATAATTTAAAAATAAATTTGAATAAATCTAATTACATACAATTCAATAGATCTAAACATATAAAATATAATATCCAACTCAAAATAGACAAGATAAAACAAGTAAATGAAACTAAATTCTTAGGTGTAAACATAGATCAAGATTTGAGCTGGAAACTTCATATTGATACACTGAGCAAAAAAATAAATAGTTTTGTTTATGCTCTTAACAGAGTAAGCAAAGTGATTGACAAAAAAACTGCCATTATGACATACCAAGCGTACATTGAATCCATACTTCGCTATGGTTTAATCATATGGGGTAACAGTGTAGACAGAAAAAGGGTTTTCATTGCGCAAAAAAAATGCATTAGAGCTATTTGTGGTATACCTCCTGACGTTTCCTGCAAACCTTTATTTCATGACCTTGGCCTACTACCGTTACCATGCCTGTATATCTACGAAATAAGCATTTTTGTGTACAGGAATTATGATTTATTTAAGAAAGCATCCGAAGCCAATTTGAGACCTAAAAGGAACCCTAACAGACTTGTACTAAGGGACATTCCCAGGTCTGATAAATATAACAAGTCTTGTCTTGCTATGTGTGTAAAAGTATACAACAATATTCCAAAAGACATGAAATTACTAGGCTTCAATCAATTTAAAAAAAATATGATAACTTGGCTACAAATAAATATGTTCTATGACATCAATGAGTTTTGGAATTGTAAGAATGGTAGAAATTAAAGCTTCTTAACATTTGCATGCAATAGAAATTTGCAAAACATGTGAACAATATTATATTGATACCTGTAACACCTTTTATACCATGTTTTATGCGAATAAAGATATGACTATGACTATTAAACTTCTCGTGCCTCTTCCTTGACTCGCTGTCGAGAAATTGCGTATCTCCTGTGGGCGGAATGTTGCGAAATTAATGTCAGTTGTAACATACACGAATGAGGAGGCAACTACAATGTTTCTACACTGCTCGTCGGGTCACCACATTTCTTCAATTGATCGTCAACCTTAAAGTATTTGACGGAAAGACCGTAATAGTAAATTTTAAAGTTTGTAGTGACCTCACTTACCGTTGACCGGTACAGTCGGGGACAGAAAATGGTTACCACCTTAAGGATTAAAATTGCATGCACACATTTAGGTCACAAGTTCTAAATGTCTATTTCATAATAATTTGATTGACAAAAGATTATCTTTTTTCTAATGATCTGAGAATCAATCGCTCTTGGAGATGGACCGACTACTATCAAGGTTTGTTATTAGAAAACCTTCTTACGTAAAATTTTGCTCTTTTTCAAATGACGATCAAACAATAATTTTTGACAAAATGTCATTTCAACATAATATAAATGAGTGTCCTCTCTCATCTCTTTGTTATTCTTGGTGTGTCATTTTGCATAATAACTTTTAAAAAGTAATAAGTGACTTGATATGGCAATTTTGAGTTTAATGAAAAATGTGATAATATAGAATCTAATTTCAATACTGGTAAACATTGTCTGACCGCAACCTTATCTGGGGGCCTACCGCCTAACTAGATTGCTAAAGCAAAAGCTATAGTTTATGACGTCATGCTGTCATTTCGCTCTAAATGTACCTAAACTATTAGCGATAGCTTTGAATGAATGATCACCAAATGATTTTGTATGAATTTGGCGCAAAATCCGTGCCGCCTAAAAATTCAGGATGGCTGCTATAGCCGTAAGCAGTGCATTGAAATATAGCTATCATCAGCAATCGAGTTAGGCGGTAGGCCCCCAGGTCAGTTGTGTGGTGTCGCTAGTGGTGTAAATTGTAGTTCCAATTTTCGCCGCCTGAGCAGATAAGTTGGTATGTATGTATGTTCGTGACCAAGTACATATTGGTTGTCTGAACGTAAAATGTGATACTCATTATAAAATTTGTGAATGATTTTCTCACATATTATATTAATTCAGCCACTAACAATTGTTTTGTTATGCACATTGCGAACGTGCTGCTAAAATAAATTGTAAAATATTATTATAAGAAAAAGTAAAATGCCGTGTGGTGACGGCAGAGTAGAATACAATTGTCACCATCCTAAATCAATGATGAAGAATGGGCAGCAGCGTTCCTCTTATACCACCTAGCAATAGCAATGTACTGCGACTTTAGTGCCCGATAAATGGCAATAGGCTCGCCACCTATTACTTGGGACCTAACATAATTGGCGAAACGTGCGTGCTAGTTCACCTCTACCTACCCCTTCGGGGATATAGGCGTGATTTATGTATGTATGTAAAGTAAAAAAAACAGCCGAAAATAGTTTTTTTTTAAATCAATTAAATTCAATTAGTCTCTAGAACCGTTAGATTTAGGATAGGGTTTTTTTTACAATCAAATTAGTCAGAAACGATGTAGACTACACGCTCTTAACGGGAATAGGTCGACTTAACCTGTAAACCTGTATAGCGATTTTCTTACAATGTAAACCTGTATAGCGAGTTAGCTGTCGTTCATTCATACGTTGCGCATAGTTTGCGCAACGATGAGGTGTGGTGTGGGTATCGAAGTGAGGCGAATTGATTAATGCAAACTCTTTAACTGTGTCAGATTAATTAGTCACAGATTCACTGTTTTAATAATTTTGATGTGGGTACAAAATTGAAATTGATATGAGTAAGTATAAGTGTGTGACGATTGTTCACACTTATGTTTGCACAGTTAACGAACATTAAGGATGGCTTTCATGGCATCGTGCGTACGAAAGCAGCTTTGCTATGGCAGCTTATTTCAGATTTACATAAATTTTGTATTTCTTTCTTAAGACTTTAATTTATTTTTAAATATGAATGTATCAGCATCGATAAGACCAATACGCACTGGGCCAGTGTGGTGGGTTATGGCCCATTCTACCTCTTTTTTTGACGGAGTGGAATGCATTTACGCACCGTATCGGCCGCTAGCTAGACGGCCGACGTGTATGGGATTCGCGCGACTCCTGACGGAGTCGGGAATACGCCACTAAACCACCCTGGTGTTCCCCAAGCCCTTTGAGTGGGGAGAGTCTGGGATACACCGCGACGCAATTCACCAGTGTCCCCCCAGTGGCCCATTCTATCTATATTTTTTCTGCCCTAGCAGTAGATAATAATGTTTTATAAAGATAAATATTTATTGTGTGGTGTTAAAAATAATTTGATACAAGATTCCGGCTCTCTTAAATACATAAAACAAGTTTTCACATTCACCTCTATAACAGAATCAGTAAAGTTACAATGATTGAATATCTCATTGTGCTTCAATGTCATCGCCTTGTAATTTAATGAAGCCTAATAAATGAGATGGCCGGGAAATTAATCTTATCTGTCAGTTTAGTATGGAGATGGAGTTCCATGGTATCAAATAAAAAGAAACTTAAGCATAATAGGACATAGTTAAGCGGAAAGGTTTTCAAACTAAAGTAATTGGATAGGCTTTGCTGGAGAAGCTACTGCATTATCCGAAGATTGTATTTCTAAATCCTGTGACTTACAGTGGTAAAGAAAAGCACAAACACTAACCTGAATGGGTAGGAGATATGAAGTTACACCAACGACGGGGCTGCGTGCCGGCCGGCTAGCGAAACTCAACAAATGCACTAGTTTGCACTCGACTTCTTTGAATCCCACGTCAGGCAGGAGTTGATTGTTCACAATTCAGTCAGTAAGCTTCTAGCAAGCATGTAGTTTTCTTATTAACAATTTTTCTTTATACGCGCGCGCTGTGTAGGTAGCTCAGGCGGCCATATTTAGTTTTTTTTTTCCACAGCGGCGTTGGCGTCGTCGCCTCGCCGGCAAGTCAATTGAGAGTTCGCCGTGGCGCGAAATTTAAAATCAGTGTATGGAAAATAGTTTGGGAGAAAGGAAATTGGTCAGGATTGGTATGATGTTTATCCAGTAATTTTGCTAGGGTCAGTTATTCATTTTGATTTTTGATTTTTAGTAAATTAGAGTGATTGGTTTTAAATGTTTTGTTGTCTTATCCAATATCCAATATTATTCAAATATGTAATCCAATATTGTTTTCCCTTTTTGCTTATTTACGCCCAATTATAAGTTTAAATGTGCTCGTATAGGCTGCTTTGTTGATTTTACATTACATACATACATAATTCACGCCGATATCCCCGAAGGGGTAGGCAGAGGTGAACTAGCACCCATGCTTCGCCAATTATGCTAGGTCCCATGTAATAGGTGGCGAGCCTATTGCCATTTATCGGGCACAAAAGTCACAGCACTTTTTTATACCGAATATATATTATATAGGCTCGCCCAATATTACATGAAAAATATCGGTGTTGATACATCATGGAGGAATACAATATAATTATATCGCTTCTTAAAAATACAAAAAGAGATGCACATCTCACTTTATTGTCATAAATTCAGAACAATGTGTATCTTAGTATTTTTCAAATAGATTTACCCCCGAATACAGAAACGCTATTCAAAGTTTAAGTCCCGCTTAACATTTAAGTATTGTCAAAATTGACGTTTTTCCATACAAAATCTCACTACCTGTCAGATTTTGTATGGAAAAACGTCAATTTTGACAATACTTAAATGTTAAGCGGGACTTAAACTTTGAATAGCGTTTCTGTATTCGGGGGATAGTCTCTCTTCTATCAATGAGCGGTATTATGTATGTATGTAAGTAGTAGAAGGTCCTACTGCCGTACTCAGAGACGTCAAACAACGCCAATGAGTAATTAACGTCAAAAAATGACAATTCAAAACTAGTCGCTGTTGTTGCCGGGTCTATGGTCTAGATTTGAATGAAAATTTTTGACATTAAATACTTATTAAAGTTAATCGACGTCTCTGAGTGCGGCAGCTAGACTGTTAACTGGACGTTCTCTACAGAATCTACCGTTTTGTTTCAGAGTAGAATGATTTGGACTTTTTTGATCTTTGCTCTCTAGAGCGTTCCTCGGAGGATTTTTTAACGACAGGTTTCTCTCGATGGGTCTCGCTTGATAAGGGCCGGTTTTTTAATGCATAGTTAACTGTTAACCAATTGTTAAAAATTTTTACTTAACTTTAAATATCACTTATATTTAACAATTAGTGACAATATCAGACTGATATTTATCCATTAGTAACAATAACAGTGTGGTGACGGCAGAGTAGAATACAATTGTCACCACCCCAAATCTCTCCCGTGGGTGTCGTACAAGGCGACTAAGGATAAATCAATGATGAGGAATGGGCAGCAGCGTTCCTCTAATACCACCTAGCAATAGCAATGTACTGCGACTTTTGTGCCCGATGTATGGCAATGGGCTCGCCACCTAATACATGGGACCTAACATAATTGGCGAAACGTGGGTGCTAGTTCACCTCTGCCTACCCCTTCAGGGATATAGGCGTGAATTATGTATGTATGTAGTTACAGTTTTGGATTAATTGGTTGACTTAACTATGGATCAAAAAACCGGCCCTAGAGAGTCTCGCGGAGGTGTTACGCATCGGAATAGGCCCAGATGGTGTATCACGGCACGGGTCAGTCTCATGGGGGCGTGGATATAGTGAGAGAACTCGGTAAATTACATTTTCGTACGTTTTGAGAACAAACACGGTAAACAGAAGGAAGTAGGTCACAGCGACAGCCTTTCGATGGAAATTGACGCTGTTACAGACTGCTACAATTCGCACGTTTCATACGGAAAGGTCTCGACTCAAAGAGACTTGATTACATTATCCCCCGTATACAGAAACGCTAATCAAAGTTTGAGTCTTGCTCAACATTTAAATGTTGTCAAAATTGACGTTTCTCCATACAAATTCTGACAGGCAATGTCCACTTAACTTTTTAAGCAGTGCCCCAAATTTGATTAGCGTTTCTGTATTCGCGGTTATGTGTTTTAAATTTGTGATAACAATATTCACTCTCGCAAGATACGTTTTTTTAAATTGTCACGGTTCTCGTAGATAGATGCAGATTGGTTAGATTTGCTTAATATACTACCTAGTAAATATAAAATATATTCAGATTAAATACACTTACTGCCTGCCGCACTCAGAGACGTCAAATAACTTTATACTTTATGTCAAAAAATTTCATTTAAATTTAGACCAAATACCTGACAAGAATAGAGACTAGTTTTGAATTGTCATATTTTGACATTCAGTACTCATTATCGTTAATTGACGTCTCTGAGTGCGGCAGTTAGAAATATTATTTAATTAGAAATATTATTTAATTACGCTTAAATACCTATCGTCGAAGTGGTGAGCAGAGGTGTGTTAATATTAAGAGTAGGTATGCATTTAATCATCTACCGAGCACGTTAAAAGTACTATTTCTGGTTGGTGTACCAGCAGGAATGCTTTATTTTTAATACGGCCGCCTTGGTCGAATGCTCAGATTGCTGGGTATTGGCCAAGAGGTCCCGGGTTCGAATCCTGGTAGAGGCAAACTTTGTGATGACCACAAATGTTTGTTTCCGAGTCATGGTTGTGTGTATATGTTTATGTAGTATATTTTCAACATTTATATACATAATTATATTAAAAATATGTCCGTCATCTAGTATCCATAACACAAGTGCTTAGGCTACTTACTTTGGGCTAGATGATAGGTGTGAGTGTAAAAATATTTACACAATATAAAACAATACATTTTTACAATATAAAACATTAAAAAATATTATATTTAAAAATACAAAAATCCCCATCGGTAGCAAGATCAGGGTCCCGGCTACCGGTGGTTAAGGATCCAGAGACAGGAACCTCCTCACTATACGCGCCGTGTCCAGAAGTACCGCCTTCTGCATCTGACTCTTGACCCAACCACCTAGCGCGAGCCTCTTAAGATGTTTATCGAGGCTCTTGGCTATCAAGCCATGGGCAGATATAACTACCGGGACAATAATTGCTGAATCGATGTCCCACATTATTATTACTATTACTATTATTTATTTAGCATACTATAATAATATTAAGTTTGGTCACCCGACCAATGCGACCATTGCGAATATAGCTTAGTCGATGCACTTTCAAAATTGCGCCATCGATATAGAACGATAGATAGCAACGGCCCTAAATTTTGTTTTAAAACAAATTATGAGCTAATACACCCGCTGTTATACACAACCGGAATGAAAGTGAATACTAGTCCACAAAACGTGGCGACTGACCTAATTTTCGGATGGCAGGATTAGCAGGGCAGCTGTCAGCGCAGTTACCGTTTTAATTTTAGAACTGCACGAAGCAGAGTTAAATGAAATGAAATTAGGCTCTGGCTCATATTCAGGAATATACTTTTTAGGTGAATAATATAGAGTATTGTAGAGAGACAGTATTTAAAAAAAAGATTGACAGTTCGCCGTGTGGAGACGGCAGAGAAGAATACCATTGTCACCACTCCTCTCAGCTCTCTTGGGTGTCGTACAAGACGGCTAACTGCCGTACTCAGAGACGTCAATTAACGTTAATGATTACTTAATGTCAAAAAAGGACTATTCAAAACTAGTCTCTATTCTTGCCAGGTCTATGGTCTAGATTTGATTGAAATTTTTTGACATTAAATACTCATTAAAGTTATTTGACGTCTCTGAGTGCAGCAGTAAGAGTAATAATATAAATGCATCATCTAGCAAATTACCAAAGTTCCCGGTGAAAGGAAATACCAAGAGTCAGAGCATGTTTCCTCTTCCATTCACACGGTCAGAAGTCATCGAACACGCAAGCCTCTTCTAATTTACATCGTCACACTGACAAGGTTATGTCATTGTGTACTGTTAAATATTTATTTAACAAGCTATCTATGCTTAAAAAATGTAAAATGTATTCCGCCGATCCTTACAAAAAGAATGAATTGGAATTTTGAATGATTCAAATAGAAAACCGATCCTGAGTTCGAACTTTTAGAGCTCCTCTTCACTCTCCAGTTTCAACAGGGCGGTGATAAATCAATCAGCCCCATATTGTATTGTGCGCCTTTAGGGACAAACAGGGCATTAACTTGTTTAGACAAAGTATAACTGGGAAGTTGCTTCACAGAAACAATATGTTTCGTGATCCAATTAATGGGGAGCAACAAATACAATTGTGGGAAAATCGCAGTGGTTCCAGCTGTACTCCAAAAGATAGATTAATCATTGAATTCGCCCTAATAAATAAATAGGTCAAATTTTTTCCGGTTGCATTTTTTGTGTTTGAAAGCTCACTCACGCTTTTCGCAGGCTTGCCTCCTATTGAGCGCCTCCGTGACGGTCAAGCGGCTTCTCGTCAAACACGTAGATTTTCTCTTGTGCTTTCTAAACAGTGTGATTGAAACGCCTGTCAAGAGGCTTGACCATAGACTATACATACATTTAAAATCACATCAAGCGCGTATTAAGCTCATAAATTTGAATCAACCATCAAGCGAGTGTTGTAGACGATCAAAATGATTGAAGCAAGCTTAAAGCTACGTGATTGACGCGAAGCCGATTGACCGTCTCCGAGGCCCATTAGGCTTCGGTAACTGAGCGGAGCGCGAGGAAATATCCGCCAATAGGATTGCTCCATTTCCGTATTACAGAAACAGTAGGCGAGCGTGTCGCGGCAACAGCTAGCTCTAGTTTCAGTTAGTTGTGTTTTTTCGACAGTTTACATTTACAATCTTGCCATGGATTAGTACCTATATGTTTTTTTTCCGAGTGGAATGCTGTTTACGCATCATATAGATTAGCATAATTTACAATTTTATGGTGTCAATGTCCACTGGTGTGTGAATAAATCGCTCGAAGAGATAATAATATCTCGGTCTTGAAACAGAACTGTTCATTGACTTTTATGACAATTTACGCAATTAGATTCACAAGATAATGTATAGGTACTTATTTTTCCTAATAATAATTGTCTAAACCTTCTTTTCTTATTCCTGCAATAATAACCATTCACGTGCCTTTTTCTCTGGCTCCTCAGATAATGTAAAGTGCCTACTTACGTTAACTTATTTTATTTTAGTAAGCTATTTTAGTAGAGTATTTTGCTTAATAATATTGAATAAGGTTTCACCTTAACAGGCTATAAAAACAATTTCGTCCGGAAAATACATTAAATTTTCAATCCGACCGCAAAGCAACGGCAGCGGATGCTGCTAAATATTGATTATCGCAATTTTGCGCGAGTATAAAATAGGTAGGTATTTTCTATCTCGCACCAGGGAATTATTCGTACCTATATCGATGAGATCCTAATGAATACTTAAAACAAAACACCTTTTATGGATTTTTCTTGCTTAGATATATTTAGGTGTTAGTTATTGTTATGGTTTACTAGATGAGCTAAAGATGGCTGGATGGCTGGTGTCATCATAATGTGTGTAATAGTTAACTACCGCCAAAATATTCTAAATGATTATGGTTATAGATTCAAATTCAAATTGTTTATTGCTTGTCACATTACATTAAATACATACGGTGGATGGTATAAAAAGAAGAAAAAGGGATGATTCATGTATTTTTTTTCTATCAATAAAATGCTTTTCTTTTAGGTTCAGTGGCTTATGTAAAATATTTTTTGAATTATCATGTTTAAAAACCAGAACAAAAGTAGTTGGTAGGAATATAAGTACCTAGTATCCTTATTAAAAAGGTCGAATTTTGGCGAGGTAGCGCCTTAATAAGCCAGTTGGGGGCAGTTATATTAGAAAACTTTCTTTTGGCCTACCTCTTCTTCCCTAAGGCATCACGTAGGGATACCTAATTATGAGACGTGCCTTCTTTAAAAAATTCTACCAAAGCGAAGACGAGACGTGCTATACCTAAATGAACCGACAAAATTACCTTATTAATATTCTACTTGATTTCTGTTTCTGTTGAATTCTACACTAAATTACATAGCAGTAAATATATACACAAATATTTAACATACTTGTTGTTGCCGATGCTAAGCTAGCAACCGGTTTTGTAGATATTTATACTTTTTGATGATTATTGTTTTTTAAAATTTTTAAAGATTTTGTTTTTTGACGTTTTGATTATACTTCAATTTTACACTAAGACGAGAGTTTTATTTGCATAATAATTTCCAGGTTTTACTTTCCTTTAATTTAATCGTCACCAGTTTTCCTTCTAGTCTTGCTTATCTTCAACACCTGTAACTGTAGCGCTTAGAAAGTAACATAAAATGGCAAAAAATGTATGGTTATATACACCGTATTACCATACATTTTTCGCCAGTTCGTGTCAGGTTCCAATGTAAAAAAAGGCGAGCCTGTCGCCATCAAATCCCATGTAATGATCCGACGCATTTAATTTTGGAGATCCCGCAATCCAATACTGGTAGGATACAGGTAACCATTTTACACAAGATAGTACTTACGGTGTTCTACTGGAGTTACTCTCGGGGCTATTATGCAGACCTTTCCGACCGTTGTCAAGGCGACTTAAAAGATTGCTTTCTGACTTTACGCCAATTTACTTAGCGACTTCGCGAGGTCGGTGCATTCTAAAGATTGCTTAACTTTTCCAATTTCTTTATCTCGCCTTTTGTTTCTTATTATTATGTCGCTAGTCAGTTATATGCATAACGTGATGAGATTGCAGAATAGCTGTTATGTTATTTTAAGAACTAAATTAAATGTAGCTTTGTGTATCTTAATTTACCAACCTATGGATTTCCCTGTGAATGGACCTAATGTCTCTAATATTTCCTTCTGAAGAATGGGCTATTTAATCCTCCACGCGAACCTAAAGCTGTTTGATGGATATTGAACTACTCGGCCACTAAGCTTATCAAACGCAGCAGAGATAATCTCTAAATATAATCGTAAACCATTGTGATTTGAGTAAGAAATTTTCAGAAGTTCTTATAAACATTTTTAAGGATGGGTTGGTTTAAATAATTTCGGTGAGATACGAATTTGGGAATACTGGCAAAGTTTTAAATAGCTGCCGGAGATTTGTTCTCAAGCATCGAGCCCGATTGATTTCACGGTGGACCATTTACAAAGCCCATTATCGAAAGTATCGCAAAGTAATCTTAGAATATTGTTAATAGATCATGGTCTGAAACGACTAAAGTTTTGGTTATTTGTAATTGTAAGGTATTATACAGCCTCAATTGGTGAGTGATAATATTTCGTATTCCTACAGCTTGCCCCAAGCAAACGTTTATGTTATGGATTTTGATATTGAAATTAGTTAGTATAGCCGTACATCTATGGCTTAGTCTTGTTGTTTATTGTTTCATTTATCTCTGTTATTCTGGTTAAGGCACTCTGAGGAAGGGATATAAAGCTATAATATGCGTATTGCACTGAGCCAGCGTGGTGGGTTATGGGCCATTCTCGGTTAAAGTGCTGGTGATGATGATGATGATTTAACTTGAGATTCATTGTTGTGGAGTGTCCAAAAAAATAGACACCTTACTACACCCACTAGAAAATCCTTATAATATTTTTCACCAGAAATGCATCATATTTTCTGTATCCAACCTGTAATGTCCAAAGTCAATCCAGTTGGAATTGGAATAAAATTTTTAGAAAGAAGTCTAAAAATAGACTTCTTCTAACTTCCGTGATGTATGTCCTGTCATGCTTGCTATTTTAGATCTAGAAGCTTATGATATTATTAATAGAACGTTGGTTTCATTCGCATATCTTCGAACATGGTTTTTCCATTTCCATTTTTGTATCGACTGCTTTCGGATTCATATCCGCGCGTGCGTCTGCCGTGAAATTGCCTACTTAATCTGGAACTGAAGATTGATCGTTGACAGTTGTATAACATCATGGAGTTGCGACCGCTCGTGCTGAAAGAGTGTTCGGCGTGTGCTCTACGGCCGACGCCGTAAGGTTCATTTCTGTAAGAGCCCCGTGTTTGTAACTTTTGGCTTGGACGTCGTCGAAGTTGTAGTCGTCAAGAGAAACTTCATATTGTTACGAACTTGGTGATTTTGCGAGTGAGCTATTAGTTACGTATTATTGAATCAGTGTATTGTTAGTGCTATTTAGTATTGTATTGTTTTTGGTATGGTTTCGGATTGTTTTGCTGGCGTAACCAAAGAAAGTTGGATATGATTACGAATGACGCCCTCATTACGAATGACGGCGGGAGACGAAGTATTGGCGGGCGCCCACAGGGTAGACCTGGTGAAGGTCACTGGAAAACAGATTGGATTGAAGTTCCTTGATAGAAGCCTGTGTCTAACAGTGGGCATCTCTAGGCTATAATTATGGTTATTACGAAGATACAAATGGTAACCTATTGTTTGTTCTAAATAGTATTTTTTTAACTATACCTGGACAACATCGCTGCCGTATATGCAACAGTGTTGTCAATTTTATCGAATTGGACGAACGGCACCCCCGGGGGTGAAATGTGAAAGTGGTGGTGAAACTGTTTAATTCTGTTTCTTCTGTTACGCAGCAATTTTTCTAACACCCACTTAAGGAGTAATAAGTTGATAATGATGTTTATAATTTTAGATGTTTGTACAGAACATATTCAGCAAAACGCTTATTAACACATTTCGGTGAAAATCGTTCTAAGCCGATCCCATTGACATTCTGTCTCTACACACGTGCTCCCCAAACGGTAATTAGGTTTATATACATTTGTGACCCTCGACCCTTAGCTGGAGTTTCAATTTAGCTAATTGTGTTTGTAATTTTACGGAAACACGTTTTTATATTTTAAAACATGCCTTAAACACGTATTTTGATTAAAATTGACATCGTTTTTTGTATTAATCTTACATTCACACTTATTTTCAGAGGTGTATTAGTATCTGTATTTCGCCAATTATGTTAGGTCCCATGTCTATTGCCTATTATCATTTATAGGGCACGTAAATCGCAGTATATTGCTTTGTGGTATAAGAAGAACGCTGCCCATTACTGATCACTGTCTTTACCCTTAGTCGCCTTCTACGAAACCCGCGGGAGATATGACAAATTGTATTCTGCTCTGCCGTCACCGTAAATGTACGTAATAAACTGTTTGAAAATGTAACCATTGAACAAAAGATTTATTTGCTACTTCCAAAATGATTATTTCCATCTCAGCAATGCCCCGCTTAAGTGGTAAAAGCTTAGCTAGATTCGATGCCCACATAATTCTAAAAATAAATCTGACCTATTTCTCTTTTAAAACAAAAAAATATTGAACGAATGCTTTTATCGATCTATATGACACCGGTTCGGGCTATCGTGATATGTCAAGGATCGTGTAGGTATATATTATGTGTAAATAACCGTATTAGACACATTTACAATACAACATAAAAAGCAAGTTGATTATAGTTCAGAGTTTACAGAAAATTACAGATGATTGGATTACAGCCGTTTGTCATTCTAATGGCATATAAATAAATCACATGCCATGTAAACATAATATACCTACGCACTATTGTTTTCTATTTAAATATTCTGATTACATGTCTAGATAAAAAAACAACATTGGAACTAATTATCGTTCGTATCATTGGCCTGGGAGCTAAGAGTAAATAGGACTGGAGTAGCCATTAGTCAATTTCTCGTACATATTTTTCTGCCATTTTTGATTTTTGCGGGGGGAGGTTACTACTACACTGAATGCCAGCACACAGAAACAAAAACTTTTTGCGTATTTACAAACGCACACATGCATAATACGACACACATTTTTAAAATTCACGCAAACATACTTAAAATAGTGTGTTAACGTTCTATTCAAATACACGAATGTCATTGTGTGAGTAGTGACATGACGTAGCACGAGAATATCAATATCGATAAATCAGTTTCGTTCAATGAATGAATGCATTAATTTTGCGTTTGTATTCTTAAAGACTGGGAATTGTTAAATACTGGGAATTGGTAAATTTTAAGGGGAATCAAAAATCAAAATATGTGGAACTTAAAAGGTACGTAAGGTAAGGAAGCTGAGCGTGTAATGACCAATGCATACGAGTTGCATACGACGTTTTTCAACACAATTGCGAGGAAAAACAAACTTGTATTCTATAAATTCTTCTTCTATTGTTAGATAATTTCTGGAACTGAGACGGCTCAAAATTTTCAGATGTTCTTGTTCTTGTAAATGCCCAAGAGACGTGCCTATTACAAGCATCAACCCATTTTTTGCTGTATTCTTTAGGAAAACTAAAAATAAAAATTCAAAATTAGATGTTTCGGGAATGTGAAAGCTTACAGTATAATTACCAGCAATTAGGATTTCGGCTAGGGGCAGAGGTATTTTTGCTTGAACTACACATACCGATCATTTCTGATTTTAATACTACAATAATATTTTCCAAAAGCTTCATTTATGTACATAAAAGACGGAAGACTTTGGTGCCACATACCTAACTCCTAGTAAATCGAAGTATTGCACTTGGACCACACCGGGTTTATATATTTAACTTAAATGTTGACAATGACATTTAGCTATCATCATACCAAATGTCATCAAAATCCGTCGCGTAGTTTATGCATGATGCGTGCACAAACATACATACAGACAGACAAAATGTTTAAAAATTGGAGACTTCACTTCCTCTTCTCTCATACATACATACATACATAAATAAATCACGCCTATATCCCCGAAGGAGTAGGCAGAGGTGAACTAACACTCACTCGTTTCGCCTATTATGTTAGGTCCCATGTAAAATGTGGCGAGCCTATTGCCATTTATCGGGCACAAAAGTCGCAGTACATTGCTAGGTGGTATAAGAGGAACGCTGCTTCCTATTCCTCATCACTGATTTATCCGTAGTCGCCTTGTACGACACCCACGGGAGAGATTTGAGGTGGTGACAATTGTATTCTGCTCTGCCGTCACCACACGGCAATTACTAACATCATATATGCCATTTGGTTTAAGGTGGACTTGACCTGTTTTATTCTATAGTTTTATTCTAGGATTTCAAAATTAAAGGAACTTCAATTCATAAAAGTATCATAAATTTAATTCATAATAAAAAAATGATCAATTTAATAGTCTGAATAAAATGCCGAAGTTAATGTATAACCTCATGAACACAGTGTACAGATTTAAATCATAATACATATTTTCAATTTAATGTTACTTTCATTCATTCATTCATTAATTACTCCCTCGTAAAATAGCAATATCGATGACGTTGACATCACTATTAATAAAGTGCAATTCAATTAGGGTTGCTGATTACAAAAAAAAAACAATTTGTACTGTGGCTCGAAAAAAAATTTAGGTTTCTCAGAAATAAACGGTTGTGCTGGTACCTTTTTACCCATGCTTATTTTATAAAGTCAGGGACGCTGTAATCATATATAGCATAGGTACTCTTAATGTTTATGAGCGCCGCCCAGCATGAATAAAGGGCAAAATAGTCTAATTATTGTTTTATTTTATTAATTCACTTATTATTTTATATTTCCATGTAGTGTGGCAAAAAATAGGCTTCAAGCAGCTGCAAAATTGTAGGTAGGTATGTACTTAATACTAAACTAAATATAAACACGCAACGTATATTGTTAAAACGAAATCATAATTGGTAATTAATTAATACAAAATTACACATAATTATTAACAACAAACTTTTTTTAATTATTGTCTAATTAATTGAAATGTGATAATGTTCAACCCTAGGTAGTCTCGTGGGGAGTGCGCTAGACGTTCGTTTGATTACGTCACGGCCGCACTCCCCACGAGACTATAGCGCGAAATTTGAAATTGTAGTATGCTAAAACATGAAATTATCAAGTAAATAAATATCAAATCTTAAAAATGAAATGTGACGCCATCTTTTTGAATACTAGATGTTTTCGACTTTTTTTTTACGGTAAAAAACAGCACAGGCAGGTATTTTAGTGGGAGCTCTGCTCGGTAAGACGCTCTGATTATTGTGGTTTTAAAATGGCAGCTCAACTAGTTTTATATAACGCACAGGCATCCGATGCTTGTGCGTTTGGCAGAGGGAAATGTTAGGCAAAGGCTTATCGGGCACAAAAGTCGCAGTACATTGCTAGGTGGTATAAGAGGAACGCTGCTTCCTATTCCTCATCACTGATTTATCCGTAGTCGCCTTGTACGACACCCACGGGAGAGATTTGAGGTGGTGACAATTGTATTCTGCTCTGCCGTCACCACACGGCAATTACTAACATCATATATGCCATTTGGTTTAAGGTGGACTTGACCTGTTTTATTCTATAGTTTTATTCTAGGATTTCAAAATTAAAGGAACTTCAATTCATAAAAGTATCATAAATTTAATTCATAATAAAAAAATGATCAATTTAATAGTCTGAATAAAATGCCGAAGTTAATGTATAACCTCATGAACACAGTGTATAGATTTAAATCATAATACATATTTTCAATTTAATGTTACTTTCATTCATTCATTCATTAATTACTCCCTCGTAAAATAGCAATATCGATGACGTTGACATCACTATTAATAAAGTGCAATTCAATTAGGGTTGCTGATTACAAAAAAAAAACAATTTGTACTGTGGCTCGAAAAAAAATTTAGGTTTCTCAGAAATAAACGGTTGTGCTGGTACCTTTTTACCCATGCTTATTTTATAAAGTCAGGGACGCTGTAATCATATATAGCATAGGTACTCTTAATGTTTATGAGCGCCGCCCAGCATGAATAAAGGGCAAAATAGTCTAATTATTGTTTTATTTTATTAATTCACTTATTATTTTATATTTCCATGTAGTGTGGCAAAAAATAGGCTTCAAGCAGCTGCAAAATTGTAGGTAGGTATGTACTTAATACTAAACTAAATATAAACACGCAACGTATATTGTTAAAACGAAATCATAATTGGTAATTAATTAATACAAAATTACACATAATTATTAACAACAAACTTTTTTAAATTATTGTCTAATTAATTGAAATGTGATAATGTTCAACCCTAGGTAGTCTCGTGGGGAGTGCGCTGGACGTTCGTTTGATTACGTCACGGCCGCACTCCCCACGAGACTATAGCGCGAAATTTGAAATTGTAGTATGCTAAAACATGAAATTATCAAGTAAATAAATATCAAATCTTAAAAATGAAATGTGACGCCATCTTTTTGAATACTAGATGTTTTCGACTTTTTTTTACGGTAAAAAACAGCACAGGCAGGTATTTTAGTGGGAGCTCTGCTCGGTAAGACGCTCTGATTATTGTGGTTTTAAAATGGCAGCTCAACTAGTTTTATATAACGCACAGGCATCCGATGCTTGTGCGTTTGGCAGAGGGAAATGTTAGGCAAAGGCTTCTCCAGTCCTATTTACTCCGAGCCTGGGAGCGAATAAAAATAAACTATTAGATTTTAATTTCAACATTATATAAATGTTAGAAAAATTAGTACAAAGATTTTAGTGTTTATAAATAGAATTTTGAAAAATTATGATCTTTATACTAATTTTTCTAACAATTATATAATGTTAAAATTAAAATCGAATAGTTTAAAAAGCAAATCCAAGCTTAACCGAACGCACGGTGTTTGTAAAAATATCTGCTTTGGAATGTTTGAAATTTATTTCTACATTGGTGCCGTGTGGTGACGGCAGAGTAGAATACAATTTTCACCACCCCAAATCTCTCCTGTGGGTGTCGTACAAGGCGACTAAGGATAAATCAGCGATGAGGAACGGGCAGCAGCGTTCCTCTTATACCACCTAGCAATAGCAATGTACTGCGACTTTTGTGCCCGATAAATGGCAATAGGCTCGACACCTATTACATGGGACCTAACATAATTAGCGAAACGTGGGTGCTAGTTCACCTCTGCCTACCCCTTCTGGGATATAGGCGTGATTTATGTATGTATGTATTTCTACATTGCGAGGGTACCCGTTGGCTTACAACGTAAAGTGTAAAGGTTAGAAGAATTTCGGCAAGTTAATTAGTGTCTTGGGTGGCCGAGCGGTCAGGCACCTGCCCGGATAACCGCGGACGCGGGCTTGTTTCCCGCCTCAAGATCATAATTTTTCGAAATTATTTTTCTAACCACCAAAATCTTTGAATAAAAATAACGAATAATGTGCCCCGACTATTCCAAGGATCACGTAAGTGAGACCAATAAGCAGCTTGAGGCACCCGAATGGTAAAGGGAAAACCAGCAACAATAGCATAACCAAACAGGGTTGGTGTCGGGCAGGTGGTTGTACGGCCTAAAGCCAAAACACTACACATTGGAAGGTTGTCATCTCAATCACTCTTTCTTCGGTCTTTCGACATGGTCCTTTCCATCATTTTCGTCAACCATAATTTATCCATCATTAACACCTTTACAGTGTGGTGGATGATATAAATCAAATGGCTTGATGACATATGGCCGATATAAATGGAATGGGAAACATACTGCGCCGAGGGAATAGAGTAGGAAGAAGAGAGAAAGAATTATAGAGGACAATAAGCGAACCGGCTCGAATTTATAATGCGATAGAGACATTATTAGATTTATGAGCGGACCGTGTTTGTAGCGATAAGCCATTTTGAATGGAGGGGCGAATTCGAAGGCTATTCTGTAATGAAATAAATTTGGTCCGTCCTTTCAAGTCCTTTGTGATTGCGCAAAAATGTACTCACAAACGCAAAAAACACGCCAGCACACAAACCACAATCCGTTGAATTTAAGGCTATCCATTTGGCTCTTTATTTCAATCGCATTGAGGTTGCAAATCGTTGGAGAAATACGACTTCAAATAAGTCCTTTTAGCCTTTTTTGAATTTTATTTTTCAGTTGTCAGGAAAGGCGTGAGATTTTCAGCATTGTTTCATAAAAGTACATCCCGAGAGGATCAAATATAGAAAAATGTCATGTCACACACAGTGTTTGTTAAAAAAACTCACCCGAAACGGCTTGTGACCGATTTTTATCAAAGGTTATTTAATCAAAATCAAAGGGCTATTTTTTATACCCCTAGGTGATAAGAGCGAAATAAAGTTGGCGGATCAGCTAGTATTTTTAAATAAATCTTGCCGTTTCCTAAGGGGTGCGCAGCGAAACCCACGTTTCACCAGTTTATTTCAAATTCCCATTACATGGGGCGAGTCTATTGCCATTCACTGGGAACTTTAAGCAGAGTAATTTTCCATCATTTTTCTTTTTTCCGCCGATGGTGCGATCCGGCGCCGTCAGTCGTGCCGTGCCCCAGTCTAATGAAAAACGGGAATGATAAAAAGGGACACATCATATTAAATTCATGTAATGACCGTTAAGTTATCCGTGGCTGGCTTAATGGGCGTCGGTACAATCAACAGCACGCCAGGTTACCACAGTATGCTCAGTCGACTTTGTGCTTTAGATATTGTCCAGCCGCGTTTTAGTAACAGTAGCTGTGATTTTGTAGTAGATTTCTTTTGAAATATTATGCTTACCAGACGAAGTTTCAATCACTTTACAAACAGTGACCGAGGTCACAAGTCACGGGCCAGTCTTTGCCACAGCCGCTATAAAGTGATAATGCAAATATATATAAGAGAACATTAGTTTTTTTATAGAACACTGGTGTCTTCTTGTTGGCTTTCTTTTCTTCCCGTGTTTCAGTTTCCACTGAGCTATTAATAACAGCAATAATTGAAACAGCTGAGGCTCGCTGGTTTAGTTAACATTGCAGAATAAGCGCCGTAAGATTGTTTTGTTTGCCACAGATATAAAATACTAGGGCAACTTTTTCTATTTCACGTTTTCTCGCGTTTCAGTTCGTTCGTAAACAATGGCATCGTGTTTCGTACGAACGCGTCGGAACCACATGAGTAGATAAACTGAACAGAGTAAAAGCTTCCTAAGAACGCCGTCACACTAACCCTGATATTGTGCACTGGCTATGCGTCATGAACCGGTTTTTTCCAATCTCGCCGCGTGCACGACAGCGGCCAGTGGTAACGCACACACATGCCTTGCGTGCTCGTAGTAGTGCAACCGATTCGCGCGGTTGTATGAAAGTTATTCTCTGTTCCGTTTATTTACTCATGTGTCGGAACCTAGTACGCGTCGTCTCCGTTAAGTAAACAAAAGAGGTAAATATTTGGACGGGCGCTCTGCTGGCGAATCACAGACTTGTATGTCATTAATTTCACAGTCGGCAATTGCATAGTCAACACATCGTTATGTGCGCTGCGTAAGGGACAATTTGTATGGCGGCGGAACGGAGTGGAAGCGAACTATTTTTCAACGAAATCGTACAGAGTATAATGACTTTAAATGCTAATTACTTATGCCACAAACTAGGCAAAACAGTCGCTCTTATTCCGGGGGGAATATCGCACGTTCTCTTAAGATTTCCGGCGATGCGCCTTTAGTATTCAACGTTTGATTTCATTGCAAAAATTAGGTTGCATTCCGTTTCGGAGCATTGTAAATTGAGCCTAAGCGTGAACTAATTGTGGCGAAACTCGCCTAAACGGTGGTTGTAATATTCATATTTCTTTAAATAAATAAGCTGAATTATTTTTGCCCGGCATTTGCTAAAAATAACAGAGGTTGCTAGGTAACTAAGCTATGGCAGTTCTATTTTGATCTGTTTGGTAGAAACGGGACGTAAATCTTAGTTAATTTGGATTTTTATTTCTGTTTTCAATTTACCTTAATGTGGCATAAGATGTTTTAAATCCAACAAATCTCACCCTGCATAGGCGTGAACATTTTTCACAGATTTTTACTAGGTACCTACAAAATAATCAAAACCGCGTAGTTAATTAAAAAAAAAATTATCAGATGACTACTGCCGCACTCAGAGACGTCAATTAACTTTAATGAGTATTTAATGTCAAAAATTTTCATACAAATCTAGACCATAGACCCGGCAAGAATAGCGACTAGTATTGAATTGTCATTTTTTGACGTTAAGTACTCATTAACGTTATTTGACGTCTCTGAGTGCGGCAGTTAGATTATTTTATACTTATTCAATGACACAATTGTAAGTGATGATTTGTATGTACGAGAATAGCTTTGAAAGGGCTTTTGTAAGGTATAGTGTGTTCACCCTTAGGGGAAGACGTTCTTCTATGCTGGCTTGGAAGCGAAAACGTAATGTCCATTTATTTCTTTGAAAGTTGTTCTTGGTCTTCGCCGTCTCCAACCAATTACATTCTCATTGTGTTCTCTTTACCCAACTTCATGATATAATATTGAATGAAAATTGAAATTGAATTGAAATTAATGTGTGAATGTAATCGAATATAATTGTTCCAGGTTCAGATTCTATGTTTACTCGGCATACGTGGAGAGGCGGACAGTGGCGGCGGTGCGAGTCATTGCAGCTACGAAAACGCGCGGCGCCGACGCCGTCATATGCAGACTGTGGCTACCTGACAATAGGACTCTCACGCTCAAAGCCAGGGTCAAGGTAAGGCGTCGTTTATTTACATAAAATACGTCTATTTATCCCCGAAAAAGTAGGCGCACCCATCTATATGTGTGTATATAGTATGCACACCAGGTTCCTACAAACTGTCAAATATTTCCAACCAATTTTTAACTTTATAATAAGGCCGTTAAGGTTGAAAATTGATTGGAGAAATTTGACAGATTGTAGTAACCCGATGTGCTGTTGACTGTACAGGTTCTTCTGAGGTCAAGTGCGATTCCGAAACATTTGCTTATATTATGTAAAGGGCACCAAAATGTCTACCTTCTTTTGGAACATATATTAATTCTATAGTAGGTACTATATACAAAAATAAATCACGCATATATCCCCGAAGGGGTAGGCAGAGGTGAATAAACACCCTCTTTTCGCCGATTAATTAGGTCCCATGTAATAGGATGGCGCGCCTATTGTCATATTTCGGGCACATATTGCAGTATATAGGTATTGCTAGGTGGTATGAGAGGAATGCTACTGCCCATTACTCTTTGCTGTCTTATCCCTTAGTCGCCTTGTACGACACCCGCGGGAAAGATGGGGGTACAATTGTCACAATTGTATTCTGCTCTGCCGTCATCACACGGTATTTACATGCATCATGTCTATTTATCCCCAAAAAGTAGACCGAATAGAATTTTCACCCGTCTCTATGTATACATGTAGTCTGTAGGTACTTCTGAGGTCAAGTACGGTTGCGGAAGATTTGCTTATCTTTTGAAAAGGGGACCAAAATGCCTACCTTCTTTTGGAAAATACATTAATTCTAAAGTCCTTTCTGTAATTTATTCTGCAGACGTTGAAAGTCCGACGCGTCTGCGGGTCGGCTATGACACGTCCCTACTTCTCGATTTTTCCAACCATACGCAAGGTCTATGACCCGGCACTATGGATATTTATTTATTTGATAAAAGTGATGCCGACATTCCGTATTCCATTATGAAAATCAAGTTACTATCGTCACAAAATCGTGTTAAGGCGATAGTCGTTTCCATCGCGTTGGCAGCTACGCGAACGTGCTTATGAGCAGAGCAAACATTGCGCTCGCTCTGCGGGCGTTGCACTCTTTGCTAGGCAATTAATACAAGAGCACGCGCTCGTCTGAACTAACAAAACTGCGTTTAAATTAAATTTTTCTCTTCTATTTTTTAGAACAATTATGCTCAAAGAGCTTTGCCTTAAAATTGTCACGGCGGCGGTTAAATAAAATTTGTAACTGTTTGACGGTAGGCACTGATTGTGACAATGTACAAGCATTGAGGAATTTTGGGGCTCCCGAATGTCTCAAGGGGGGCTAGTGTCGGGCAGGATTTAAAACCTAGGTCAAAACATTGACCAGTATGAATTAGAGCCATTGCTGTTAACTCAATCTCTCTCTCCGTTCATCGGTCTCTCGATATGGTATTTTCATAAATTTTCTATACTTTCATTCATCACTAGCAGGGTGTGATGATATTAATCAAAAGGCAGTTGATATGGCTTGACGACATCTGACCAATATGAATGGAAGAGTAACCATACTGCGCCGACCCCAGTTCAACTGGAAACAGGAAAAAAGATTATCTTTATTTTATACTAGTGGACGCCCGCGGCTTCGCTCGCATTAATGTCGATAATATAGCATATAGCCTTTCTCGATAAATGGACTATCCAATACCTAAATAATTTTTCAATTTGAATCAGTAGTTCCTGAGATTAGCGGGTTTAAATAAAAACAAACTCTTCAGCTTTATAATATTAGTATAGACTAGCTGATCTGTCAAACGTTGTTATGTCCTTATCACGGGTATAAAATATAGCCTCTACGACCTATTTTCAGAACTACCAAATATACCTACACAAAAAAAAATCATAAAAATCGGTTAAGCCGTTTCGTTGGAGTTCGATAACATATAACTGTGACACGAGATTTTTATTACATACATACAAACATAAATAATTCACGCCTATGACCCCGAAGGGGTAGGCAGCGATGAACTAGCACCCACACTTCGCACGATTTTTATTAGATTTTATAATGTTTAGAATAACTCAAGCTTTCTCTTAGAGAAAATTATATACATATACATAATAAGGATATTGGCAGGTTAAAAACATCTACGTACCCTTATGTAGGTACATAAGGATATTGGCAGTTTATGTGAACCCTGATACGATTCTTCAAATACCACACGTAACTGTTGCAGGCGATCCGCGAGAACTTGAACCTGAAGTACAGCGGCACGTACGTGCTGTGCCTGCTGCCTATAAAAAAAAAAAACGTAAAAATCGGTTAAGCCGTTTTGGAGAGTTCGATAACGTACACTGTGACACAAGATATTTAATAGGTTTTATAATATTCGGATAACTTACAGTTTTCTCTTAGACATAATTATCTACGTATACGTCAGGATCGAGATCTCCTATATTCTCTTTGATCTCTCCCTATATATTCTTCCATTCCTTCCATAGGGAAGGCCCGTGCCCCAGCAGTGGGGATATTAAAGGGCAGGTGAAGATGATGATGACGTCCGGATCTTGTCAGTCGGAAGCCTGTTACGCCTTCGCTTAAAATGCCACAATTGTAAATGTTGCAGGCGATCCGCGAGAACTGGAACCTGAAGTACAGCGCCACGTACGTGCTGTGCCTGCTGCGCGACACCGGCGTCAAGCCGCAGGAGACGGTGGGCGCGTCCGTGTCGGTGGTGGCGGCGAATGCGCCCGGCCGCCCGCCTACCAACCTGCTCACGGTGCTGGACACCGAGCCGAGGAGCGGCATTGAGGTAACTAATGCATTTATGGCGGGTTTCAATATTCTATCTTTCTTTCTATGTATCTACAGTTAAAAGTAAATGTCTCTGCATACGACAATATACCTCGGAAACGAGATAATACCTCCTACGAGATGTGAACGAGACGTGGGCGCTAGTGAGACCACCGGGGGACTGAAGCCCCCTAAAGCCCCCTAAGTTAATATAAAAAAGTATAAAATACGTAACGGGTTTTTATACTTTTTATATTAACAGGACGGGACGGGAAGTTTTAGAAATACCGTTTCATAGAAAGTGTATACTAAGAACATAATTATGTCACGGAGTCACGGACGGGACATGGACGTAGCACTCACGGAGCATTTTGAACGAGGCAGTCGTGTCCCCGTCCTATCCACGTTCTAAAATATCAAAAAGTAACGGTTAACTTTTAATCGCTTGTTTAAGTGTTGGTGAACTCTAGCCTTAGTAACCGGCCGGTATGACGGCCAAGAAGTCCCGGATTCGAATCCTGGCATGGGCACATTTTGAGATGAACACAGATATTTTTATTCCCGAGTCACGGCTGTTTGTATAGTTATGCAGAATACAGCAAAATACTAGTCACTGTGCAAACGCAATGGTGTGCCATTGTATCGAAGTTGATATCTAGTTCATTGGCTTACATTTCCCCAATCTGTGTACTTGTTAGCTACAATAACAATAAGAAAAATAAACATACTCAATGTTACGAATGCAGCAGAAACCGTATTTAAAAAGCACTATTGCAATTGCTATTTTCCACGCTGTATAACGGCAGCTCTAAGCAATGTCATATGCTATCCAATAGTGAGGCAGATAGTATTATATTTTATTCTTTTCTTATTGATTAAGCCGTCGCCAGGTCATGAATGACGAATCACGGACCTGTGAACAATGTCCTTTATGAATAGATAAAATACTAGAATTCTATTGATTCGAGAGACCCAAATTATGAAATGAATAAAGCGTAATGTGTGCCACACAACTGCCACAATAGTGGCTATTGTGTGGCACACATTAGTGACGATAATATCAGTTGAGGTCATAATTAGGGCCAATTCTAGGAAGTGCTTTTCATTTTAAATATTGTTATTAATAATCAAATTTTTTTATTTGTTTATTACAAAATTATTATAAATGCATTTTATGCTTAAGAAGTGTTTCAATCAGATGCTGTGACTTTCACAAACTAATGACAAAAAGTTGGAGAGGCTATCAGATTACAAATACATAATTGCAAAAGTAAGATTTTCAGTAATTTCTATAGGTAAATGCTATTCACATATTTACGTAATTGGTCTGTCGTTGTCAAGTTTAAGCGCAAGGTTGCCACGGCCTTTATTTTTTCTACCTGCAATATTTTTCCGAATTTACTGGGAGATGCAGCGTTGGTAGTTGGCCCCCACAAGGTGAACCAACGATCTGGTAAAGGTCGCGGGAAGCCGCTAGATGCGATCAGCACAAGACCTGTTGACTGTTGACGGTTTGAAGATCCCTGGGCAGAGGCGGATTCAAACGGTGAGAGCGCCGTACGCGCCGTATAGGCAAGGATCTCATAGGCGACCCTGTATTAAAAATAAATCTTACTATAGTAATAAACTGAAACAAATTGAGGTTGTAAACGTAATAGTTTTTATTGTGTAAGTTGTTGTTGTAAGGTGGCATATTTACTGCCGCAATTAATTTTATGCTACTTATATATTTCTTCTTTTTTTTACAATTCCGCCGCGCGCCCCTTTGTACCCTCGCGCCCCTTTGTACATGCCTAGTTTGCCTTAAGGATAATCCTCCTCTGTCCCTGGGGAGATCTATGCCCAAATATTGGTCAAAGTCAAAATTCGTTTATTCATATCTGGTATGATTACAATACACTCATGAATCGTCAAGACGTTAGATAACGCAATGTTTTAATGTCTTTTGGCTTAAATGATCATGGTGATATTTTCGATTCCAGGAGACACTCCACATATGCGTCAAGCCGTTCCACTTCTCGTACGCCCGCGATGACTGGCTCATCGAGTGGTTCGAGCTGAACCGTCTGCTCGGCGCGAGCCACTTTTACATGTACAATGAGTCATTGAGTGCACCAGTCGGCTGCTTACTCGAGCACTACCGTCGGCAAGGCCTCGTCACTCTGCTGCCTTGGAAACTGCCGATCATATCTAAAGTTGAGATAAGGTAAGGCGAAGCATACAGCGCACATCATGCCCATTTATTATTTTTGTGCTAGTGATGCAATATTGTATGGACGGTGCCATGCAATATTGCGTCATTTGGTCATGGCGCCATGCAATTTTGCGTCATTTGTGTGCCGCAATGTTGTAATCTTTTGTCTCGATTATTAGTTCCCTTAATGTAGTGAGAAGTCACAATATTGATACATCAACATAATAGGTTGGGGAAAAAGTTTCTTCGCATTTTTTAAGAAAATTCAAAACATTTTTTAATATAGTTTATTTACATTTAACTAAAGTATGTAGGTACCATTTTGTTCGATAACTTTTTGCCATCTTGTAGGTAGGGACATGATCCCATTGCTATAGAAATTTTGGGACTTCTGGTCAAAATACCGCGACAAGTGGTTTTCGCAGTCCTCTCGTGATGTTAACCTGACACTGCCTAAAGAATTCTGAAGAGACCGAAACAGGTTGAAATCTGAAGGTGCAAGGTCAGGACTATACGGCGGATGCATTAACACCTCCCAGCCAAACTCTCTTAATTTTTGCTGAGTGGCTAAACATGTGTGAGGTCTAGCGTTATCATGATGAAAAACCACACCCCTTCTGTTGATTAATTCCGGCCGCTTTCTCGCAACTTCTTGCTTCTTATCTCATCAGTTGTTCGCAGTAGAGTTCAGAATCGATGGTCCTGCCTGGTGGTAACAGCTCATAATGAATAATGCCCTTCCAATCCCACCACACACACAGCATCACCTTGTTGCGAGTTAACCCGGGTTTCGCCACAGTCTGTGAAGCCAGATACAAATAGTATAGCCAAAGAGATTTTATTACAAGTTTATACATACTATAATGCGAAAAGACTTTTCCCCAACCTAATAGTTTGACCGTCTAGATCGGATTTTTATCTATTCATACAGTGTTGAGCAAAGAATGTCATAGAAATGTCATAATCTATGGGTATTTATGTAGTTCCCAAATCTCTCCCGTGGGTGTCGTACAAGGCGACTAAGGATAAATCAGTGATGAGGAATGGGCAGCAGCTTTCCTCTTATACTACCGTCCTGACAATGTACTGCGACTTTTGTGCCCGATAAATGGCAATAGGCTCGCCACCTATTACATGGGACTTAACATAATTGGCGAAACGCGGGTGAGAATTCACCTCTGCCTACCCCTTCGGGGATATGGGCGTGATTTATGTATGTATGTATGTATGTATTTATGTAGTTTCAATTTTCAACACCCGATAAGATATATTGGTGGCACTGTACCCTGTACCCTGTATGCTTATACTTATGGTTGCTGATACTGGATAAATAGTGTTGTTGGTGTAACAACTAAAGCATTCATCTGCATGACTCTGATCGTTCATATATCGAAATTATGTTAACATGTCCGCCTGAAATTTTTGCCTTTGGATTCAAACCAGTTCTTATAGCTAAGTGGAAAACGTTATAACGTTTTTAACAAACAATTAATGTAAATTTTTGTCAACTGCTCTTTCATTTAACACGACGGTGGCCATGCTGCTTTCTCTGTATACGTCAATTTCATACATTTTTGTTCTATTCTTTCGAATAGATTGGCCACTGTCTTTCGTGCTCAGGAGACAGTGTCTGTACACTAGACCAAACAGTTTTCAAATTGAATTGTTTCTTTTCAAGATATCTCCACGGTTTACTACTTTCCAATTTCAGGACCGAGGGCCAGTTCGCAGCTTTCAACGACTGCTTGTACCGGTCCATGTCGAACGCGGGCTGGCTGCTCGTGATCGATGTGGACGAGCTGGTGGTGCCTCGCCGCGAGAGGACGCTGCCGGCGCTGCTCACAGCGCTGAGGGCCTCTTACAGCCCGCCCTCGAAAGCGCCGGCTGCGTTTCTCTTTAGGAACGCTTTCTTTTATCTCCGATGGGAGGTAAGTCTTTTAACCACGTGACTTAACTTTTTGTTCACGTGTAGGTAGATTATATTTCAAATAAAACAATACATTGGACCTTGTTTTAAATGTGGGATCAATTGACTAAAGAAAAAAAAAATGTCAACTCATCCCGCGGGAACAGTTGGCCAAAGTTGACTAAAGAGTCGTCAACGCATAGCAGTTGTATAAAACTTTATTTAAAATTTCCAATTCTTTAACTGTAAAGTGCGTAATCGATTGCGTTTTTTAGTTTGGGGCAGCGTGATGGGTTGTTACTGTTAAAAAAATCAGAACACAGAGTAGTATCGGCAGTCGCGCGAATTGTAGTAGACATGGGTTCGATTCCTCCCTAAATAATGATTACAATAATTTTTCGAAAATTTTCTAAATTCTTCTTCATTCATTATGCCAAGTTAATAAGAGTCGGTGATTTGAATTTACTAGGATGGTTTGAAATATTTGTGTGATTAAAAGTTTTAGGGTTTATAATTCAAGAAGTTTTTGACACTAAAGTACCTAAGATTTTATACAATATTTCAGGATGACGCCGAAGCGCCAGCTCCCTTGGTGACAGCTCGCAAAACACGTCGCTGGGCGACGCCGCACGCGCTCAAGAATCGCAGCAAATATGCACTCAGGCCAAGGGACGCCGTCGAACTTGGCAACCATTTTGTGTGGGAGCATGCACCAGGTGCAACCTCGGCGGGGGTACCCACGGAAAGGGCGTTGCTACATCACTACCGAGTGAGTTTGCCTTATATTCAAACAGTCTTCTTTTTTCCTAGCTCTGTTCGCAGTGTATCGGTGGTCAGCGCAGTATGTTTCCTCTTCCATTCATATCGGTCAGACGTTATTAAACCATCCACTCCCTTTTGATTCATATCATTCAGTATGATTATTTCAACCTATATCCAAACAGTATGAGTATTTAATACTACAAGTAAGAATTTTGAACAAAACGGCGACCACGGTTAAACTGCTGTATCTTTGGCACTACGCTAATAGCCACACGTGGGGCTATGACTACGGAGGTGGCTACGACTACGAATAATAAGTCAGTAGGCCTATTCCCTAACTTTTTTTGACAGTTGAAAGTGATGATCACCGAACTATTTACTTATCCATTACTACTTTTCTATAATGCTATTGTGACACTTGTCCCGTGATAACAGCAATGTATTAGTACATAGTTCGGTGATCATCACTTTCAACTGTCAAAAAAGTTAGGGAATAGGCCTACTGGTCAATATGGCAACTCGTGTAATGTAGCTATGACACTACTGTAATAGCTACGAATGGGGCTACGGATGTTGCTAAGACTATGACTACGTTTATAGATAGCCACACGTCAGATTATTACTACGAACATGGCTACGACTATGACTACGGTATAATAATTTAATGGCTACGAATAAGAAGTCTGGTCAATATGGCAACCAGTGTAATGCTACTGTAGCTATGACACTAGAGTGATAGCCAAGAGTGGGGCTGTGGCAACGGTGGTTGCTACGACTATGACTACGGCTATAGATAGCCATGGCTGTATGAATAAAATCATGTTTGACTCAAATTGTTGATGTTTCAGATCGCTTGCGAGTATGGCGGCATGAACTGTTTGACTGTACCGTCTACTGTCGACCGTACGGCTCATAGGTGGTCCGAAGAGCTGCTTCAACGAGTCACAGCGGAGAAGAACCATCTAACTACATCATGTCCAGCGTAAAATATTTGATAATTAGTGTGAATAAACCGAAGCTCATGAGGTATCCTCTAAAAAGACTACTCTATAACAATCCAGGGCCTGAAGTTGGCACTCAACAGGCGGAGATAAGTGAAGCGCTAACCCCTGAATACATAAATGCTACTCAAATTTTGAGCACAGATTATAAAGTTAAGTGGACAACACCTGTCAGAATTTGTATGGAAATACGTCAATTTTGACAATACTTAAAAGTTAGACAGAACTCTAACTTTGAGTAGCGTTTCTGTATTCGGGCGTAAATTGTGTAGTTTAATAGGATGTTTAATAGGATGGTTGGTAGTGTTGTTAACAAATTCTGATAATTCGATAGTATGACAACTGAAGGGGAGAGGTGCAAAGCGGAGTCAAGCTGTATGGTAAACGACATTTAATCAGTTTTAAAATCAACTTTAAAAACACAAGGGTTATTTTGAGGTTATTTTAGGTTATTTTGTCCTATATACAAACGACTTTGAAACCCTGCTTACCTGTGTCAAAGTCCGCTCTATATCTCTCCGCTGCTCTTCCCATTACACTTCGCAATTACCATAATCATAACGCATCCTTACTGGTAAAACTAATTAACTAACTGACACATTTCGTGGAATGTTATTGGGGTTTACCTGAATACGCAACTTGAAATCTCCCGTTAATTGTTGTAGATAATATCTCAATTTTCGGATAATGTGTTGGATAATAGGTTTAATTAGTAAAGATTCAAAATTACCGTTTTTAAAAAAAATGTAAATATGGTGTTAATGATTGAAATATTACTACAATATTACTACGAAGGCTCCTGGATAATTTATGATGGAGAACAGTGATTACATATCCGTGTCTCATCGAGGTGAAGAGAAAAAGACTTGTGTCAAATATCAACGTTTTTAAGCAAGTTTAGGGACGCATTGTGGTGGCTGTTTTAGTTTGCAGTCTAGCTTAATTTCTTATTGAAATATTTGTCATACTGCCGCACTCAGAGACGTCAAATAACGTTAATGAGTACTTGACGTCAAAAAATGACAATTAAAAACTAGTCGCTATTCTTGCCGGGCCTATGGTCTAGATTTGAATGAAAATTTTTGATATGAAATACTCATTAAAGTTAATTGACGTCTCTGAGTGCGGCAGTTAGTATTCTTATAATGATTGCTACAATTGTGCCGCATACTTGGTTGGTTTTTGCCTCGTAAAAATATAAGTACAACTAAATCTATTTTTGTGAATGTTATTTTAAATAAACATTATTAGTAAGATGATAAGACACACGTTATGTCGAGAATATAAATACTACAGAGTAAAAGGGTCAAATAAAATGTAGGAAAGTATTATGACTCCAGGATCTCCCAGAACCAAAGAGTTGAATTAGTTACGCTTTAAAAAGCCACGTTAAAGAAATTGGTGATGCCCATTTGTGAACAAATCGACATCCTGATTCTTCTGCGAGTTATATTACAATAGTAGCTTGATAACTAAGCATACTATCTGTTATGACAATTATTTAAGTTTTGATTATTGTGAGAAGTCGTAAACTGAACTAATATAGCTAATGGACGTAATAGAAAGGAGGTCGGGAATGTGGTTTATAAATTAGATATTTTAAATCCATGCCAAAGAAACGTTTGTATAAAGTAGGTTTCTTATATTTGATTAACAGTCTGTTATGGCGACGGTTAATAATTAAATATTGTCTACTTATTCAGAATATGGATTTTCATTATGTAAAATTGAAAATCCATTGCTATACTAGGTGAGGTACCTATTACTATGGCTACTCCTAGTAAGGTCTTAAGTAGATAGGTTCTTTGAAAGTGGCATTGATTAGTGACATTGATTTGTTTTTTATTTTTTTTTAATGCAAAATTTTTCAGTCCCTTGAATAATAATTGTTAGTTTCCCAAAGCGTAAACGTTAGATTTGCTCTGTACGATCAAATAACTCAGACAATATATTGGAAAATATACAAATAAATATAAATGCTAAAAATAGAATGGGCAGGCAGGATCGTATGTAATCCCATGAATCGTAATAAATCACTGGTAATTTTCAACATGTTTTATAAGGCTAGATTATTATGTAAATGTTTAAATTTACTACACTTTTTGTACGTTATATAATAGATAAGGATCACTTAGAATTTTATAAAAGTAAAAGCCCCAAATAGAGAACATATTTTTACCGCCCTATGTAACAATTTAACAGTTCACCAACAACCCATTGGCAATATCGGTCAGAATAATTAATCTGACAAATATCTTATCGTCTCTTTTGCTCGTTAATTTGTAACGGATAATAGGCTTTAATAATAATAATAATAAAGTACAAATCCGTACCAACATTATTATTTTACAGAAATTTATATTTTTTCCAATTAGTAAAAAGTAAGTGTATTTCTGCTTCTATGGGTGCCTTTTTTCTTTTTTTCACCCTAGTTGTTTTTAACAGACCGATTATTTTAGCCATCATCTTTAAAAAAATATTCGTTAAATGTTAAATTGATGAAAAAATGCAATAGAATGTGTGACAGATTATTCCGACATGAACTGTCAATGGTTTAAATTGACCAAAAATATTTAGTTTTAACTCTGGTAACTTGCATTTGAGAAGAAATGTGTATATTTATGTTAGGTTGCCTTGCGCTTGAATGTATTTGTTAAAATAAAAAGTAAAAATATAATGATAACTATTTTGTTTAATATAGAAAGTATCTTTTGTTGTTTAATGCTATTTTGATAGGTTATTCATGGTCGACTTTTCACTAACCACTAACAAATTGCTCAATGAAAGTATTATATTGACTTTTGATAGGTACACCAAACACCAGTAAACGTTCAATATGGTCTTTGACTCATAAAATTAAATGACTACGTAAACAACGGTTATGTAATAATATTAACATAAATGTTTATTTTTTCTCTCTTTTTTAATTAATAAATAATTAACTGTAGTTAATTAGGTATTCTCTTCGAATAATTGAATTTCTTGCGAAACACAAGCCACTTTAATTTCAAAATATTTACTAAAACAACATGATAATTAGAACATCATGTTAACAACCTGATGCTGGGTGGGAATTGATCTCGATTCAACCTATCGGTCGGATATTTCCAACATAATATTTCAATATTATCAGTGAATTTATATTACTGATTTAATGCAATAGAAATTTGGTATATACCCAAAGTCAATCAGAAATCAATATTATTTATTTCTGTGGTATGAGAATTTTTAATTCGTTCGTTAAAGTTTAATTTGCTTTTGATTTAGATATGAAATGGTTTTGAAGTTTCATAGAATTTAAGCAAAGACAATAATTTTTGTTTCGTTCTGGCAACAGGACAAACAATTGTCTAATAAATATTATAAAAAAATATGTTTTCTGTGAACGTATTGATCTCGGCTAATAACTTTATTCGTTATAGTTATAAACATAACTCGGTTTATCATATCATATTTGTTTGTGTGGCCAAATTTTACATTTAATAAGATAATTGAATTTAGGTAATCTTTAATATTACGTTTTAAAGATTAGCAATTAAAAAAAGAAATAATAGTTATGTTTAGCGCAATAATAAAATATTATGTATTAACTTGGAGGTTTACTGATGAATGGTTTTGTATACCAAATACACTACAAATTATACAATATTAATAGCAATCAAAACGAAGAATCTTTTGTAAATAAAAATAAATGTAAATATTGTATTTAATCATAATGGTAATTGGTAAATTGTACTATGAAATGTTGTTTAGCAAATTGTAAACGACTATTATGTTAGTTCAGAAAAACTAGTCATCGCGATAATTATATATTATTTTTTTTTGGGAGAATCATTTTAAACGCTAAAACTCGTTAATTGTAATATGCTCGTTATATGCAAACTTTACCCACTGTCACAGCAAAGTACTCGATCACGACTTTGCAGTACAATGGAGAGTTTTTATTAATATTGGGATGACATTTAACCCATCTTGCCTATTATGTTCATCTTCTTATTATGTTTTTCCCCATTCTATCTTGGCACTCTTGGGTCGTTCATAACGTTCTTGTTATCGAATAGGATTCGATAATGTTTGTTTATGTTGTTAACATGATGTTTTTGTTATTTTGCTACGAGCACTTTCGTTATAAAATTGAGAATGTCTTTTAAGTATTTTTAACAATGTTTAATATCTATCTGAATGTTGTTGTTAATAAGGCCTAAATAAAAAAAATGATGATTTGTGATTTCTTTTTACGATATCGTTACGACATTACCATAAATATATTAAACTAAGTCATCATGATACCGCAAGTTGTCAAATTTTTCTAATAATTTTGCACTTTACGTCAACACTTTATAATTGTTAATTGGAGAATTTTTAAATAGTTTTGAGTAAGCCATTGAAAGATGACGGAGGAGATGATTTAACAAAATTGTTTATTTCCTTCCATTCCGATAATATCTTGCTTGCACATTTTCCAACTTACACCAATAGTAGGTTCTGAACAACAGCAACTTACACCAATAGTAGGTTCTGAACCTAATTGAAAACAGTGTGTGTTATCACTATGTAAATAGTTATATTTTATAATTATGTAATCTTACTTAGCGTACCTGATAGGGATGAAACATGTTTAAAGGTAATCGTTATTTGTTATATGTGAGTGCAAAGTTGCTTTTTAACCGCGTGCTCAATTTCGATGACCGAGCTAGCGAGGGAATAAAAGAGCACAAGGTGAAAAATCCTTGCACTCGAGTGCAACACGTAACTTTTCATCCTCCCTCAGCGAGGAAATGGTAAAATACAAAAAAAAAATTACAATCAGAACAATTTCTGTTTTCACCCAAAAACTTCTACAACATCCACCCATCAAAACCTAACACACCCTAAACACCCACTCAGACACACCTAGAACATCCACTCAGACACACCCACAACTGGGTGTTGTAAACACCCACAACACGCTCATCCACCCAAACACACCCACAGCTTATACCCAGGCAGAACCACAAAACCCACCCACCCAAATACACCTACAACATCCACCCAGAAACACCCACAAAACACCCATTCACCCAGACACACCCAAAGAATACCCATTTACCCATACACACCCACAAAACACCCATTCACCCAGACACACCCACGACATCCACCCAGACATACCCGCAGCATTCATCCAGACACATTCACCACAATATTATTTTCTACTTGCCTAAAACCTGTGAGTAGGTACCTAATAAAATTAGAGATTCCGAGACTGTCAATCAGCTTGAGTCAAACACGTTGATTTTCTGTGTTTTGTTCCATTGCTAGGTCAAAGAAATCAAACAGACCTAAAAAGCTTTTAAATGCTTGACTCAAGCATCTACCAAGCGTTGTAGACGATCAAAATAGTTAAAGCAAGATTTACACCAAGCTGATTGACCGCCTCGAAACTCTAAGGTTTTAACAAATTTATGACGTGAAAAGAAAATGGCGCGCGCAAAGGGAATTACAAAAAAGGTAGATACATCAAGAAGTTTCCGAGTCTGATTTTTTCACAAATTAAAAAAGGTTGCATGATAGCTTCGGCACCATGGAGGTAGAATTAAATAGGTTTAATTATGTTTGAATTATGAATTCACAAACTTAATGCACACGATGATCTATTCAAATTTACTTTCCCCCGAATACAGAAACGCTACTCAAATTTAGGGGACTGCTTAAAAAGTTAAGTGGACACTACCTGTCAGAATTTGTATGGAAAAACGTCAATTTTGACAATACTTAAATGTTAAGCGGGACTTAAACTTTGAATAGCGTTTCTGTATTCGGGGGTTTATCCTCTAGAGAATAAAAACTGCTTTTGCACTCAGATATCGAAGAGCAAAAACGCATTTTCCGAGATGGGGGGGATGAAAAGAATATTGTTGTTTTATGTTTTGTAATTGCATGGCACGGGGTATCAGCAATTATGTATTGTATTATATGGATTCCCTTGATTTGCCATTGTGTTAAAAGTTAAACACTGTTCACTATGGAAAGTAAAAGAAAAGTTAATTTGAGCACACAATGCATAAAGGCATAAGGTAACATATCATTGGTTTTGTTTCAAGTGGTTGTTTTCAAACAATCTCGAAATTTTTTTTATCTCATATTCAAATTTTTAAAATAGTTGTCAATGGTTAAGTAAATACTTTACCATTGACAATTAGTTTTATTTGAAATGTTAAATCCATTGAAAACATTAATCCTTCTAAAGTTATGTAAGTCATGTCCTTATGAGGAACATTCTGTCTCTTATCAGAACGTAATTTCGTTGGTTTATTTTTATTTATAATATTTTTTCTGACATTAATATATTGTTAAAATACATACGAAATATTATATTTATCAGTCACTTAGTTTCCATAACACTATTGTAATAAATAAATAATATTTTTCAAACTGATTTTCTTTTGTTTTTGTTTGAAAATCGATTGTCAAGTTTTAATATTGTTGTATCGTTTGACTGTTTGTCTGCCGACTGTACAAACACAATAAAATTAGTCTTTATAATAATTATCACTTGTATATATTAATATTAAAACGCTACTTTATTAGGTTAATATTGTATTTGTATGTAACCTAAAACATTAATTATAATGTGTATTAAAATATTTCTTGCGATATATATCTTTAATAATCTTACGCGTATTATTGTAATAACTTAATTTAATTAAAATTTTAATAAACTGATTCGATGTCCTATAAAATGGGTTAGTTTAATAATAAGGTCAGTAATATTTAATTTGTATTTAAATATTGGAGTTAAACTGCAAGACCCTTCTCATGAAACGTACACGCATGTCCAAAGAATAAAACATAATTCATTAAATGCATGAACATCTATTAAACTAGCCATATTAGTGGTGTGTTGAATGTGTATGTATTACCGGACGTGCATGTAAACATTATTAATATTATTATTTGATTCAATTTTCATGTTATAATATCAATTTGTAGGAGCTCTATGGCTTTAAACTAAGCAATGTTTGCTAAGGTTAGTCACTGGATGGTTTGGTCAACCAGTCTTTCTGAAAAAATGTCTAGCTCTTCTGTGCTTCGTAAGGCATATTAAAGCTGCTGATCCAACCGGCACCAACGCGTTGGTGCCGGTTGGATCAGCAGCTTTAATACCCTCCTATCCGAACTGGGCCTGAGTGAGGGCTCATTCTCCCTATTTTCTGTACCAGAAACGGGGATATTAAAGGACTGGTGATGCTGATGATGAATTTTATCGATAGCTAAACATCCCTTTATAGGTACCTAACCAGTAATTCTTTAGTGGCAAAATTGATGTTTTGTGTGTATTTATATTTTATCTGTGATGTCTATTTTAGAGATGAGGGGTTGTGTTCGGTTGATGGAGAATGTGAATTGTTAGTGGAACGTCGAAAAGGTCTTTTTTAAAATAAAAAAAAATATCGTCTCTATTTTTATTTCATTTTACCTTTTAATGTGAAGCTTTGTATTACCACTTTAGTTTCAAAGTTAAATGTATGTGTGTTTTAAGCGAAATATACCCCGAAAGGCTGTGTGGGGTTATTTATTAACACCCACACTGGGCTATTCTTAGGTGGAAAAACATAGGACAGGTGTTACTAGCCGTTTGTGTTAGGCCCTTAAATAATTATGAAATTGTCGTACTGGCCGGTCACTTAATCCTGAAATATCTCCTGTTTGGTTAAGAATTCCAAATTATAAATTATGAAGACAGTCATTCATTTGTTTTATCTGAAATAGTTTTTTCTTTGGCGTTATTCATATTGCACAATGTACAAAAAGTACGAGCGAGCTATTGTCAGCAACAGTAAACCACTATTGAAGAACTACTGCTAAACAAACCGAGGCTACTCAATCGCTCTAGGCCACTGTGCTTCAGGAAAACGTGATAATAAATATAAATATTTTTTACACTCACACCTATCATGTATCTATGGTAAAAATTAAATGATCAATATCTTTGAAACTACGTAAACTTTCTCTGTCACAAATTCAGATTATCATTATCCCTGTCACAAAAATTTACAACCTCTTTATTTCATCATCTTTCTTTATTATTTATTCGTCATTCCTATGCTGGCCTGGGAGTGAAAACATAACGTAGAATGTACCAGCCCCGACTCATCCCATGGGTGTCGTAAAAGTCGACTAAGGGAGATTGCCCGGTGTAAACCAATAAGCACCTTGGGGCACCCGAATGATGGAGGGCAAATCATTAACAACAGCATGCCCAAAGAGGGTTGGTGTCAAGCAGGCGGCCGGCTGTAATACTTAAGCTAAACCTTAAATGGTATGAAGTGTAATGTTGTCATTCCAATCATCTCTCCGTTCATCGGTCTCTCGACATGGTCCTTTCCATCTCTTTTCTAAACATTCAATCATCACTAGCACCTTTACGGTGTGATGGATATTGATAAATAAAAAGGAAGTGGATGGCTTGATGACGTCTGACCGATATGAATGGAAGTGGAAACACTGCGCCGACCCCAGATAGACTGGGAACAGGGCAGGCAGAAGAAGATTTGTCATATCACTTGCCTTTGTTGGTATCTCTGTCTGTAACTGACGTTTGTGATTAATACAATAACATTTTATTATTATTAACATATTTAAAATATGTGTTTATAACATATTTCTCAATACAGTCCACGTTCAGTAGTTATCAGTGTCTGTACTTTAACACATGCAGCTTCTTGCAATAGGGATGATGACACTAACAAAGAAACACTGATATAATGATTTATAATAATAATTTAGAATAAGGAGATTCGTTAATGAATCTCCTTATTTTTAATTCACTAGTTTAATATAGAAACTGGCCTTTGTACGGAATAATGACGTCACACAGACGCCATTGCTATTTTGGCGTTTCAGCGGAAATTTTAAATTGCATTATTCAAAACATGTTTCTTTCTATCAAAATCACAAGTTTTTACAAAAATATAATTTATTTTGGGTAAAGAAGAAACGAAAGGAAAACATGGTGTAGTTTTTAAAAATTAGTCATCATGCCTATTACCGTCATCATCATCATCATCACCAGCCTTTTAATGGCCCACTGCTGGGGCACAGGCCTTCCCTATGGTTGGAAGAATATAGGTAGAATGGGCCATACACTACGCTGGGCAAGTGCGAGTTGGTGGGCATTACGACTGCAGATGCAGCCGGGGCCAACGGTTTAACGTGCCTTCCGAAGCACGGAGGAGCTCGAGATAATAAATTTTTTGACACCCATCTAGATGCTAGCGGGGCGAGCGATGTGGGGAGGAGCGAGTTTTCCCTCCTCTTCGCATCACCCACCACGCTAACATCCAGAGCGCCCCGTCCCCGCCACCGTCTCTCATACCGCAGGAGGGTCGCGCACGAGCTTGTCAGACTATAGCGAGCTCCGCAATTACCGGGCGGACTAATTTATATTTCGGCGTGTCACAAATCATAGGAGATAACGGTCCGTGCGGGCCCGGCCGCATGTGACTAATGTCGCCAATTAACTGGGAATCGGGTCAGTCCGCCGCCCTGTTTACTTTTTCGCTAACTTGGATTATACGCAAATATTTAATTTCGCGAAGCTTTCGCTGTTTAAGTTGGGTGATGTGTTAAATGGACTAGGGCGGGCGGGCGTCGCTAATGTGAGATAATATTGGACTTTCCAAAGTAGGTACCGCTTGCAGAAAATTTTGCACTTCAAGCTTCAGTGACTACCTAATGCCTACAAGACGTAGAGTGGTTATAATTAACATACATACATACACACATAAATCACGCATATATCCCCGAAGGGGTAGGCAGAGGTGAACTAGCACACACATTTCGGCAATTATGTTAGGTCCCATGTCCATTTACCCAAGTACGTACCCTATACCCTAGGTGGTATAAGAGGAGCGCTGCTGCCCATTCCTCATCCATCACTGTTTTATCCTTAGTCGCCTTGTACGACACCTACGGGAGAGGCTTGGGGTGGTGACAATTGTATTCTACTCTGCCGTCACCACACGGCTTAACTAAAAATAATTATTAAAGTTAGCTAGTAATGTTTGATGAAACTGAAACCGAATTAAGGTCACAAAAAAAAACAAAAGTACCTTTTCTTGTTTTGTTATTTTTATGATTTTTATCGCCTGCTGTTCCGGAAATGCTTTTTTAATGCAATATTCTCTTAATCTCATTAACATTACTCGAACATGTCCCAACCTAGAAACCAATCAACAACAATCGGTTGGACAGTTTTTCATGGTCTGATCCATCCATGTACGATTATAATCAACCGCAATTTTTAGGGTTTTTTGTAACAGAACCTCTAATAAAAAAATTGCTTCTCAGAATTCCGGGCTTAATCAGTCCGAGGGTAGGTAATTCCGAAGTTGTATAACAAAATTTAGTATGCGAATTTAAGGCACGTAGGTATTAAGCTTCCGAAAAATACGAGAGCCTAATTGAGGTCACCTCTAAACGGTAGATTAATGGACGCATTTTAGTTCGAGCGTATGTAATTAAGTATAATAGTGTGGCTTTTAATAGTGTGTTGGCGATCTCGTAGCGGAACATTGTAGGTCTGGGGGCGTGATGTTCTTCGTAATGGGCTACGAAACGCGAATTTTCTGGTCAAAGCACGGTTCGGTATTCATATTTTATCTTATACTTTTTACAAATCCAAATAATTACAGCAGCTATGAGTATAAAACGTCCAAAGCTCAAATAGGGGTAGGTACATACATACATACATAAATCACGCTCATATCCCCGAAGGGGTAGGCAGAGGTGAACCAGCCCCCACGTTTCGCCAATTATGCTGGGTCCCAGTTAATAGGTTTATCGGGCACAAAAGTCGCAGTACATTGCTATTGCTAGGTGGTATAAGAGGAACACTGCTGCCCATTCCTCATAATTGATTTATCCTTAGTCGTCTTGTACGACACCCACGAGAGAGATTTGGGGTGGTGACAATTGTATTCTACTCTGCCGTCACCACACGGCCGCAGAGGTAGGTAATTATTGGAATAAGTACATTACCTGCTTTGGTACCCGACTCCGTATTATGTTAGCCAATTTCAGTTGCTTTCGTCTACCTGTCTCTCTCATTCATTGAGAATAATAACAAAGGGACCAAAGGGACTGGTAGACCAAAGCAACTGAAATCGGCTTACATAATACGGGGTCGACTAGTACTTTGTATGAAGACACCCATGACCACGGCTGCTATAAAGTGATAGGAACGTGGGGTTGAATAATAACAATGCCAAACACCTAAATACAAACGTGTGGCTTAATTAGTGTCCAACGATTGGAAAGCCTGAGTCACATGCATTCCTAGATAATTCCTTCTGGCGGTAGGGTCGCCTTAAAGGGGCAATATTGATTTATTGACACATTTACAGACGTCGGTCTACAAAGTTGACTCAAATAAAAATAATTGCTTAACAAGTTATAAGGAAGTTCCTCAAACTTTAACTTAACGCACTTACGTAATTAATTATCACGTAAGTGCTCAACAATAGTTCGGAAATTTTAATAGTGAATATATTTTATTTTCAAAAACACGATACATAAGTTAGGTATAAAAAAATGTATAAATGTCCTCTTAAATTGTATTCCAAATTAGTAAGAGCTTACTTCATAGAGCTATGGACATACTTCAGTATATTTATGACACATTCTGGGAATAGGATCATATCTGTTTCCAAATGTGGCACATGAAACACCGTGACGAGATAATAACGGATTCCGCACCGACTCGGTCACAAATCTGATATGCAGCTGCATTAATTATGAAGTCATTCAGAAATCGCCAGCTGTTTCAGCAAACACAGATGCAATTACCCCTTCCGTTGTGACCAGTTGTTAAAGCTCTTCTTTGTAGTGTCACGGCAATCGCAGTTACGCCCGAAAGGCCGATAAATAACGTGAGCTGCAAGTACCGCTTAAACCTTCGTCTAAGGGCGGACGCCCATTGGCGGCACGGCATGGTTAGGTATATTTAGGCGACGAATAAAAATATAATTAAATAGTATGAAAATAACGTTGAAAGTTCAATGTTGAAGCTCGTGGGTACAAAAACAATGTCGTGGGATGCTTAGGCATCCCTCGGTATGCTTTGGCAGTCTTAGGGATACCGAGAGATACCGCGACAAGACAAGACCTAAAAGCGCCTCGGAATGCCTAAGGACGCCTCGGTACGCTTAAGGATACCACGGCATTGTTACCGCTAGTGTGCATTTGCATGTAGGGATGCCGAAGGATCCCTTGCTGTGCCGTGCCGCCAATGTGCGCCAGACCTGAAGCGGGCCTCGTAGCTAGTAATAAATACACACCGTGATTCAGTTGAGAGACAAATGAACGCATTTAGTTCGCTGTGAAAGGAAACGACGACGGTGTCAGATTAACTGACTTACAGATACGGATCTGAAAATTAGTTGTGTTATCTTAACTACATTTTTAACACCCTTTCCCCCTAATACAGAAACGTTACTCAAATCACTGCTTTTAAAGTAAAGTGGATAAAATCTGTCAGAATTTGTTTGGAAAAATAACAATTTTGACAATACTTAAATGTTAAGCAATGCTCACGCAATACAAGCAATACTAAGATTGTCACTCAGTCTGAGACTCCTCCGCCGGGACAGATAATATAATGGTGTTTTTTTGTTGTTACCGAAGATGTTGAGTGAGCATCGATTGCCCTTTAGGAATGGAGCGACGCAGAATGCCATAGTCTTTAAATAGACTCCGGATGAAGGTAGGTCGTAGTAAGGACAACCTGAGCTGTCCAAGTGTTTTCAGATGATTCCAACATGAGGTGTGAGTGCTGTGCTGCTCCTCAAACCATGGAGGACCTTATTTCGTGACCTCCATGTCCTGAGTACTAATTAAAGTTACTTAAAAACAAACCATGACATGAGTGATATAGCCATTTCGGGTAATCGATTTTGTGCACCATTTAAACATTTTGGGTATCGAGCATTCTGAACCTTAAGAATATTCCAAATATTCTATTTAAAAAAGAATAAAACTGTGATGAGGAATGGGCAACAGTGTTCGTCTTATTCAACCTAGCAATGTACTGCGACGTTTGTGCCGGATAAATGGCAATAGGCTTGCCACCTATTACCACATGGGACCTTACATAATTGGCGAAACGTGGGTGCTAATTTGCCCCTTCGGGGATATAGGCGTGATTTATGTAGGTATGTATTTAAACTGAAATTGCAGTAATCAAAAGCAAACCTCCAAAGCGGTATCTTTTGGACGTTTTTAAATCCACGGCATTTTATTCGTACGTGGAAGAGTTACGGAACCACCGTTATATTTCCCCCGAAACTGTTATAAATAACGGTAACTACTGGAAGAGCCGTTTGAAGAGTGTACCTCAGCGGCGGGAATGGCCATAACAAATGGCCGCCGTGATTGAACTGCAGAATAAATGAAGATATTGGATTTCGTTCAACAATTTATAACCTTCCGAAAGTAATACCCGCTTTCGGGAAAAGAAATAATTTGCTAGACTTTATGCAGGTAAGAAACTTGAGCAGGTAGGTGAATGTTCGTGAAATTTTGAAATGATGATTTTCTCTTATATTTGCACGAGCACTACACAAATGATGATTTTCACCAAGCCAGCACGGTGGGTTATGGTCCATTCTTCCATATTCTCCCACCTGGCAGTATTATAGTGACGTGACACGGCGATTCATTTGTGTTAAAAATAAAAAAAAAACAATATTGAATACATTTTACCTGTTTACCGCGTGGTGACGGCAGAGTATAATACAATTGTCACCACCCCACATCCCGTGGGTGCCGTACAAGGCGACTAAGGGTAAATCAGTGATGAGGAATGGGCAGCAGCGTTCCTCTTATACCACCTAGCAATGTACTGCGACAATTTTGTGCCCGATATATGGCAATAGGCTCGCCACCTATTACATGGGACCTAACATAATTGGCGAATCGTGGGTGCTAGTTCACCTCTGCCTACCCCTTCGGGGATATAGGCGTGATTTATGTATGTATCTATGTATGTACCTGTTTAAGTTTATTACCAGCATAAAGCCTAGCAAATTATTTTATATAAATAAGAAGGTTATATAAATTGTTAAACTAACCCAAAACCCATATACAGGATAGGTGTGTATTGATGGACAGTAATGATTTTTAAATATTATAATTCGGTTATAGTGATGGTCATGGTGATGAGCGATTTGGGTGAGCTTTCAGCAACTGCAGTAGCCACCATAATGCGATTATCCCTTGACGCCAACATCTGGCTACCATCCCTTGCGATGTGTATTGCCTTGGTAATCAAAGTATGTAGTATTTATAACACTCGTTCAACAATGGTATACGCATTCCCGTTGATGTCAACCACCCGCAATTATTCGGGTGTAGCCGTATTAACGAATTTTGGGTTACACGAGTCCTCACGCCGGTCACGTATGTATTTAAACTAATGAAAGGCAGTCTACTAATAAGAGCCGCCTCCTGGTACGTCCTGGTCTACGGATATACTGGTAAAGTTACAATACTTGCTTATTGATATTCAGGAATACAATTTTCATCAAACCAATCTCTTCCGCGGGACCGTACAAGGCGACTAAGGGTTAAAACGGTGATGAGGAATGGGCGGCAGCGTTCCTGTTCCACATCGCAATATTATATGAGTGTGTAATATACAATAGGCAGTACTGTGATAGGCAGACGTGCGCAAGCTTATTTCAATTTCAATTTCTAAAACTATTTTTGTATAACAATGCTTTGAAGAACAAATATTAAAATTGCGAATGAAAATAACTAAAAAGAACATTTACGTAGCACTTGAGTAAAATGTGGATCACCCATCTTCAGCAAACCGCAGTTAATGTTACTTCGTTTTTATACCAAAATAGGAAACCTTCTATTCTGCCGAGCCTTACATACGTGCATCAGATCAGTCGGACGTGCAGCACAATATCTCCTTTAGGAGTACTCTCAAAAGGGAAGTCATAATTTTCTTATCGCATACGACTGCCATAACATGTTAACCCGAAACTATTTTGAAGACGAAAAGGGCTAACGCACGATTTACAATTTAGATACAACATTTAGCCACAATCTCAGGCAAGTTGTCCTCGTAAAACATTGGGTTGGCGGGTTGGTATGGGTTGCAATTTGGATAATATCTCTAATAATGCAGTCTGATCTAGATTCACACAGTTTTAAAATTCAAATAAGTTACATATAAATAAAATTGAAATGCGAAACTCATTGAAAAATTATTGATTTAATTATCCAATAAAAAGGCGGAGGATTCCGGTCACAACGGTCGGAAAAGCCATGCTAGAAATGATTCTTCTGTAAAGTGTGAGGGTTAGTCGCAAGTGCTATCCAATTAAACTAAATCACTCGAAAATCTATTTAAATATCTTCAGTGAAACTCATCTTATACCAAAACAAAATGTGCTTAATCAATGTCTGATCTTGACTTTAATCACTTGAAATGAATGAATCAAATTTATCTTTTTACACCAAATAAATATTAGCCAAAATTTACTTTACTAAAGCCGCCTAAAACACTTATTTCTCTTAACACATATTAAATTCGGACCAGAGTAGAGTACTTACATGAACATGTGTAAAATTAAATGCGAAACTCGAGCCTTCTGAAGTATATCTATATCTTTGCTCCCAAGGTCCTCACACATTTTACGTGAATAATATTTTATCACCAAAGTTACGAATTAGAACTTATAATATTGTAACAATCTCTGATCTTAACTCGATTTCTCGGAACTTCATTACTTAATTATATTAATACTGCTCTCATATAATATTAGCCAACCTTTCTGTATTCTGAATGCTTTACCCGAGTTAACGAGCTGAACATGAGTAATAAAAGTTACTCAGAATTCTTTGGAAATTAATGGGTATTAATATCAGAACCCCCTCATATAAAAAGTACTTTTATCAAAAAATAAAACCAATATTCGAATCACGTGCGAATGGGTAATTGAATATACATACGTACAGCTATCGTTTTTGTGAAGTACTAATAAATAAGGGCATAAAATACTCTTTTATACATACATAGATTACTATTGTATGTGGGCTTAAATTAAGTATTCATATTATTCTCTATCTTACTTCTTTGCCCGATAGTAGAATGGGACACACAGATTTACAATCTGAAATTGGAAGGTGAGATAAATTAACGTCCCCGTTAGCCGAGTGGTATATGCAGTCTCTCTAGATAGATATCGAAGGACGTGGGTTCGATTCCCGCATCAAAACCATAAATTTTCGACAAATTTCTAACCTTCTTTTCTTTGTAAGAAAGTTTAAATTGACAGTCGGCTTGGTCGAATGTTAAAATTGCTGGCTATCGACCAAGAGCTCTAGAGTTCGAATGCTGGTAGTGGCAAACTCACAGACAATTTTGTTTTTGAACCATGGTTGTTTGTATTTTGTATGTAGTATGTTAAATTAGTATGTTACAGTATGTTATTAATTAGACGAAGGATTTTTGAGGTTAAAAGATGTTCAAGGTCTGATCAAGTTTTTATGAATGAGTATCTAAAAATCCGTGTGGTGACGGCAGAGTAGAATACAAATGTCACCACCCCAAATCTCTCCCGTGGGTGTCGTACAAGGCGACTAAGGATAAAAAAGTGATGGATGAGGAATGGGCAGCAGCGTTCCTCTTGTACCACCTAGCAATGTACTGCGACTTTTGTGCCCGATAAATGGCAATAGGCTCGCCACCTATTACATGGGACCTAACATAATTGGCCAAACGTGGGTGCTAGTTCACCTCTGCCTACATATATATATATATAGGCGTGATTTATGTATGTATGTATGTTACAAATTATACATATTACATGATTATTAATAACAAATTGAAAAATAGTCCGTATTACAAGTGCTTTAAGCTACTTTCTTTGGGCTAGTTGGTGTGAGTGTAAGAAATATTCACCAATATTACTAAGTGAAAACTGAGAAGACAGCATGAGTAATGTGCAGCAGCATTCCTCTTATACCACCTAGCAATATACTGCGATTTTATGTGCCCGATAATTATTACATGGGACGAAGCATAATCGCGTTGTTGAATAAAAAATGTAAGCAGTAAGGCATAACGAGGGGGCATTGTAGCAATTGAGCACTGCAATAACCAGCCGGTCGGTGCGCCAGTCTCGTGAAACTTCCCCCATAACGGAGGCTTTCGCGATTAAAGTAATATCCTACTGAGGACAACTCGGTGCAGGCCCGCTGCGCCTCCACGTACCTAATGTCTCTGGTTTCCCGTAAACTACTTGCTAAGTCCACTGTAAAGTTGTGTTCGTTACAATAATTGCCGTTGGCGATAGTACACGCAATTGGCACTTAGTAACGCCCAGTAACGGCCACACTATTGTCGCACGTGCCTATGTCTCTCAAATACACATTACCTGCAAAATATACTGCATACATACATTAATATGTCACGCCTTTCTCCCACAGAGATTACTTCTTTCCACTTGCATATGACAATCTAAGGATCGTAATACTTGAGATTCTAATCCTTACATAGTTTTTCGCTTCATCCCATTATTATCAATGTCCTCATACATGCCTGTCAGTTTCTGTTACTCTTGACCTGCCCCTTTTTATGCTATACTGTATACATACATAAATCACGCCTATTGGTTCCTGACGGTAACCTACGATTCGCCAATTATGACATCATCAGCAGCCCTTTAATGTTCCCACTGCTAGGACACAGGCCTTCATATTCAAGAATATTAGGGGGAATTCTATGCTTGGTTCCATGTAATAGCTGGCGAGTCGATTGTTATCTAACGGGCACTCAAATCGTAGAATATTGCTAGGTGATATAAGAGAAGCGCTGCTACCCATTACTCATCGCTGTCTTTACTGTTAGTCGCCTAGTACGACATCCTCGGGAGAGATAGGGGTGGTGATAATGCACTTTTGTCACCACACGGCACTTAATATGGGAAAGTCATTATCGGTCGTCTATATTTATTTGTCTGTACAATCTTAACGTTTTTGATGCAAGTTTAAGTTTATCGCAGCAAAGGCTAAAATGTTTTTTTTCGCACTAGACAACTTTAAGGAGCTCTATAGCGAGAGAGGCTCAGCCTACGGTTGCTTAACTTAAACTAAGCTATGTGCGGTATGCTCTCCATGCTTCGTAAGGCACTTTAAGGTATTGGTCCCTGCTGCATCTGTAGTCGTAAATATCCACCAAGCCGCACTGTACCGATTTTTCAGATTGCGACCGTTTTATATTTATATTTGTATATGTCATAAGCCAAAAAGCTCAACTAGAATCTCAACAAAAGTTACCTCAGAGAAATTCAATATGTTTTATTTTTAGTATATTTTTAATATAATATCTATAAATTGCTTGGGAATTTTAGATATAGGTCATATTAATATCATACTTAGGGCCTGTTTCACAATCGACGGGTAAGTTCTAGAAAGCTTACTTGGCAGTTCAATTGACTTATATTTCATATTACAACTATCAAATGATTTGCTAAGTAAGCTATTCAGAACTTACTCGTCCATTGTAAAATAGGTAAAAAGCTAAGGGAGCTTAATAAATTTCTTAACGATGAATCTGCATGAGTTTTATATTGAGAGCACTAGAGTTTGTATATTATTATTTTTCTAAACCACTTTATAGTATCCTTTAAAAAAAAAACATAATATTAAGAATATTTAATTGGACTTAATTAAATGTAATTAACGAAATATCGTTAAATAAAATGTGTTAATGAGAAAGTCAACTACAGTAAATTGAACCTTGAACTGAGTATTTAAAAGGTGTATAAGAACGAATTAGTGTTATGTTAAGCTCATACGATTCACAGTTTACACAGCTTCACAGACTGGAAACTCATGAACTAATAAAATTCAATTATATTCTGAACACTTCAGACTTATTGATAAGTTACCGTAAGTAATTTGCGTAGGTGTTTCATGAAAGAGGGTTAGCTTCAGTAACGAGTCAGAATTAATTCAAAGCCCCCTAAAGTTAAATGTTTATTATTCTTCTCTAAAATTACTATAAATATGTATGTGATGTATTTTAAGGCATCAAATAGATTGTGAAATATTTGAAAGCTACGCTGAATGTCCTGTTGTGTTGGTAGATCGTATCATTTCCACAGGTGTCGAAGATAGAATTTTAAAAGCGCAGCAGTGCGACAGAAGCGTTCCTCGTACAACACATAGTAATGCTGTTTGTGGCGTTGTTTGGAAATTGGCATAAATACAAACAATAGATTAAGTAAGCAGCCCCTCAGAACTTAAATAGTCCATCCCATACAGCAACTCTTTCACTACTTCTAACTTAAATTTCATAAGCAAGTAATTGGACAGTGCTCAGGCTGGTAGGTTCATAGTTTACGACTTTAGTTCTTTAAAAAACCACGGTTAAAAGAGTTATACATGATTACCACCTTGTAACCTTACAAAAGTACAACCTTGATCCAGCGTTTTGAGAGTACTTTTCTCATGCGCAATTCGAAATGTAAATCGTATTATCACAAGCCATAATGACGCGTGGCGTTTTTTCAGCCGCCCAAGTATCACCGGCAGCGTACAAAGCGCGATAATTGAATTTCTGCGTACTGTTTCCAAAGTGTATGTTAATTTCGGTAAATTCTATGTAATATGGAAATGAGGGTGATCCAGGTACTGCCTAAAATGGCTGGGCAATTTGACAACGCCACCCGTTCCTGTCGGGCCCTCTACAATGCGGAACGTCGAGTGAAATGTAGCCAATAAAAAAGGTCAAACGAATAGCCCGGGGCTCGGTTTTCAATATCTCACGGCAGTCGGCAGGTAGAGGGGTGTATTTAGAGGGGGCCTGTCGAATACATCCTCATTTTGTCTGTCAATCGCAAGTTTCCCCGGCCGGGCATCAGTGAGCCTGTTAGACGATTTCGTTTCGATCCAACCGTCTGCTTCACTCGTGCTAGGTAAGACACAGCGCGAGGGAGATGCGCAAATTTGAACGGAGATGTCATTTTCCAGAATAGTCCCTCAGACTTGCGCCGCATAGAGGCTCCCCAACATGTATTAGATTGCAAGAAACTCTTCAAGGGTGTTATTCCCTGAGGACGCTGGCAGTTGCGTCTCGTAGCGGAATCCTGTAAGTGCTTGTCGTATGAAACTGGAATATTGCAGTTCCGAAGTTCGGTTATTTATGTATGTATTTATTCTGTCGTAGCGGTGTTTTCCGTGCCTCTTCTAGAAACAAATTAAAGCGCGGTGGTAGTTTTCTTTTGTTTTGTTGAATCTGAACAATATACTTCAATCAGTGATACGAATCGATACGTGGACAATATATGGATAATCAAAAATTAACTATAATAATTACATACATACATACATAAATCACGCCTATATCCCCGAAGGGGTAGGCAGAGGTCAACTAGCACCCACGTGCCGTGTGGTGACGGCAGAGTAGAATACAATTGTCACCGCCCCAAATCTCTCCCGTGGGTGTCGTACAAGGCGACTAAGGATAAATCAGTGATGAGGAATGGGCAGCAGCGTTCCTCTTATACCACCTAGCAATGTACTGCGACACTTTTGTGCCCGATATATGGCAATAGGCTCGCCACCTATTACATGGGACCTAACATAATTGGGGAAATGTGGGTGCTATAATAATTAATTGGAAAAATAATGCAATATGTAGAAATAAGATAAAATACTTGAAAGTAAACTTACAATTTAGTATCCTGTCGTACTAGCTATTAAAGTAATATGGTAACAAAGATTGCTAATATAACCTTTAGCCATATCATGACAGAGTACTAAAGCGTTACAGAGCGTAAGCTTAGTGGATACGCTCCAGTCTACCCCGCCCTTATCCGTATAGATCAGAACGTCTGGAGACGATTTGTAGCGGATAGCTATCTGCCGCTCGAGGTCATCCCGAGATTGCTAATAAACCTGCTATTGCCATTGCTGTCACATGCATGTCGGGTCAACTCGATAGACTTCTACAGTTACATTAATACACGCTTAAATCATTGGATAAGGTAAGTACTAATGCCATAGATACACAACTTTGTGATATATTATTGCCGAAGCGAGGCTTGCCTTACATTCTAAGCAATATAGATATGCGGAATAGTCATTCAACAGTACCCGAATCGATCGGTTGTAGAAATACATACAATTCGAATGAAAAAATTATTCGAATATTTTTTTTATTCGAATAAATTGTAGACGTATTCAAGCTCAGATTTCAGAGTCATACCTACCTACTTGTGTTGAGAGCAAAGCAACTATGAATATAATTATCATTATGTATAATTATTTATCTATCTATCATAACAAGTCCATACAGGGTTTGGAACAGAGGCGTTACTCTGGAAGTTTATTTCGTTCGATCGAGTCTTTGCGTCTTTGTCGCTCTTATTTTAACACGCAGTGGCGTGAGAAAGACGGATAGATGTGAGTTAATCGTTCGGAGTTTCAGAGTAGACCGCCTGGTGTTTTTTAATTTGCGAAAATATAAATTGAACTTTTATATTGAAATAACTGAAAACGCCAAATAATTTCCGGAAAATGTTTCAGTTTTTCGCACAGATTTCTGTATAGAAAGCAAGGCATACAATTCTATTTATTACCTAAACATTTATAATACCGATTAAGCCTGTTTAAAAATAACGGTTTTTAGGCCCTTTTCCCATGTAATTGAGGTCAGGTCTATTGCCTTTTACCGTACAGATTAACCACAATACATAAAACGAAAAACTAATTGTCGATGGCGGTTCCAGGCAGACAAATTGTGCTTACCCTAGATAATTATTACTGCTCGACTATGCACTAGGGACGCTAGAACGTAACCGAAGAGTTGTGGTTTTATTAGTGCATTAGGGCGAGCGCGTGTGTTTTCGTTATATTATTATATCGGTATCATCTACGACGTTGTATGAAGATGTATGATTGAAGAGTTAATTTAAACATTTAGCATTCATACTTTATCGCGACCAGAAACATTAAGGTTTTTGCATGTCAAATCAAATCAAAATTCGTTTATTCATATCTGGTATGATTACAATACACTTATGAATCGTCAAGACAAGAAATTTACGCCATCCGTTCGCAAACTACCAGGAGGCCCTGTCCTGAGAAGAACGGGCAAGAAACTCAGTCAGGTTTTTTCCTCCCTTTACATAAAAGTAATTTAAGTTAATTAATAATTGGAAATTGAAAGATGTCAATAACTTACAACGTCAAGTAATAGTATGTCAATAAAGATACAAATTCTGAAGTTATCAACATCCTTCATTACAAACATAATGTCTATTTTAAATAAAGAACACTCAAGGGCAATCGTTTAATCATACTGGATAAAGATATTTAGTATTTATATAATAAGTATGTAAAAGTTATTGATTCCAAGCATCTTTGTCATCTAAATAGTCCTGAATTTTATAGTACCCCTTTTTCAGGAGTATATTTTTTATATAGGGCTTAAATTTGTGTAAAGGCAGTTCAGTCACAGAATCTGGAATCCTATTATAAAAAAGTATACATTTACCTACAAAAGTATTAGCTACTTTGTGTAATCTTAGTCTAGGGAAGGAAAGTTTGTTTTTATTTCTAGTATTGCATTTATAAATATCACTAATTTTTGCAAATGTGTTTAGATATTTGTAGACGTATAGAATGCAATCGTATATGTACTGTGAAGCAAGAGTTAGGATATTAATGTCTTTAAATAGATTTTTTAGTGAGTCGCGAGGTTTTAATTGATAAATAGCACGTATAGCTCTTTTTTGTAGAATAAATATATCCTGAATATCAGCAGCTGTGCCCCAAAGCAGTAAACTATACGACATAACACTATGAAAGTAACTGAAATATACAAGTCTGGCTGTTTGAACATCAGTTAATAGCCGTATTTTTTTTACGGCGTATACTGCTGAACTTAATCTTTCGGATAGAGTTGAAATATGGGGATACCATTGCAATCTTGAGTCTAACCTTATTCCTAAGAACACTGTAGAATTGACACATTCAATTGTTTCATTATTAATTGCAATCTGACTACTAGCTTGCCTTACATTTGGTAAAGAGAATTTAATACATTTGGTCTTTTTAGAATTGAGTAGCAAGTTGTTATTTGTAAACCAATCTAGAACCTTGGAAATTGCTATATTGATGTCATCATAATTATCTTTACCTCTGTCTATTTTGAAAATTAATGAGGTATCATCTGCAAATAGCACCGTGTCACATAGAGATTCTGTATAGAAGGGAAGGTCATTTATATATATTATGAACAGCAATGGTCCTAGTATTGATCCTTGAGGAACACCCATTCGCATTCGTGAACCCGAGGACTCGGCTTTATTAATCACTACCTTTTGAGTCCTGTCACTCAGGTATGACTTTACCAGTTTCAATGAGGTAGTAGATACACCGTAATGTTGTAATTTCGCCAATAATGTTTGATGTGAAACACAATCAAATGCCTTTGACAGATCACAAAAAATACCCAAAGCATCCTGCCGATTTTCCCAAGCATCAAATATGTGTTTAATGAGAGTTATGCCAGCATCAGTGGTGGATTTACCCCTCGTGAACCCGAACTGTTTAACATGTAAAAGTTTATTAGATGTAAAGTGAGAAAGTAGCTGGTTTAGCATAATTTTTTCAAAGATTTTACTAAGGGACGGTAATATTGAAATGGGACGAAAATTATTGGGTTCACATTTGTCTCCAGATTTAAACAAGGGTATAAGTTTACTGTGCTTCATTAAATTTGGAAAACAGCCGTCATCTATACATTTATTAAATATTGCTGTCAATTGAGGGGCGATGATATTAATAATGGAATTCAGAATACTGACTGATAGACCCCACAAATCTTCAGTTTTCTTCATGTTCAAGGATTTGTAAGTTTTAATAATTGTGTCAGCATTAATTTTGTGAAAATCAAAAGATATATTGGATTTGACTGTACTTGATTCTAGTAGAGCCAGAGCTCTTTTGGTGCAAGAGTTAAGCTTGCTAGTTATTCGAGCAGGGATGTCGGTGAAAAAAGTTTCAAAGGCATTTGCAACTGCATCATCGGATTCTATAACCCTATTATCTATGTTTAATTTAAACGACCTGTCGTTGCTTTTAAGTTTTCCGTTTTCTGAATTAATAATTTTCCATGTAGTTTTTATTTTATTGTCCGAATTTTTTATTTTATTGCTAATAAAGATCGATTTCGCAGTGTTGCAGACTTTCTTGAATATTTTAGAATAGTTCCTGACGTAGTCTATAAATTTTGAATCAACAGACGTATATTTTTGGCTATATAAGTCATAAAGTTTCCTTCTACTTATATAAATTCCTGGGGTAGCCCAGTCACTGAATTTCTTTTTAGAGTGTAATGTTAAGGATTTTTGTTTAAAAATCTTATGATATTCGTCTTTAATAGAATTAAACATATTATTGTACAATAAATCAGGACAGTCATTGGTGTCATTTATTAGATAATTAAGTCTAGTAGTAATATTATTTCCAAATAACTGCAACTGCTTTTGTGTTATTGGCCTAAATATTATCTTTTTAGGTATATGAACATTTTGATATTCAATAATAATTTTTTGGCCAGTATGATCTGAATTAATACAATTTATAATTGATTTATCTAATATATTACAATTACAAAAGGCGTTATCTAAGCAAGTACCGGACGTTGGAGTAATTCTAGTCGGTTCATAAAAAGTATAGAAAAGATTAAAGGATCCGAATAAGTTTATAAATCTGTCTGACTGTGAACAAGTAACTAGTATATCTACATTAAAGTCACCAAAGACAACAATTTTTTTATTTTTATTGCAAAGTTTATTAAGTATACCTTCCATGGAAGACTCAAAAAGATCATAGTTCCCCGTCGGGGGCCTGTATATACAGACAACAATCAGTTCCTCAAGTTCTACACAAGAGACTTCAATTATTTGTTCAATGGAATATAGTACAATATCCTTCCGTTCTTTGTATTTTAGTCCCTCTTGCAATGCTATTAATGAACCACCTCTAATTGCAGTTTTTCTGCTGAAGGCGCTACCAATGTTATAATTTTCATATTTGGAAAGTATTTCATTACTTTTTAACCAATGTTCAGTTAAACATAAAACGTGAGCTTTTATACTGTTTAAGTATAACAATAATTCCAGATCCTTACCTGAAAAGCCTTGAATATTTTGGTGGACTATTTGCAGCATACTAGATTTTGGCAATGCGCTAGAGACTTTCTCTATTGTCTTACATACTAATTTAAATTATTTGGAATAAATTCCACTGTACAATTTTGTACGTCAGTACCTAATTGCTCAATAAAAGCATTGTCAAAATATTTTTTATTACTAAAAGTATATGGATTAGCCAAATTTTTGTTTAATGTTTTTAAAGTATAGCATAGCGAGATTGCTATTTGTTTTTTATAAAAATTGGATAGAAACATTCTACCCCCCGTTATGCGAAAGTTATGAGTCATTTTATTAGTATCAATGACATGTATCTTATCACAGTACTGTGTCATGGTATGCAGACTTAAATTCAAGTTGTATCTTTTATTATTTTCCTCTGATGACAGGCTATTACTGTATGGCAATGTGTATAAAATAATTTGTTTGACACATGTTACAAGTACTTAGGTCATACGTAGTCATACGTGGGAAGAGAGATATTACAGCTAGAGCTTGAAACCACCGCTAAACAAAGGTAACGCTAAAAAAAGGCTCGTAGGTACAAAGGATGTTACTATCCTGCAATATAGATACTTATACATATTTTCACAGAACTGTCTGTATCTTCATTTCAAAATATACGGTGTAACACCGTGAATTTTCGATTATATATAAAGAATTTAACTCGCATAATATTCAGATACTTAGCATTGTTATTATTTATCAGTTAACACGAGTTAAATCCGACAAAGTTACCTGTCACCAAGGCTTGATAAACTATTTATTTCAAAGAATTGTTTATCAAGCCTTTGTGACAGGTATAAATTTTCTTATTTTTCATGGTACAAAGTTATCGTTCATTATTCCTGATTTATGGCAATGAATCAGGAATAATTAACGATAACTGTAAAATGATATTACATAATCGTATCTGATGATATTTGAAGACAGTTCCTTATAGAATGAAGTATCACCAAACGAATCCTTATACATGGACACACAAACAGTTACAGGCTCACGAAGCTGCACCCTGGTCGTCGAATCGTTACCATTCCAATTCCTTCGGAAACTATCTGTTTGAAGTTCCGAGCGGTATTCGTGCATTTGGCGTTCGTCAGAATCATCGTGGTCCGAACAGGGCCCCTGTACATTGCAACCTCTGTAGCCAATACCGATACATTTTGCATAAATAGCTCTACAGCCTGGGTCAACAGGGAGCACGCTGTACACATCGAACGGGACAGATATTCGCTTCCCTTCATAAAGTACAAGACGAATGCAATATTGGTTTCCTCTAAGGAAAACACGGAATGAATTAACGTAGATACATGTTGATTCAAGGAAAAAGCAACTCTGTTATGCTTAATTAGACGGCCGCCTTGGTCGAATTCTCAGATTGCTGGGTATTGGCCAAGAGGTCCCGGGTTCGAATCCTGGTAGGGGCAAACTTTGTGGTGACCACAAATGTTTGTTTTCGAGTCATGGTTGTGTATATGTTTATGTAGAATATTTTCAACATTTATTTAATATACATAATTATATAAAAAATATGTCCGTCATCTAGAATCCATAACACAAGTGCTTAGGCTACTTACTTTGGGCTAGATGATAGGTGTGAGTGTAAAAAAAAAAATATTTATTTATATTTATTTATTTAATATTAAGAACTGAAATTATTATGACTCTTAATTTATTTTGCGATTTTCGATGGCGCATTGGCTTTACGCTTTCAGCCTGCGATTGTGTAAACTAAGTAACGATTACTAAGGCCGGTAATTGGATGGGTGACCATAGATATAAATATAATAACTCATTCGAAGGCACGTTAAGCCGTTGGTCCCGTTAGCAGTCATAATTTCCCTTTTAAAAATAATAACCATCAATTTCCATTCGAATCGAATTAGGCAGGTTCACTACACGCATAAGTGATACTACACAGAGCTTTACGTTCGTCTTTACACATATGAATAGCGAGCCAGTTTACCTGCAAAACGATATTGAAAATCGGAACAACCGATCGGCTCCCTTTTTGTTATTGGACCATTTCACTTGTTCCGCATTGTTGACTCTGCGCGCGGTCTCATTTTTATTTCTGCAAAATTGAATGACGTATTTATCAAAGTGAAGTGTTTTTTTTTTCATGAAAATATTATTGTCGTCCCGATGCTCGTTAGAATCCCTGATGGCGGCCGGGGTTTTTGTGTCCAACGACAAAAGGAATGCCGCTTTATTCATTTGCTCATTGTCAGTAGTTGGTTGGTCGTTAATGTCGTTATTCTTTTTCTACCCGCCCTGTCCTCAGTCTGAGCCGATGTAGACCTATGTTATACCGTCCACCGTATGTATTATATAATGTGACAAGCAGCAATTTGAATTTGAGGTCCGCGCCCTCAGAGGCACCCTCAGGTCTGCCGCTCGGATATGCGAATTCTAGCTCCCTCTGAGGCTCTCTGGGGCAGTAATTATCTCCCCCTGGGAGCCTGCCTGCTGTGGAGAAATCTACTCAGGGAGTGCTCGATTGCAAGATTGACGACAAGGTTCCTCCTTACCCAAAAACACCCGTATTGACAACTTGGCCAACAGTTTAGGTGCTAGTGATCAATGAATGTATAGAAAAGAGACGGAAAGGACCATGTCGAGAGACTGATCAACGGAGTGAGTGATTGGGATAACAATATTCCAATCCATATTGCTCAAGGTTTTAGCTTAGGTTTTACTGCCAGCCGTCTGCCTGTCACAAACCCTCTTTGGGTATGCTGTTGTTGGTGGTATGCTCGCCGGGAATCTTGTCGACTATTGCGACACCCCTGAGATGAGTCGGGGCTGGCCATCTTACGATATTTTTTATTGGTTGGTCGTTATTAATTTTCATAATGCATACTTCGGTTGTGCTCAATGACTAGCAGGAAGCGTGGCGGACCTTGCCAAGGGTAAGACCCCTTTCAGATGTACGCGCGAGTGAGACGCCTTTCGTTATACATTGCTCGCTATTAACCAGCAATAGTAGATTGTGCTGTTTAATAGCGAGCAATGTATAACGAAACGCGTCTCACTAACGCGTTCATGTGAACGGGGTCTAAGCCCCTTTATCGGTGTGGGATAAAGGAGGCAGGTGCGTAAGGGTTTCCGTCGACAAGAAAAATTCCTCACGTGAAACGGGTAGGTATTTTGTAATAAACACAAGGTAACCTTCCTTTTTGGTCTGTTCAAAAATATCCAATAGGGCTTCGTCAATTGTTATTTTGGCACCATAAATAGCGTCCGTGCTTACCTTTAATATATTTTTTAACCGATTTATGTTATAGTAAGTGAAAACTAGGGTTTAGTTTTCAGAATATTGAGATTACTTGATCCTAATATGCCTATAATAATGATATACACAATTATTACCCTCAGTATAAATTCATCAAAGGGCAGCAAATGCAGTTTTACAGCTCTCGTGCGAAGTGTCAATAGTTGAAGCACGACAATCGAGAATCGCGAATGTAGCACAAATGTGCGGTCGTAGCGACTTCGTAGCAAAGTAATACTGTCGTAGTTTCGTAGTGGACGTAGCGACAACGAATTAAATAACGTAGCAAAGTAAGAAGCAATGGCATAAGTTCTGCTTCTACATATGATTGTGTCGGTTGTCTTGGCAAGATAGCGGGAGCGTGACTTGGAGTTTCGTAACTAAGGATAGTTGCGGTGTGGTAGGTGCCAGTAATTGCCGCGGCAATCACGACATGCGACCGACTGCGACATCAGTAATTGCTTGCTGGAACAATCCTATTGCTTGTACATGCACGTTGGGGTCGAAGCTAAAACTGAAGCCATCTACTTTGTTCATGGTTCTATTTAAAAAAAAAATTAAATGAATACTTAAAATGTCAATATTTTAAATTAAAAAAAAATTGCCAATTATATGCTTCGATATTTTAGTACGAAAACTGATCAATGTTTAATGAGTTATCCGATTCTTGACAGATTGAACCACAGACAGGCGTGTTAGTTCTAATGAAATAAATAATGAATTGACTTTAACATTGTAAGATAAAGTGAATTTTTTCACTGAAATTCTCAAAATAACATGATGCGGTGTCGGATTTTACCAATTTCTGAGTCATTTTATCCCAAAAGTAAACAGAATAAACGTGATTTAATAAAATATTCTTCGTAAATTTTGTGTTATTTTTTAATTCATCACGATCAATGTTTTAAGTCGTGTTGGGTCTATTCTGTTATAGTCATCTATATTATATGGAAGGAGGTATACCCAAAGAGTGTTGGTGTCAGGCAGACGGCCGGCTGTAAAACCTAAGTCAAAACCTTGAGCGGTATGGATTGGAATGTTGTCATTCCAATCACTCTCTCCCTTCATCGGTCTCTCGACATGGTCCGTTCTATTATTTTTCTATTCATTCATTCATCACGAACACCTTTCCGGTGTGATAGATGATATGAATCAAAAGGGAGTGGATGGCTTGATGACGTCTGACCGATATGAATGGAAGAGGAAACATACTCCGCCGACCCCATATAGGCTCGGAACAGGGCAGGGAGAAGAAGATTATAGGAAAGGTCTGTGCCCCAGCTGTGGTGACGTTAAAGCGTCTCACAGACAGACGCGGTCAGCGGTGGCGGTTAGTTGTAACGTAGGTAACATAGGGCACATTAGTCAAACCAGCGTGGTCAACGTTTGTTCGGGTTCGCCACCGCCACCGTCCCGCCACCGCTGCTGTTAGAGTAAGACCTAAAGCCATAAGTTACCTACGCTACAATGGACCGCCATCGCTGACTGCGTCTGTCTGTGAGACGCTAACAGGGCTGGTCATAATGCTGATTTCGTAGGCGACTAAACCTGCTTCCAGGACACAACCGTTTACGTCACCGGCGATTTGTGAACGCGGCATTATAAACACTCTTCGATTGTCGCTCTCGCACGGTGTGTGGCTTGCAATTGCTCGCGGGCAGCCGACTGCGACATCAGTAATTGCTGCCCGGACAGCGGCAGCGCTCTGATAAATGGAGCCGCAGGAAAATTTGCTGCGCGGGAAAAATCTAGACATTCCTGAAAATTAAAACTGCACCGAGCCTGATCTTGTTAGTGGACGCTCGTTTGTTTTGTACAGAGCTCGAGACATGATTTGTTTATGCTAGGGAAGCTCTTGCCCTTAAGCTCTTGCCCTTCATCTCACCTGATGGCAAGTGACGATAAGGGCCGAACAGGGATCCTGGAACCCTCAACCACAGAGGGGCTAGCTATCTTATCACACATTGTCGGAACACAATAATGCTGTTAGCATTATTATTATGGCGACAGATTTTGATAAGATGGCGGTAGCTCGCGAGGCGGACTTGAAAGAAGTTCTACCACGAACCAAACCGAGTACAAATTAGTCCCCCCCCCCTGAAAACAAATAGCCTGTGTTTTTTGCTCACAGTGTAGCTTTTCTAATGGCGCAATAATTATTTAAATCTATTTCGAATTAACTATGTGACGAATAAACAACCCTTGTGAATTAGGTGTGAAAGCGCAACAAACTAAGAAACTCACTTTCGCATTTATAATATAAGTTAGAATTATAAATAATTACGGCGTATTTATTTCTGTTTGTGCAATATTAATCAAACAATATTTACGCAATTAAAAAAGCTTCGGCTAACTTCATAACACAAGTAACTCAATAAACATATTCGCTCAACTAAATCGTCAATGTTATTGCTCAAAACAAAAATTGGAATTGCCAGAGAAAGAGTGAAATAGCGACATCGGGACTGATAATCCAATAAGAGGATTGGAAACGTAGCTACATCACAGTGATACATAAACAAAATAGTACCGCGCAACCGAGAAATTGTTTATCAGCGAAAAGCACTACAGTGTTGCAAATTGAATGAACTGAATGCAGACACAAATAATCCATATTTTGTTGACGAATCCCGATTGGCGCAAATACTTTTATTGTTGCAAGGAGTTGCATTATTATAACAAGTGAAATATATGGTCTTTGGTGGCGAAAGAGCAAAATGCAGTCATCACTACTCTAAATCATCTCATCACCCACCCTCCGTATCTGCAAATAGCAGCGTTCCTATTACACCACGGCTTACAAGAAACACCGTTCCTTGTACCGAATATGTGTAGGTAGGTACCGATGTCTCAGGGCAAAAACTTTGTGTGGGCTTTACATGTTTTACAATGTTATTCTTTTGTGTAGTATATTTTTGGGGCAACCATGCTGTCCTGCGGCCTATGTTTTGAGATTCAAATTAACTACCAAGTAGGTCTATTTAGTATTTTTACATGCTATTTGAAACGTTCTAAAAGAGATATATGATTCTGTTCTATTTTTAATTACTTTTTCATTGGTAATATAAACTCTTTCGAAAAATGTCTCACATAATGTTTACTTTGTGACGTTTGGTTAAACTCACATGGATTACTTACACTCGTATTCACAAATAATACTAGTATAAGTAAAGAAGCAACACTGTGTGAAGTAAGACATTTCTCATTGCATTTTGTCACTCAAGTATTGTCTATGAATAGGTTTTTGGGACCCTGTGGTTTCACGCACCTCATAGTAATGTTTATGAATACGGGTGTTAGACTTGATGATTGTCTTTATTCAAGCAATAGTTTGGCCCGAGAGTATGTCATTCCAAGTATAGATTTCTTTTGTAGATTACTGTTTAAAAACGCACGGATTTCACGCTCCTCCATAGACCTGGGGGCCTACTCTAAAACTCTGAACGAACGAACTCACATCTATCCGTCTTTCTCACGCCACTGCGTGCTAAAATAAGAGCGACAAAGACGCAGCGACTCGATCGAACGAAATAAACTTCCAGAGTAACGCCTCTGGTAAGCTACCTAAAGTTTTAACTTTTGGATATTTTTATAAGTATACGCCACATCATTAATGATCTTTTTTATATGCTAAATAAAGCATTTTCCGAATAAACCGTGTAGCCCACACACCGCACCGCTCAGAGATTACTCGCCGAAATACCTGGCCTTAATATCGTTACGTGAAACGGAAGAAACTAAATTCGTAACATGAACGAAGTAAAAAGAAACATTAGGCAGTAATTCCACAGATGTCCTTCCAGAATCACACACGTCACATAATAACATCAGGTTGCGTTGGTGACCTAAGTGGTGTCGGGCATTCCAAGATGGATTTTTGAAGAGCTAACGTAATACGGACGTGATGGTCAACCTCGTATGACTACTTAATTCCTGGCAGACTAGTGGGACGTTCTTAGAATACGAAAGTGCTTCGTATGAAGCGTAGCAAATGGAAAAGTCACTTAGACTAGTTTAGCTCTAACAAATCGACTTAGGGGCGAGGTTAAAAACGTGAGTAATGGAAGTCTAGGTCAATAGAAATCTATTTCTATCGCAACTTGTGAATCAAAGAATCGATAAACTGTCAGCGATTTTACAAAACGTGTGTCTAATGCGGCTCTCACGGAATCTTACCAAAGATGGCTGGACAGAGAGAAAAATCGGGGAAGGTGGTCTCCTACTTTCATATCAGCAATTTAATAATAATTCCCATTCTTGGTCTCCTATAGTTTTATTTTTCATACCAATAAAACTTCATGTGTCTCTGTTACGATTGTACTCGATTGGTCGAGTTACAATGGTTGCAAAAACAGTAAATTTTCTTCAATTCAAGTGTTGGAGTTTAGGAGAATTTGGCAGTTTGTAGTAACCTAGCGTGCTATTGATTTTACTCCGAAAAGGAAATCAAAAGATGCCAATCACAAAAAACAAATGGTAAAAAAATGTTGTAGTCTCTCCTTGTGAATTTGATTTATAGCCGGACGAAAATCATGGGCTGTCGTTGTTAAAAACACATAATTGTATAGTACAAATGGATCAGGGTCATAGCGTTTACACGAAGAAAATTGTCAGGTGAAGTCAAGCAAGTAAGTCGTGGACAGCATTGTTTATTATTCATAGTACTGTTTGTCACACTTCCCAAACTCTAATTTAGCCTGTCACCAAGAGGGTTGAGACCCAAAATTATCTAGTGCTCCATAATGTATATGCTAGTATGTGTCTACTTGTATATGGGCAACAGTTCGGCAGTTACATTTGTTTAGACAAAACTTGATTATTACTTATGTACTTACCTACTTACTGTCTCTAATAGGAATTGTATATATTGCTATCTAATTAGATAAATTAATAAAAATTTATGAAAATTGTTTGTCAGTACGTGTCATACAAGATTAAATTGGATTTAAATGTATTGAAAAAAAGTTGTTATGTCATAATTGTGTTATGACATAACAATAACTTACAGCACAGAGTGGGCTATTATTGACTTCTATGCTGGCTTGAGAGCGAAACAATAACGTAGAATGTGCCAACCCCGACTCATCCCATGGGTGTCGCAAGAGTCGACTAAGGGAGATTGCCCAGTGTAGACCAGTAAGCACATTGGAGCACCCGAATGGTGGAGAGAAAACCACCAACAACAGCATATCCAAAGAGGGTTGGTATCAGGCAGACAGCTAGCTGTAAAACCTAAGCCAAAACCTTGAGCAGTATGGATTGGAATGTTGTCATGCTATTCACTCTCTTCGTTTATCGGTCTCTGGACATGTCCGTTCTATTTTTTTTTCTATTCATTATTTCATCATTAGTACCTTTCCGGTGTGATGGATTATACGAATCAAAAGGGAGTGGATGGTTTGCAGACGTTTGACCGATATGCATGGAAAAGGAAACATACTGCACCGACCCCAGATATACTGGAAACGGGGCAGGGAGAAGAAGTAGTAGTCTACTTAAAAGAAAATCAATCAGTCGTTAAGTGGCTTTGTCCCCTGTATGACATGAATTTGTTTGCGGAATTAGCTGGCGGGGCGGTAAATTATAGTTGGGTATTGTAAAACAGAAAACAACGGCTCCATCGATACATTACCGTCCGGCACCTCTGAGCTGACCACACGAAAGGTCTGTGTGAAATAATTTATTATTCGCCTCTACAACGGCTCTGATACAACAGTATTTATAGCACGGAGTTGCCGTAAATGAGTAACTCGCTACTCGCGCAAAACCGCATGGTTCCAGAGCCTATTAGGGAACTGCTTTATATTATTTTATAAGCGAAAGCTATTGCGATACAAAAATTAGATAGTATCAGTTAAATTTTGGCAAACAATTATTTATATACTGATACGTAAATCTGAGTCATTGCAATCAGGCAGTGTCAAAGCTTGCACTAGTCATCATCCTCATCACCAGCCCTTTGCGTTTTCCTAGCTTAGATAGTGGCACGGCAATTGAAAAGCTACAATGGGAATATTGTCTACAGGGTGAAATCGAAATGAATCGACAATTTTTTATGGGGGGTTCTAGTGCTATTAAGCATAGCGAGGTTTAAAAACAAATCTAAGTCGCCAAAAAAAGTATCAATATTTTCCTTTGATACTTTTTTAGATTAAAAACATAAAACAAAAAAAAAAATATTTAAGAAAAGTATTAAAATAATTTCTTAATATTAAATAAAATTAAAAAAATCGTTCGTAATTCGCGGGCTGCTAAGCGAACGGGTGCGTGCGGCTAGGTAGTAGAACGCTGTAAGTACAATCACGCGCAAAAGCGTCGACTGCAACTAATAAATCTAATAATTGCGTTCCTGGATTTTATTACTTACTGTTTCATTACAATTTTAATTGTTACTTTAACGATCAATATAGCGGTTAAAATGTCCTGTAAAATTTTGTCAACCGATTTCAGATTCACCCTGTAGTACTGTTATTATCTGTATATTTTTAACGATTATCCTTTACAAAGATAGAAGGAAATGAAATTTCAAAATCTTGTTGCGTATTTGAAAAATATTTTGGTAATAATTTTGTTAACGTTTATATGATATTCAAGCAAAAACCAAAGTATGATTAACCCTTATCTGTACAGTGAAAAAATAACAAATAAATCTTTTGAACGTCCTTCAACGCTGAAAAGCTTCGTTTTTATTAATTACATAATTGCCAGATGCGTCCGTACTCAGCGGAATGAATTGTTCCACAAAAAAAACTGAATCGAAATTCGGTTTTCATAAGTTTGCCCAATATCAGCTGGGCCACGAAACGGATAACTGGAAATATTTCTGATAAATTCTCGATGCAAGGGACGGTAAATGGCATTTTGATATAAATCCAAGTTCGAGTTATAAGAGAAAACCGCCGAATTGATCACGCAAAATCCTGCCCCTTTTTTAGATACTACATACAAACATAAATCACACCTATATTCCCGAAGGGGTAGGCAGAGGTGAACTAGCACCCACGTTTCGCCAATTATGTTAGGACCCATGTAATAGGTGGCGAGCCTATTGCCATATATCGAGCACAAAAGTCGCAGTACATTGCTAGGTGGTACAAGAGGAACGCTGCTGCCCATTCCTCATCCATCACTTTTTTATCCTTAGTCGCCTTGTACGACACCCACGGGAGAGATTTGGGGTGGTGACATTTGTATTCAACTCTGCCGTCACCACACGGATTTTTAGATACTCATTCATAAAAACTTGATCAGACCTTGAACATCTTTTAACCTCAAAAATCCTTCGTCCCTTTCTGTCAAAATTTGTTTACGTTGTTGATGAAAAGAGGCAAACCAGTAATTTATTTTAAACAGTGTTTTAAAATTGATTCAGATTTTACGATTCTTTGTCAAGCTGAAAAAATTTAAAGCTATCTATACTGTAGCCCCGATGCGACCGGCCTCACCAGTAGGTCTATTCCCTAACTTTTTTTGACAGTTGAAAGTGATGATCACCGAACTATTTACTTATCCATTACTACTTTACGTACTATGCTATTGTGATACTGTTCCTGTGATAACAGCAATGTATAAGTAAATAGTTCGGTGATCATCACTTTCAACTGTCAAAAAAAGTTAGGGAATAGGCCTACAGGTGGACTGACTCGTACAACTATCGCACATATACTACCTACTCTTAGTGGACGGAACTGCTTCACTACTCCCGGTCCCCAAGAGAGAGGTCGTATATATTTCCGGGAGGCATTAAGTTGGGTTTTAGTTTGTAGAAGTTCGACATAATCTCCACTCCGGCCTGTTGGTATGGTTAATGCATTTCCCACCTCCTTCCTTTTAACCACACATCATCATCTAGCAATACTTGAATGTGTATAATTAATTTAAATAAATAAATAAATATTTTTACACTCACACCTATCGTCTAGCCCAAAGTAAGTAGCCTAAGCACTTGTGTTATGGATACTAGATGACGGACATATTTTTAATATAATTATGTATTTAAATGTTGAAAATATACTACAGAAACATATGCACAACCATGACTCGGAAACAAACATTTGTGGTCATCACAAAGTTTGCCCCTACCAGGATTCGAACCCGGGACCTCTTGGGCAATACCCAGCAATCTGAGCATTCGACCAAGGCGGCCGTCATATTGTGCTTAGTATCTAGTATTGTGGCGTACTTTGTCCACCGTGCCCACTTTTGACCACCGACTCGTCTGCAGAAGTCCCAGTTACCACAGCTGCACATACTCTCAGCTGCATATCTATACATAAATCACGCGGTGGACTAGCACCCACGTTTCACCAATTATGTTAGGTCCCATGTATTAGGTGGCGAGCCTATTGCCTTTTATCGGGTACAAAAGTCGCAGTACATTACTATTGCTAGGTGGTATAAGAGGAACGCTGCTGCCCATTCCTCATCCATCACTGTTTTATCCTTAGTCGCCTTGTACGACACCCACGGGAGAGATTTGGGGTGGTGACAATTGTATTCCACTCTGCCGTCACCACTCGGCATTTGGTGCATAGTTAATATTATGCTCAGTATCTGTCTGGCCTACTTTGTTCACTGGGCCCTGCTCATTTGCAGAAGACACATACGTCAAAAAAAATTACATGACGTCGACCCCTAAACAAGCAACACAGAGGCTGTCTAGAATTTCACCAACAGTTCACACGCTCAAAAATTAATACGGACGCAAGTACTGTAAGTCTCTAACGATATTGTTAATTAAAAGTTGCAAATTAGTTTTTCGTCCTCCAGCAGGGAAGTGCCGCGATAACTATCTAACAAGAAGATAATAAGGAACAGTTTCCAACTTCAGTGGCCTTTTGTAATCGATCGCTGATAAGTACTATCAATAATTTGATTCTTGCCTTTTATGAACTTTGTCTTTGCTTGTCAATAACTTTTAAGCAGATATCCGAACAGTCTCCTTTAAAGTTTTAATTTGATTATGAGTCATTTGAGATTTTATAATACTGGGCCTGTTTCACAATCGACAAGTAAGTTCGAAGTAGCTTACTTGGCAGTTCAATTGACATATATTTCATATTACAACTGTCAAATGATGTGCGAAGTATGCTACTTAGAATTTCCTCGTCGATTGTGAAACAGGCCCTGCTAATATAATTCTATGTTTCTTAGATGACGAAAAATATACATATTATGTATAAATATTCGAAATATACTCGTACTACTAAATTTAGTTTATTCAAAATCGAGAAGAACGAAAAATCAATAAAATATTCGTATTATTAATAATTAAATATTTTTTACACGCACACTTCTAAAAGAAATAGGATAAGGACCGAGGACCTTTGTAACATAACTAGCTATTGACCCCGATCACCCCAAACAGGTTATTCAAACTTGAGCTGTCAAACATGTTTTTCGCACGTGTGTATATTTTTATAGTCGACGGCCGCCTTGGTCGAATGCTCAGATTGCTGGGTATTGGTCAAGAGGTCCCGGGTTCGAATCCTGGTAGGGGCTAACTTTGTGATGAAAAAAGGTTTGTTTCCTAGTCATGGTTGTGTATATGTTTATGTAGTATATTTTCAATATTTATATACATAATTATATTAAAAATATGTCCGTCATCTAGTATCCATAACACAAGTGCTTAGGCTACTTACTTTGGGCTAGATGACAGGTGTGAGTGTAAAAATATTTATTTATTTTATTATTAATTTTTTTATGGTGTGGCAATTATATAAATTAGTATAGCAACACAGCGCCATCAACAAAAAATATGACTTTTTGGCGGGAAGTCAAACTGAGTGCGCACTTTAAATTTTTCTACGAAAATTTAATTCCTAAAATAATTGAATTATTTGATTTTTCTTGGAAAAGTTAACTGTTTTTACTAGTAGGTGAGTTCTTATTTTTAGGAAATGGGTCCTCACGGTGACTGTGAGGACCCTGGAGAGGGAAAACGGAAAAGAAAATTCTGTGACTTGCCCTCACCAAACATGGCAAGTAACGCAAATGCCAAGTATAAAATCTTCACAAAACCGAATTACAAGAGATTGTTTATAGAAAATAGCAGCACTGAATACATTGTCTATGTGGAATCGACGCAGCAGGAAAAAATTGGTAATAAAAATCCGATTACATTAACCAATTTATTCACAGAAAATGTTAAAGGAATAGTTGGTGTTCACAGAGTGAATGCTCATAAAATAGGGGTAACATTTAGAAAGGCGACACCAGCAAATTATTTCTTGAAAATGGAAGATTTTTTAAATAAGAATAATATGAAGGCTTTTATACCGTCTTATCTAACTGAGAAAATAGGAGTACTTAAATTTGTCCCTAAAGATATTTCCAATGAAGATATATATAAGAATATTTCTTGTGATGCTGAAGTTATTTCAGTAAAGCGGTTTATGAAAAAGTCCGATGGTATCCTCATTCCTTTAAATACTGTAGCTGTCACTTTTGCAACATCAACTCTACCTCAATATGCCTACATTAAACTATTCAGATACCAAATACATCAATATATACCTCCATTATTACAATGCTTCAAGTGCCTTAAATTTAACCATTCTGCAAAAGCATGTAGAGGCTCCCAAACATGCTCATCTTGTTCAGGTCAACATTCATATAAAGAGTGTGATGTAGAAGAGATAGTATGTATAAATTGTAGCGGCAACCACTTGGCAATTTCTAGAGAATGTCCTATTCGAAAACAAAAATATGAGGAACAAAAGAATAGATATGTAAAGCAATCCTATGCCACAATTACAAGTACTCCACCACCTTTAGGTGATGAAAACTCATACCCAAGATTAAACACACAAGAATTTAGAAAAAATAAATTAGATATAAGTAAATTAGACATAAGTAAATTAGCTAGTAATGACATAGTAATTAATGCCATAGTCAAGTCCCTTATAGCTCTAAGTAACAAAAAAGACGATTCACCTATGACTACAAAGAAAATAAAAGACACATTTTTATCTTACTTAGTTTAATGGATGTTTATTTACATTTATTACAATATAACATACAAAGTTTGCAGAGCAAAAAACCTCTACTATATAATTTACTTTTGGAAAAACACATTGACATATGTTTACTAAATGAAACATGGCTTACTGATAATTCGAATATACCTAAGTTTCCAAATTATAATTTTATATATAAAAATTCAGCAAATAGTCATAATGGTGTAGGAATCTTCATAAAACATGGTATAAAATATAATATTATAAATACAAACTTTTATGAATCTATCCAAAATATTTGTATCACAATTCAAACACAATCTGGCAACATAACTATTCTTTGTATATATTGTCCTCCTAATAACTCACGTTTTGATAGTAATAAATTAAAACACTTGTTGAACAATATACCTAAGCCATACGTCATTATGGGAGATTTTAATGCCCACCATGTAGCTTTTGGTTGCAACAGCACTAACAGTAGAGGAAACAGTTTATATAATATTATAGATGAGTATGATTTATGTATTTTGAATGATGGGTCTCCTACTACTTTTCCACATCCTAATAAACAGGCATCAGCAATAGATCTGGCTTTGGTTAGTCCATCATTAGCTCATTTATGTGAGTGGGGTGTTCATGAGGATCCCATGGGCAGTTATCACTTCCCAACATTTCTGCACTTGAATGTTCAACCATCATTGTATGAAGTCTGTTCTGTGGAAGAAAAATATATTTACAGTAAAGCTGACTGGGACAAATATTATTCCTTATCTGAAAAATATTTTACACAATTAAATCATAATACTGCTCATGCCCTAGACTTATACAATGAATTTGTAAACATTTTAAATAATTTAAAAGACATAACCATTCCAAAATATAAACCTAAAGTTAGTTCAAAAATACATAGGAAACCAGCACCTTGGTGGAATCAGAAGTGTAAAGATGCTGTTAATAATTCCAAAAGTGCTTTAAAAAAATATAAATCTTGTCCTACTATACCAAATTTTATTAATTACAAAAAAATAGATGCCCAAAAAAAGAAAATAATTATAGAAGAGAGAAAAAACTCCTGGAAATCATTGTGTGAAAGTTTCAATAGATTAACACCAGTTTCCAGAATATGGAGCTATATTAAAAGATTTAAAAGAATAGGGAGTAGTAATAACAAAAACTTTGATGACAGCTGGATACCAGACTTTTTAAGTAATTTATCAGACAGTACTTTATCAGATCAGAATAGACTTTTAAAATTATATGACACCTCTATAGAAAATCCTACAAATTCATTTCTTAGTTCAAATTTCATCATAAGTGAATTAAACTTATCTATACAGAGTAGAAAAGATACCACACCAGGGCTAGATAATATACCATACATTTTAATAAAAAAATTACACATTAATGCAAAACAAACTTTACTTAATATCTATAATAAGTTATGGTCTAGTCAATTGGTCCCTGAGCCTTGGAAGACTCAATGTGTAGTTCCTATTTTAAAGCCCAATAAACCTATTAATATTGCTTCTTCCTACAGACCAATTTCACTCTCTTCATGTCTGGGTAAATTATTTGAAAACATGATAAAGTCTCGGTTAGATTACTTTTCAGAGAGCCTCAATCTAATTCCGCCAATCCAGCATGGATTTAGGAAAGGGAGAAGTTGCTCTGAAAGCTTTGTATCTTTTATACATGACATCAAAAATGTTCAACTTAGTCATTCTAATATGGTCTGTGTTTTCTTAGACGTTAAGGGTGCTTTCGATAATGTTAATATTTTAGAACTTATTCAAGTTCTTCATGACATAGGAATACCCAATAAAGTTTTACAATGGCTTTTTAATTTTTTAAGTAATAGGACTGTCTTTGTCAGATATAATAATAGGTTACATGGGCCTACTACTGTTAATAAAGGCACTATGCAAGGAGCAACACTGTCTCCCTTATTGTACAATTTATACACTTCTGAAATATTGAAATTTGTAAACACTGAACATATTAATATTTTACAATTTGCTGATGACTTGCTTTTATATAGTGTAAATCAGAATATAGAAATAGCCCAAAATAATATAAATAATGCTCTAGATCAATTATATACATATTATCATCATAAACTCAAATTAGACATTAGCCCAGAGAAAAGCTCAGTATTAGTTTTCAGTAAAAATAATAAAAGCATAAAAATATTATACAACAATAAAGTAGTTCCTATTGTCAAGGAACACAAATTTTTAGGAGTTTTTATTGATGAGAAATTAAAATTTGAAAAACAAATAAATCACATTTGCCAAAAAGCTATGGGAGGAATAAATATTTTGAGACACTTAGTAGGAACTTTTTGGGGCTCAGACCCTAAGATAATTAGTTTACTATATAAAAGCATAGTCAGAAGTCATTTTGATTACAGCAGCCTAGCTTATATGAATGTCAGTACTACCCTTTTAAGAAAACTAGATTTCATTCAGAATATTGGCTTAAGATTAATTTGTGGAGCAATGAGGTCCACTCCAATAAATTCTCTAGAAGTGGAAACTTGTATACCTCCTCTTAGTTTGAGACGGTTGCAGTTGGCTGAAAGATTTCTCCTTAAAATGATTTCTTCTGGCAGTACACTTGTTGATAAGTTCTGTAGATTCAAGAGGATTTTTCACTCAACAGCAGCCACTAATATTACAGCCCAGAGCCTTATGTCTCTGCCTGAAATTGTAACAATCTTTATGCATGTGGAAAAAAAGTCACACAATATATACAAAAATAATATTTGTCCTATATACAGCACTTCATACAAAGCCTTAACTAACCTTAATTTAGATAAATATCATTTAAACAATATTCATAACCAAATTGACTTTTATGAGTTTAAGGATAATAGGCACAATTATCATTTCATTTATACAGATGGATCTAAAGATGTTTATAGTGTTAAAGCAGCTTTTTATGATCCCCAGAGAAATTTCACAAAATGCATCAAGCTCAGCACTATGTGCAGTATATATTCTGCAGAAAGTTATGCTTTGTACCAGGCTTTAGAATATGTTAATAGATATGTAAATAGTGTAAATATTATTTTATTGTCAGACTCCAAAAGTGTCCTGACAGCAATGTATAATGGAACAGTGTCTTTCAAAACGAATTATATTTTATTTAGAATTAAGGAGCTAGTAGTACAATTGGAAAACAAGGGCATGAATATTGAGTTTGCTTGGGTTCCTTCACATAGTGGCATAGAAGGCAACGAGGTTGCGGATTCATTAACACGTATGGATGCAGATGAGGACCACACTGATACATTTAAAGTTCCCTTCACAGACTACTACCATACCTTCAATGAAACTGCTAAGAAACTATGGAAGGACTATTGGGATATAACTTTACAAACCAAAGGCAAGTGGTATGCTGATATACAGACAGACTTACCAGTGAAACCGTGGTATCATAAAAGTGAAGTTTATAGAGGCCGAAAATTCATCACTATGATTTCAAGAATGAGACTTGGACACTGTCTGGTACCATCACATCTCCATAGAATTAAAGTCTACGGTAATAGTCATTCATCATCGGTCTTCACTGTAATCAAGAAAATGCTGATCTACAACACATCGTTATAAACTGCCCTGCTTTTAATATCCAACGGTTAATTTTGATTAGTGACATTATTGACCATAACAGTGACATTACAGATAATAGTTTTCCCCGCCGCGTTCAAGATCTCCTAAAAAACTCCAATATTTTTCCACCTTTATGTAAATATATTGTAAATACTGTAGAGAAGATTTAATTTTGTGTAATATATTCATTAGTCTATATAAAACATGTTTAGTATTTAAGTATCTTTAGTGTTGTTAATTTTTTATTTTATAGTATTCTTACTCTTGTATGTTTATTAGTGATAATTGTTTCCATTTACTAATAAGCAGCAGCTTATTATCTTTATAGCCTAAATGTTTAATAATTATAATGTATGCGACTGAAGGACATGTATCCAAGTCATGAATAAAGATTATTAAAAAAAAAAAAAAAAACAAAAAATATTATTCTATCCAAATGCGTTTTCCCTATTTTAATATGAGTTACAAAGAATTTTGTGGTTAGAAAAATAGCCGAGTGGTATAGTAATCTGCCCGGATCGCAGAGGACACGGGTTCGATTCCCGCATCAAGACTGTTATTTTTAGAATTATTTCTAAAAAAATAAAATTAAAATGAAAATAGTAATTTATTACCTACTCTTCATTTCTAATTTAATATAATTTCTCGCATGACGTCAAGTATCTTCTTTCGTTTTAGACATCAACATTGGTAGCCATCATTTATAATGATTAGGAAATTACATTTTTATAATATTCAAGCCCAATATGTCAGATGCAAATTAAAAAAACGAAATTAAATCAATGTACTTGCACAATGTAATATCATTAAATCAATAATAAGTAAACAAAAAGCGCTCTTAAAACTACTTAGCACAGAGCTTCGTTTACTGTAAAAGCGGCTTATGTCATGTGGGATAACCTGTGCTGTTTTATTCGCGATACCCATATCGGTAAAGAATGTAAAATGAGAGCAAGCAGATGTCTCGAACCGGTCCGCCACTTGTAGATAATTATTAGATTGATGTTATCACTGCGTAGGCGTGACATAGTCCGGGCATCAGTCTGTTTATTATGACGAAGGGAATGGAATGGACGCTTGTTTATGTTTCGTAACACTTCTTTATAATGCGATTTTGACTTGTTCTCTTCAGTGAATGCAATACAATGTTCAGTGCAAGTGTATTCATCTGTACCTATATTAGCTTTCAATCGCTTATCAGCGGTGGACATGCCACGGTAAGAATTCAATATCAATATATCAATATTCAACCGTTGTTTTCTTCAATTATCATATTTGTGAGAACACAATGTTTGCTAGTAAGCGTGAACTGTTGATGAATGTAAGCATTAAATCTTAACTAATATGATAAATGCGTAAGTGAGTTTGTTTGTCTGTTACCCTTCCACACCTAACCATAAAAACGAAAATGCTTTCGCCATTAAAAAAGCTACATTACGAACAAGTAAAATAGGTTATATTTATTGAAGAATTACTTTATGAAAGTCGATTACTTAAATAAAATTACAATAATGTAACCAAAGGAAATAAAAAAAATGCCTATAATACTCGTAACACAACGTGCGCTGTCATTTTGTTATTTGTAATGATTATGACATTGACAGTTATTTAAAGACATGAACGCGAACGCAGCTGCGTGCGGGTAAAAGCTAGTATTAAATAAAAATATTAGTGAAGAACTTCTGTAGATTGTCTGATTTATTAATTAGACACGATTTGTAAGTCAGTCATGAGGTGTTATGTACACAGTATTAACTCAATTCTGTTTAATGATTACAACAATAAACAGATAACTCTTAAGTTTACAGAACTCTTAATAAACGCGGAGCGAATAAATAAATTGTTTTGAGAGGCAAACAAGTTAGCCTGATTACATCCATTTAAACAACCCCAAGGCTTAATCCGGACTGTGTTGAAAGCTGCGTAGAAGAGAGGCTGTCCCTCTCTGCGTATTTTTGAAAACAAACTATTATTTTCTCTGTGTCCCGTCTTTCATACTTATATCGTGCCGTTTGTTTTGTTAGGATTTACTCGTGTGTGAGGTTTTCCTCTTCTGTTGTTCGGGGTTTGTTTAATTTCGCGCTTTGATTCTACTGCACACTCTGATTGGTAGTTATTCTTTTGTTGAATTGCTGCAGTTTTGTTTTCCGATTCATTCCGGTGCTGGAGATTTTTTTGGTCTGTGCGTGGTGCCCATAGGTGTTTGGGAAAGCCATTTTTCGCTCACCGAATATTCAAAAGCTCTATAAATACACACACACTTGAAACACACCTTTCTGTGTTTTAACACCCGCGTTTCGCCAGCTGGGACCTGAAATAATCAGGTCCCATTAGGAGGCAACCTTGTTGCCATGTATCGCCATATGCTATTTGGTAAGGTGGTGAAAAGGTGAATTTACACCAACGTTAAGGGATAAATAGACGTGATATATATATGATAGGGTCAAATGTGTTTCAAGTTAATTTTCGGCTCATAAGTGTTTGTTTGGTCTAGAGTCAAGGTTATGAGCGTATTGTAGAAATTAAAAAAGTATATTATTAAAGCTTTGTTTGTCATCTAGTTTCCATAACACAAGCTGCTTAATTTGAGCTAGATGATAGTGTAAGAAACATTATGTATTTATTCCCACACGAAATCTCAATACGCACACGCACAGAAAGCTAACGCCGAGCCCGATGCATAATTTATAATAGGCACGCATAAGCTTATCTGGAATTCCGAAGAAACTATCCCTGGTTGTGTGTGCATTAATTACGTGTAAAGTTTTCGGGGCCGTTCCCAGTGGGAACGGCGTGGAATCGGGCTACCCTGATAACCACGTACCTTTGTCTGGTTGTGATACCGTTTGCTGCCGCTGTTTATATAAAATTAAAACTTCGCCTTGTGTAAGGTGTAGCATCGTGTAGTAAGTTTAATACGGTGAGTAGGTTAAAATGGTCACTTGTATAATATGTCAGTAGATGTATAGATAATATACATGTACATACATAAATCACGCCTTTTTGTTACGGAAGATGCAGAGGTGTATTAAAACGCACATTGCATAACTATGTCAGGTCCTATGTAGTAGAGGGTGAGGCTACAAATACAACAAGATCACTGCTTATCCTACCCTCACACCTATGTTAGTGCATGAGCACTTGTACAAAAGTACACCACTGTAACTGTAGAGTTGGAATCATGTAATTTGTTGTAACAATACACGTATTCTAATGCGTACTGATGATAGGCTAAGAGGAAGACCGCAAAAGAAATGGATAGATTGCCTAAAAAATTACATGAATATGAATGGAGTGAATGAGGAGAAGAGTTAACAGGACTGAATGGAAAAAAATACGGCGCCGACCGCAAATGTAATTGGATAAAGGCAAGAGGGTGATAATTGATGTTATTCTAATAAGTGTTCGTCTTGTCGACTCTATGCATATTGGTCGCCGTTCCCCCAAGTGTAAAAATAAAATTACGAAGCACATACCGTTTTTCCTGTCCGTAGGTGGGAGCTCGTAGTCTGAAGTTGAATGACGGCAACGACATACCTATCCTTGCACTCGGGACGAGCCTGGGCCATCTCGCTGATGTGAGTATTTTGTCCTCTCGGGAGCATATACACATAGATAGATTTTGAGTAGATAAACCGAACAGAGTAACATTCATACATACATACTTTTTTTTACTAACTGTTATTAACATATAGTCGTACATATATAGCTAGAGTTCGGTTTGTTTACTACTTTTAATTTTATTGTATCTGCATAATCAATTTTTTAAATGGTACGTTACCAATTTTGCATGTGGTGTTTGCCTTCAAAATGTGTAACACTTAGTTGTAAGTTTCAACTTATATATACCTATATACAAAGATTTTGGTGGTTATAAAAAAAAAATCGAAAAATTATGATCTTGAGGCGGGAATCGAACCACCAAATATATATAATTTATAACCACCAAAATCTTTGTACTAATTTTTCTAACATTTATATAATGTTAAAATTAAAATCGAATAGTTTATAAAGCAAACCCAAGCTTAACCGAACGCACGGTATTTGTAAAAATATCTGCTTTGGAATGTTTGAAATTTATTTCTGCATTGCGAGGGTACCCGTTGGCTTACAACGTGAAGTGTAAAGGTTAGAAGAATTTCGGCAAGTTAATTAGTGTCTTGGGTGGCCGAGCGGTCAGGCACCTGCCCGGATAGCAGCGGACGCGGGGTCGAATCCCGCCTCAAGATCATAATTTTTCGAAATTCTTTTTATAACCACCAAAATCTTTGTACTAATTTTTCTAACATTTATATAATGTTAAAATCAAAATCGAATAGTATACCTATATATTTTTTGTATTGGTGTTAACAAATGCTGGTGTACCTTAAATAAATAAATAAATACCTAAATCACGCCTATATCCCCAAAGGAGTAGGCAAAGGTGAACTAGCACCCACGTTTCGCCAACTATGTCAAGTCCCATGTAATAGATGGCGAGCCTATTGCCATTTATCGGGCACAAGAGTCTCAGTACATTGTTAGGTAGTATAAGAGGAACGCTGCTGCAAATTCCTAATCACTGATTTATCCTTAGTCGCCTTGTACGACACCCACAGGAGAGATTTGGGGTTGTGACAATAGTATTCTACTCTGCCGTCACCACACGGCACAACATGGCGAACAGAGTAAAAGCTTCCAAAAACGCCGTCGCACTAACCCTGACATTATGCAACTGGCTGTGCGTCATAAAACAGGTTTTTCCAGTCTCGCCGCGTGCGCGACAGCGGCCAGTGGTAACGCACACATGCCCCGCGTGCTTGTAGTAGTGCAACCGATTCGCGCGGTTTAATGAAGGTTATTCTCTGTTCCGTTTATTTGCCGTAGTAGTATATCCGTTGTAGTATATCCAAGCACTTTCTCCTACGAAAACTGGCGAAGCAACTTCGGCTGCCGTGAAATATGTGCTGGAGACAAATAAATAACATTAAGCCAACATGTCGAAATAGTTTTGCGCGTACTTCGCTAAGCAAAAGTGTACTGTGTTTTGCCAAACACAAAAAGTCTTTAGAAAAAGTTGACAATGTAGGTACGGAATCGTAAATTCTGGCCCAGGTTTTATGTGAAGCTTGCACAAAATTAAAACACGCAAACTTAAGCAGGCGCTAACATTAACGAACTAAGTTATTAAGCAAATAATTTCGTTCTACTTGGTACGGAGCGCTAAAAGATTTAGTTACTCGACGTAGGTAACTTTAATTTATTTCGACGTAACGTGTATTTCATTTAAAGCATCAACATCTATACTATATATATGTGTTAATGTTAATTTTAAGCTTGATCTAATGAAATGTGCTGATCATCATCATCACCAACCCTTTTAATGTCCCCACTGCTGGGGCACGGGCCTTCCCTATGGATGAAAGAATATAGGGAGATTGGGCCATAACCCACCACGCAGGCCCGCTGCGGGTTGGTGGGTATTAACGACTGCAGGTACAGCCGGGACCAACGACTTAACGTGCCTTCCGAAGCACGGAGGAACTTGAGACAATACATTTTTGGTCACCCATCCAATGACCGGCCTTAGCGAAATTGCTTAGTTTACGCAATCGCAGGCCAAGCGCGCTATGCCACTGCGCTAGCGAGCTCCTCATTCTCATGTGCTGATACTAGATACTAAAAATTATCGACAAAAATAGAAAAAATAAAATTTTAAGCCAGCAATTTCACATTGTATTTTTTTTATTCACGGTAGAGTAATGTGTTTATTGATGATCTTGTATTTGTAATTAAAGTAAGCTAAGTTGGTCGAATGATGAAATGAATTGAATTGAATAAATTACACCAATTTATCCCTGAAAGGTCAGAAAGAGGCGTAGAGGCTATTGCCATCTATCGATCACGAAAACTGCAGTACATTGCCTCATGAGTTGATAAATTTACTCATGTGACATTGCTAGGTTTATAAGTAAACAACAACACTCCTTCCCTTTACTCATCTCTATTTTAACACCTTTACTTCCGCACTCAGAGACTTGACTTTAATATGAACGTAATGTCAAAAAGTTTTGTTTAAATCTAGACCGGGTGGTCAGAATAGCGACGAGTTTTGAATTATTATTTTTTGACATTAAGTATTGAAATTAAGTATTTTTAAGGTACAAGGAAAAATAGGTTAGAAGTTTTTTATTTATTTCAATAATTTTAAGGTCAGTCGGTTACACAGTTTAACGTCATCAGACTATATTTTTAAGTTAACTTTATATTCCAAGAATTTACACGAAAATGGAATAAATAAAGTTTATTTTACACAAAATTAAATGTAATAATGACTGTGTTGGATTTCGTAATGTGAGAAGCTAGATTGTATATTCCTTTTATATTCAATGTTTTAAATTGTACAGACAACTTTTTAATTGTAGTTTGTTTCAATTAGCCTCTCTCCCAGTTTACCATTTTCCTGTCTACCAGGATTCATTTGCAACGTACGGCGGAGTAGAATATGGTTTTCACTCCCCCCTTTCATAGTCGGTGGGTGCCGTTAGGGGCGATTAAGAAAATTGAAAGAACTGTGTGAGGAGCCTAGGAAATGCAAAAGTAATTTTTACCTCGGCAAAGAGTCGTGGCTGTACAACATAGCTTCTTAAACAGAAAAGAGATATCTGCAACTCAAATTACAGTACTGCAAAAGTAAGTCTTATCGTGTTAAACTTAGAACACACAACGTCTCTAAGTATGTCTTTAAGTATTAAATGAGCGATACACGTAAGTTATTTACCGAGGAATTTAAGGTGTATGTTTATACAGTACGGTGTTTTGTTGAAGCTAAATAGGGTAGTAGTACCCTTGTTGCCGACATGGCGCTTACCCAAGAGCTCTCCGGAGATCGCGCATACACGTAGAAAGTTTACACAACTTTAAATTTGACTGAGAACTGCTGCAGGGGTGTGAGTAACTGAAGTCGCTTTGGTTTATTTTTTTATATTGATGTTTATATATTATAGTCCTAACTGAAGTTTCTAATACAGAATCCTGTTTCGGGATATAAGTGTGAAAAGTAATTGTAAATAAACTAGGACGCCGTGTTTTTGTGTTAAGCAAAAACACAAAGAAAACAAAAAGAGAATAAAACAAAAACATGAAAAATATAAATAAATGAAGTGACAAACACAAAAATTATATTCTTTTATAAACGGTTACATTATTATAAAATGAGTACCTGTAATATGATGGGATAAGGGCAGGGGTGTAGTAATTTTACTACGCCCAATACAATGTTATTCATATTAGTCTCTATCTGTCTTATTAATTAACTGGTAGTAAACATGGTATAGCTATTCCGCGTTTTGTCATCGTCTCAGAATTAAATGATTATGAATACGAGGAAAAGACTAACTTCTAATTGGGACACGTCATCATTGACACCACGTCGTCAGTGGTTCCCTATTGGCTGCCCATCAAGCCATCAGCAGCAAGACGCCCAATGAGCAGCGAGTCTACTGACGCCACGTTGACCCGCGATCTTCTGTTGTTTTTTCTATTCACATTTTGGAATTCGCAAATATAACACAAATTTCTTACCGCATTATTGTAAAACAATTATTTCAATAAATTATTCATGTGTAACTAATCGAATTATTATTAGTCTACACACCGTGTTTATTCATAAGGCCGTGAGTGACTAAATTGAAGTGCAGAATTCAGTGGTCTTCCGAATTGTATGAATGGCGAAACATCGCCTTACTCGCACGATTTTAAACGTGTGCTTTCGCCTTAAGCCCGATCAAGCGTCCGAGTCCGCGATAGTACACCGTGTTACATTTCAGGGTACAAGAGTGCTGCCTGTGAACCACTCGCTCGCCCGCGCCGTACAATGGGCCTTGGAGGCCGGCTATCGCCACGTAGACACAGCCTCCCTGTACAGAGTCGAGGACGAAGTCGGCTTAGGCGTCCGCAACTTCGAGAGGGACAACAAGGCTGATCGCCGGGACGTGTACATCACTACTAAAGTAAGTTGTATCCCGATAGCTATTAGACCTAAGCTACGAGCTTTTGTTTTAGTTTTTCGATGGCCAGTATCGATAACAAGTGTTGTGCTCGCTGTTTCCTTACACCATTTTATTTTATTGCATTTTATATCCTTCTGTTTAGAGATTATACCTACACGGATATTATTTCTTGTGATCGCAAAAATATTGTTAATATTTTAGCATCTTATTACTAGACTAAAATCTATTACTGTAGATCATAATAGAAAATGTAACCTAGTTAATCTGAGATGTGACGTTATGTATGCCGAAATTCAGGTTTGCTTAGTTCGGCTTTAATTATAGCACGAATGCTAATGAATGCTTTTAGTACCCAAATTCAATCGTTTTAGTCAAGTAAGACATTAATTTTATTATTATCATCATGACCAGCCCTTTTGGTGTAGCGCGAAATAATATATTTTGGTCACCCATCTAATTCTTAGTTTACGCAATCCCAAGTCAAGCGCGCTAAGACACTGCGCCATCGAGCTCCTTGTTATTTTTCAAGATTCTGTATTTGATTGTCAAAGAATAGGGCCACGCTTGACTGGTTTAGATAATTTGAAACAGGAGAATTAATTTTGTCCATCGTGCCGTTCATATTACGTGAATATAAAAAGGTTTTTCACTCAAGTATAAGTTCTTAGGCCTTTGCCCAGCAGTGGGATCTTATGGGTTAAAAAAAAGTTCTCATGAGATGATGCAGATAAAGCCACTTAGGAAGTTAAAACTGCTATAAAACCAATCATAAGCAAAATATAAGGGAATTTATATCTTCATTTCGTGTTATGTTTATAGGCTATTGAAAATAATGCCCTGATATTACAATATAGGTGCTCGAAATAGGAGGTTAATGATGCAATACTTTATTTTATCACTAATTATAATAGTATTTCTTTCTTACACTCACACAGGTTTACGGTACTTCTAGATTGGCTTTTTTATCACGTAGTAATATTGCTTTAAAGCAATTTCATCATCACCATCAACAACCCACGCTGGCCCAGTGCGGGTTGGTGCATATTAACGACTGCAAATGCAGCCGGGACCAACGGCTTAATGCCTTCCGAAGCACGGAAGAATTCGAGATAATACAATTTTGGTCACCCATCCAATGACCGGTCTTAGCGAACATTACTTAGCTTACGTAATCGTAGGCCAAGCGCGGTATGCCACTACCCTAGTGGGCTCCTCCTAAAGCAATTTAGTTTGTTTAGAATAGTGTCTCTTATAAATAAAGACAAAAGGCAGATTTTTAATCTGATCTGCTTTGTTCTCAAGATTATTATACTCTTTAAAAACTTGTGCAAACAAAGCGCAAATTTAAAGATGTTCAGAACCGTTCATTGAATGTTTAAGCTTTGGAACGATGCTCACGAGATTGCTGAAGTGATTCCCGCGTTGAGAGCGTCACTCGAGCTGCTGCAGACGGCTTACGTCGACTTGTACCTTATGCACTACCCGATGGCGTACAAGGTTTGTATTGGCTACTGTCACCATGAATTGGTGAGGACTTTAAACAATTTGGGTAGTGGCCACAAAACTGTATGCACTACCCAATGGGGACAAGATTTGTATTGGCTAGTGTCACAAGGGATTGGACAGGACTAGGTATAATGTAGTTAGTGGCCACAAAATTCAAAAATATTTCTATAGTTTGAGAAAGACCATTTTTGCTTTAGTATAGTACTGTGCCTCGGCTTATATTTATTTAGAAAAAAAAAACCAATTTTTTGGTTGGAACAAGTAGCCTAGACATTACCTGTGGCTTATCACAATCTATAGAGATACATTATTAGTTGTCTTTTACTTTTATGCTTTTAGTACTCTAACATGAATGATTAAACTTAAGAAAAGGGTCTCAAATTAATTAATATTTTGGTTGACACTCCACACTTAGGTACTGTTATTGTGTACCTTGAGATTTACGATTGTATTATTATTTCCAACAAGACAGTAATAGTTCAGATTCATAATAATGAATTCGAAATCATACGTATTGAAATGTTTTGAGTCAGACAATCGAATGCACAATTTATTGTTTGAAAATAAATATGCATACGTATTTTAATGAAGTTCGAGAGTTTATGCAGATCCATTAGAATTTATTCAGACGGTTGGCATTCCACCAAAAATAATAACAACTGGGGTGTGGTTTGGAATTATTATAATTTATAATTATTATGAAGCACTGAAATGATTAGAAAATTTAAATTTGTTCAATTTATTCCTTTTATTTTATGTGTTCACATTTAGCATTAACGCACACTGGCTTTCGAGATTTCAGCACAATCTAGCGTTTCAAATTTGTCATGAGCGAAATGCCTTTTTTGGGTGGGTTCAGTTCACCTCTGCTTACCCTTTCGGGGATATAGGCGTGATTTATGTATGTAAATCTCTTTTTTCACAATAATTTAATACTTTATATTCTCAAAGTTCGGTGATAGTTCATGTGATTGGGTATGCTATGAAAGGTTCGTTTAATCCCCATTGCTGAGGCACAAGCCTTTCCTGTGGATAGAAGAATGTTATACGGGGATATAACCCACCACGCTGGCCAAGTGCGGATTGGTGAGTAATAACGACTGAAGAATGCACACACAGAATGCTCGGTAATACTTCAAGGAGTATTTACAATAGCTCCAATATATCCTGGTAAAGTAACAAGAAAGTGAAGACCGCATACCGAAGTTGTGAGCGGTATTCTCATTATAATAACTTGGGAACCACTCTGTGAAGTTTTACTTGGACTTTGAGGGTTAAGCATTTGCGCTCCTCATTCATCGCGATGGAGAGTAAACAGGCAAATGAAGGGCTTACATTGTCGGCGGCTAATTTTGAAATAACGATTCTCCACAACAAGAAGTTTATTGGAGCTGTTTTGTTAAAGGTTTAAAGGTTTACTTTTGCAATTTAAGTTTTTAAGACGCTTGCAGGGGAAATTTTTAATCAACTTCGCGCTACAAAGAATTCATTTCTTATAGCCGTAACTTATATAGGGGGTGGGCTACGCGTGATGGATATGTAGTAGCCAAATCGTAGAATTGATCACTTTATGATGTGGCCGACCATTTAATGAGAAGTTTTGGTCAACATACATACATAAATAAATCACGCCTATATCCCCGAAGGGGTAGGCAGAGGTGAACTAGCACCCACAGGTTTGGTCAACGTTTGATGATATGGCCATCTATGTTTGGCCATATCATTAATGTAGTTCATGTTAAGTATTTTTACGTTGCGATTGTTTTTAGAATGCCTTAAAACGTAAAATTCTAGTAATTTGATGTCGTAACGAAGTTTCACGTCACTTTTATCTTCCATTACAACATTACCAATAGTTTATTTATAGGATTATTGTCCGCCGCCATGATGCATCACAAAAAAACAATCCATCACACAACATCAATGCTTGTGATTGGGGCCGAATATGACTATAGCGACATTATCACTTGGTACTTAATGTGTTTGTGCTATCGAATTATAATTATAAATTGATATTGGGAAAGTTGCAATATAGAATATTAAATACCAAATTGTATTTTGCGCAAATATACATTTGATTTGATTAGAATTACCCATCTTGCCTGCTCAATGTCATAGACATGTAGAGGTAAAGGTAGTTTTTTTCCGTTATTCATAGCCAAAAATGTGCTATTTTTTCTGACGGTTAAACCAGACTGTGGTTAGAAAAAAATTCAAAAAAGTCTTGATGTAGAACCAAACCCGCGTCCTCTGCATTTCGGGCAGATGCCTAAACCACTCGAGCAACCAAGACGTTTCCTAATTAGTCCTTATGCGGGAGAACGTCTTAGTTGGCCGAGTGGTATAGGCATCTGCCTGAAAAGCAGAGGTCGCGGGTTCGATTCCCGCATCGAGACTAAAAAAATTTTTAGAACGTTTTCTCACCACAAATTTATATGAGAAAAATGTTACGTTTCCGTTTCAAAAGAACACACTGTTACTGCTTCATAATTTCGATCCTAATACAAAAATCTAGTTATAACCAACCTTAGCATAATGAGTGGAACATACGGCAAAGTTAGATTAGAAGTAATGTCGCGTGTTATAAGTTCCAAAAGTAGTCACGAACTTCATTACAAACATTCTGATAAGTTCGAACATATTTCCAGAAAGACGGAAGCATCAGCTTGACAGACTACGTAGAAACGTGGCGCGGCTTGGAGGAAGCCAAAGATCGAAATCTTACAAGATCTATTGGAGTATCTAATTTCAACCTTACGCAAATGCAGAGGCTTTGGAATCATTCAAGGATTAAGCCGGCTGTACTACAAATTGAGGTTCGTATAACATTATAATTATAATGGAATGGTTGTTGCATGCATTATACCTTGATATGTTGTTTTTATTGTGTCGTTTTATTCGTGACTGTCAAACAGCCGTACTCAGAGACATCAATTAACGTTAACAAGTACTTAATACACTACAATTACAATTAAAAAGTAGCCGCTATTCTTGCCGGGTCTATGGTTTAGATTTAAATAATATTTTTTGACATTAAGTACTCATTAAAGTTAATTGACGTCTCTGAGTGCGGCAGTAAATGTCTTAACTGTGTGGTAAACAAACAGGCTGTTGACGATCTTTCACGTAAAGATAACCGCCAGTTTTTGACAGTTCTTCCATGCGGTAAAATGTCAAAAAGAGAAGGTTATATAACAATCGCCTGTTTATGTGTTGGTGAACTCCAGCCTTAATGCCTCAGCGTTCATCATCAGTCATTTAACCACAGGCATTTCGTTTTTTCTTGTAACATTCCATTTTATCTTTTCTGGCAATGGCGCGATCTTCATACTTCCTCTTATATACTTATTCCTTACTTTAGTCGACTATAAGGTTTTAATTACTAAAAGATATCAAGGTCTGACTTAGTAATTTTTTTCTAAAAATTATATTATTTCAATGTTAAAACAAAAACAAATGAGAATTTATTATTTCAACACTGTATATTGTATTTAGTAGAAGACATAGCCTAAAAAGTGAAGATTCATTCTCGGAGGGTGAGAATTTCTATGATGGTCTATTACCCTGCGAAATACGACCGTGGATCGCGCAGTGGGAACGGAGTAGCTCAACGATGGCGCAGTTACGAAAAGATTTTATTAAAACGGAATTGAAGTCGATCCTACCTTTATTTTTACAGCCACCAATATTTGAATTCCTTTATTAGAAAGTGAAATAGTTTTAAAAGATAACGAGGTCGGACTGGAGCTTTCATTTCAGTTATTCATATTCCTAGAGGTCGGTGTCCTATTGAGAATTTTATAATCACCGTGACTGTGACGTAGATGAAACAAAAATGCGCTGGGTACATTTCTTTGTGACAAAACATTTTCATTCTTTTTGTCGTAAAGGACCAGATGTCTTGGGACGATTTTTATCTGTTCATCGTCATCACCAGCTTTTTAATATCACCACTGTTTGGGAATAGGACTCGCCTATGGATGGAAGAATATTTATTGAAAATTCGCCATTACTCACTTGCTGGCCCAGTGTAGATTTGTTGGTATTTATAAACGACTGCAGATGGAGTTGGGACCAAAGGCATAACATGTCGGATGGCTTAATTGTGCCTCAGCAGTCATGATATTAAAGATGATGTCATCATCAAACATAAAACAAGTTCAGTTGATAAATATATGAATGCGTAAATAACGATTTAATTAATGTAAATATAAAAAAAAAAACTATAAAATATAAATATTTCTTTCACTCACACCTTTAGCATCCAGCCCAAAATAGCATAAATACTTTTATTATGGATACTAGATGACGACCAGAGTTCGAACCCGGGACCTCTTGGCTAATAGCCAGCGATCTGACCATTCGATCAAACTGACTGTTGTATGTCTGTTGAAATTAAAATTAGCCATCCAGCATCATCATTTTGATTTGAAATGACACTATAACAAAAGAAAACACGACCTTTAATTAGTTTTTCCATTTTATGTTCCAAACTTTCAATATTGGAAAACGGGACCAAAATTGCTTAATTTAATTAAAATTTCCTTTGACCCAGGTGAACCCATCTATATCTCAAGACGAGTTAGTGGATTGGTGCCGGGAACACGGAGTTATTGTAATGGCGTACAGTCCTTTTGGTGCGATACTAGGTAAATGAAAGAAAATTATATTTATTGTATAAAAATATATAAAAAATAATTTTTTAAGTGTGCTCTCAGTCCCCTTAGTTGTATATCAGTCGACAATGGCGATAAGTAATTAGTTTTAAATTCATCCAGTAAGACCAAAGAAAACAATTCTACTTACTTTTTATTTTCTGAAACAAATATTTGAGACTTTGTGTTGAAATCTTTAAGAATATTTTACAAACACCAGCGCCGTTTAACTTTATAAGGAGCTCAAATCTATGAAGAGTTTTCTTGTTTGGTTGGTTGAACGCGCTAACCTCAGGAACTACTGACTCAAATTTCAAATTATTTTTATGCTGGATAGTCCATTAATCGAGGAAGGCTATAGGCTATATAATAACTGACATTAATAAATTAACGCGAGCGACCACTAGTCGATAATAATAATTAGAGCAGCACTATTGTGTATATAATTATAACCATTGGACAAGTGATAATATAAATACTCCTAAAGGGGGCATCCCCTTAGTCTAATTACTCAATACTTTTTTGCATTCCATAGGTGTTACATTATTTAAATAAGTATATAGTAGGGCAAAATGGAATACCTAATGTGTAAATGTATATTATGACTGTTAACAAGGATGCCTATATACTTTCAGACAGTATAACCGCTTTGTCTTCTCTTCCACCTACGCCTGTTATGTATTATTAAATTGTGTCGAATAAATCTGAGCTCTCCGATTTTGATATAGGCAATAATATATATTTTTGTTATTGCTTTAACTTGATCACGCAAATTGACATCTCTATTGTAATCCGCTCACTATTGACAGCCCAATAAAGTTAATACCTAATTTAACGATCCGAAAATAGACTGGCAAGGGTCAAGTAATCCTTCCCTTGTTAACTCTGGGCATTTGGAACGGAAAGAAACAAGAAATGTGTATTAGTGTGTATTAGGAAAACGATATTATGGCTCCAACGTTGTTCTGGAGGGCAAATGTGACAGGTACAACCCACAACGCGTCAGGATATACAAAACTTCGTAAAATCATATGTTTCAGATGTTCACATTTAGAATTTTGAATAATTTATATTGTGTCGACACAAATGAGACGCAGTGCTTAGTGCCCTCCACATGCGATTGCGTACTCTAAGCAATGCTCGCTAAAATTATTCATTGGTTGGATAACCAAAGATATATGTATTATCTTAAGTTCCACCGTGCTTCAGAAAGCACGTCAAGTCGTTGGTCCCGGCTGCAACTGCAGTGGTTGATACCCACCAATTCACACTATGCCAACGTCAACGGCCCACTAGTGGTTACGTGGCTCATAATGATCATATTAAATTATTAACGTGTTGCTTGTTATAGGTCGAAAGAAGGATGCTCCACCACCGCATGCTAACGACCCTGTGCTAATGCGAATCGCACATAAATACAACAAGACAGTGCCCCAGATACTGCTCCGGTATCTAGTAAGTATACAATATCATTTGTTAGGATCATTAGTTGCATTCTGCATCTAAATTTTTTTTTTTCGAAATTTGTAGACATTTTTTTCTGTATTTCTGTCAATAGTTTTATTTAATCCTCCAAAACACTACTAATTGACATAAAAAAATAGTAAAACTTTTTCCATGAAATAAAAAACTTAACAATTAGACTGACTGAAAAATTATAATTTTAGCCTTTTCCTAATTAAAAGGAAATTTGACTCAGCAAAACCAAGCAATTATAAGTTCAGAGTCAGAATTTCCAAATTATTCATAAGCTGATGCACCTGTAGATAGAACATTTCCCATGTAAAGTGTATAACGGAGCTTAATTAGCAAGATCAAACATTCTCGCTTCAGACGATACGTACAAACGTACCTACTATCAAGTCTGGAAGGTGTCTGCAACGTATCATACAGATCAACCAACGTGCAGGGTTGACAATTTACGAAATGTAACATTATAAATTAGCGTATCTAACATTATTTACTGCCGCACTCAGAGACGTCAAATAACGTTGATGAGTACTTAACGTCAAAAAATGACAATTCAAAACTAGTCGCTATTCTTGCCGGGTCTATGGTCTAGATTTGAATGAAAATTTTTGACATTAAATACTCATTAAAGTTAATTGACGTCTCTGAGTGCGGCAGTTAGTCTTCGTATGGTCAGCTTCCATAGATTAACATTTTAGTAGTTTGCCATACCAACGATAGCACTAGTAGAGCTATAGTTTTGTTCACGTTAAGTACTTCGAAATATTTTTTTTAGAATTATTTTATTTTTGCTTTGTAATAATATTATAATGTGTGCAATCGTTATTGCGCATAGCGTTTCATAATTGGCAATTACTTTCTATTTTAATGTTTTGGCTGTGGCTAAACTATGCAAGCGTCATTTCTCAATGCTGGTCAAAAATCGTCTTCGTTCAAACCAAACCTTTTCTTATGACCTCATTGTCAACAGCATGCCAGGCTGTACAAAATTGTCACATATTTACAATCGAGTTTCAGCCTAACTTGATTGTCATTAAGCAAAAAATCCACAGAATAAATTTGGCATATGATGGCAACCTGATGTGCTATACTTTCGATCGCTCAATCTTATTTCAGTCATGCTCCACAACGTTCGCATTAGCACCGCATTTATTTTGCTTTGATGTATTTTCTTCCTTACCCAACTTTTCTTCCACACATCAATATTGTATTAAAATATTATCTAATCAAAACCACATTCTTATTATTTAGGTATATACAGACATAAATTATTTATCCCCGAAGGAGGAGTTAGATGTATGTGTATCTAACTCCTCCATCCTATATCCTATAATAATATTTCGCCAACTAAGTTTGGTCTCATAAAATAGGGGGTGAGTCAACTGTCATCTATCGGCGACTAAGGGTTAAAAATATGATTAGGAATGAGCAGCAGCGTTCCTGGTATACGACCAAAAATACTGCAATTAACGTGCTCCAGTGATTAGCAATGGGCTCATCCTTTATTAGATGGGTCCTTAAATAGTTGGCTGAATACGCATCTGCATTCCATGTAGCCCTTCATGGATAAACAGGCACACATGACTTATGGTATGTATCGTGTTATTTGTTAAGTACCTGATTTTTATCTTAAATTTTTTTTTGTAATTATAACATTTCTTTATATACAACTAGTGGTCGCCCGCGGCTTTACTCACGTTAATGTCGATTATAATATAGCATACAGTGCGAAAAGAAAGCATGGGCACTGGAGGGAAAGTACCTTAAATCTTTGAAGTAGCTCAATTTGCTGAAAAAAAACATTTCTTTATTTCAAAGATTTTGGGGTTAGAAAAAGAATTTCGAAAAATTATGATCTTGAGGCGGGAATCGAACCCGCGTCCGCTGCTATCCGGGCAGGTGCCTGACCGCTCGGCCACCCAAGACCAAGGCCACCAGTGTCTTGGGTGGCCGAGCGGTCAGGCACCTGCCCGGATAGCAGCGGACGCGGGTTCGATTCCCGCCTCAAGATCATAATTTTTCGAAATTCTTTTTCTAACCCCAAAATCTTTGTACTAATTTTTCTAACATTTATATAATGTTAAAATTAAAATCAAATAATTTCTTTATTTTTAAAAAGAAACATAACTGCATTCACAGATTTCTCAAAAAGCTTACCCGAACCGGAAATCGATCCAACAAATTTTTTTTTAAAAATTAACCCTCGCATTTTATTTTACTTATCGATATCCACACTGTATAGCTTTCCTCAATAGATGTACTATTCAACACAAACATATTTTTCAATTTGAGTCAATAATTTCTGAGTTTAGCGCGTTCAACCAACCAACCAATCAAACAAACTTTTCAGCTTTATAATATTAGTATAGATATGTTTTTAAATAATTAGAAAATTAAACAATTTCAATGGTACCAAGTAAATCTGGCGTTAATGGAATGTCCGTAGAACGTGACTAAATGTTACTGAGGTTACCTACTATCTTATCATCATTAATCTCGTGTTATAAGGTCATAAGTTCAGCTTCCATAATACACTATGGCCCATTAGGATCTTAATACCACGATATATTAGCTCACCTAAAAATTTAAGTGCCACCTTAGCACCTTGCGTAAATATGTGCTAAGGGTAGCGGTGGAAATTGGTACTTACGCTTAAGAAAGATTTATGATGAATAAATAAATGATATCCACGTACAGTATAAACAAAATAAAATCAGAAAAAAATCTTGTTCTTGTCTTGATGCGGGAATCCAACCAATGCATGTGAAATAATTTATGGAGATTTTTCTGACTTTTTTTTAAAAACATTAATATAATGTTCAAATAAAAATCATGTCATAACCTACCTATTGGCATCACCAATAGCAATAGAAATATTATATGTATTAGATTATTGTCAAAAAGTGTAACTTCGATGAAATTCCAGTGTTTTTCGTGTGGAAAACGGGAGTCCATTCAAATTGCTTCGAATAGTCAAGATGTATTTCAGGAACAAAGCGACGAGATTTCCAAAATCTGGATTCATACCCTATTTCATCCATAAAATCTGGATTCATGCCGTTTTATGTTTTATTTGCTTAAACAATTAAAGGGCACAGTTCACATTTCCAAAGTTATGCCAAAATTGCGTTTCCTTAATACGAAAGAGACACATCTCAAGATGATTACATTACACTTGCTTCGGTGTTCGCTTTCATGCAATAAGACAAAAACAGTAACTTTAATTAAAGGAAGCTTGTAGAAGTAACTTTAAATCAGCCGCCTGACACCCACTTCACTCGTATTTTTGCTGCCAATTCTATTAATTCTTTGCCACTCCGAAATAATTTGCCAAATTAATTGTGTTAGCTTCGGGATGGCGGGTCAAGAGGGTAAACGGATCCGACTCGAGATATACAATAGATAATAAATACATTGAGGGTGAATTTTGGACTGCTTTGTATAAATATCTTGTTATTTAAGACTTTTGAATGTGCTTATATTGATACCTTCATTAAGGTTCGTTTATTCTCTTGAAAAATTATTACCATGATATATATCTAGATGTCCCATTGTTCTTGCAAAAAAAATGTTTGCAAAAAATTTTGCAAAATAATGTTTTTTGCTTAAAAGTCAATGTTTTGTTAACCCGCGTCTTCCGCAATAGGTACGGGCCTATAGTATAGGCCCCTATTGCCGTAGACGCAAGTTGGCCGAGTGGTATAGGCTCTATACCACTCAGCCAACCTGGACGTTCTGTTTTTTTTGGTGACGAAGTTTTTCTGATCCGATATTCTTCTTAATAATTTTTATAACATTAATATCTATAATTTTGAAATAAGAATCAAAATAATGTTATATAATAATCACTGAAAAAAAGTTCGTATGAGTATTCAGTTTTACCCATCAACCTATGATAGATTAAACTGAACAGAAAAAAGTTCACATTGACCGATGGATCCGAGCTAAAACCAACGTGGCCAAATCGGCGAAAGTCTATACAAAAATCAAATTAAAAGTTGGCCCGTACACATGCGTGCTTCCCTGTTGCGCGGTTTACGTTACATTACAAAATTGAATAACTAACTCCCGCATTATGGGCTTCAGTACCTCTTTACTCTTCCGTGGCTATTAAAACTTTGGCTTGACGTGCAAACCGATGCGATCAGGAACTCACTTTCCAAAGTGCTGGCGTTAAATCACCACCAACTCTGTTCCCGTTTATTTATAATTACTTCTCAAGGGATTCGCTGCGTGTATTTGCTATAATGTAATAATGTTTATTATTAATAAATAAAAATTGAATATTACAAGATCTTTTTAAAAGATGCAGTTTAAAAGATGCATTATAAATAAGAAATAATATTTTGTTTATATCATGAACATATCCGAATTTAATAAATGAAGAATTAGCGTTTGGTGACGCTACAGCTTAATACAATAAAAAGAGGTTAAGATTTCGTAGTCTAGAAAAAAATATTACTGATAAAGGCTAATATCAACGTTCTTACATGATGTATAAGTGCAATAAAAAAATTAATAAAATTATGAATTTATTCTATAAAGTTTCACATTTTCCAATAAACTTTAACCTAAAATAGGTGTTTGTATTAAAAGACAATTTGCAACAACGATGTAAAATTAAGCTCGCTCGTTTATCCAGCACCGCAGAGACAGTGGGATCAATTCTGACATGATTCTCTAAACTTAAAACTAAATTTAATATCAGTCTCTTCTCTACATTCTGTATTGAGAATGAAAGAGAAACACTGTTGTCAAACTAATCTTAGGTTTAGAAAACCATTGTCAGAATCGATCCTAGTGAAGAAAAAAATAATTTAGACTCTATTCGGGTATATACAGAGTGTTTTATCATACGTGTGAATTGTTCGCGCGGATTTGGCCTGTATTGATTTTATGCCTTGGGAGAGTTTTATGAGGACATGCCACATTAGGTCACTACCGGAATGTCACTATGAAGAGGAAAACAATGGCGCAGGCGATATTTGCAGCTAAACTGACGAACCAAACAGTCAGTGTATAGATCCTCACATTACCGGCTTTCTGTGTGCTCCATTCAATCGCAAAAACGGTAGTGAATTCTATCCACAAGCTAACTGTCGCTCAATCGCTAGTCGCGAGGCGTTTCAGACAGGTTATTAGTATTGTTTGTTCGTTGTGCTGTCTGTATAATAGTAGATTTTCCGTCAAGTGCACAAACGTATCAATTTTATCCGAGACTTTTAGCTGATAGTAATGTCGAGGATAAAACTGGTTTTGTGGACGAGTTAGAAACTCTGCTTTTCACTTCGATTCGCCATATAAAACAGTAATTTATCATAACATTTCTTAAAATTCAAACTAAAATTAGTAAAGTTTTGAATACTGTGAAGGAAATTGTTTTTCCCATTGATATTGGGCTTGGGCTGCAGACCTATACATAGGAGGAGGTGGCATTGTCACCACCCCAAATCTCTCCCGTGGGTGTCGTACAAGGCGACTGAGGATAAATCAGTGATGAGGGATGGGCAGCAGCGTTCTTCTTATACCACCTAGCAATGTACTGCGACACTTTTGTGCCCGATATATGGCAATAGGCTCGCCACCTATTACATGGGACCTAACATAATTGGCGAAATGTGGGTGCTAGTTCACCTCTGCCTACCCCTTCGGGGATATGGGCGTGATTTATGTATGTATGTACTCGAGGATGGCTAACGGCGATTTTATGTCTGCGTTCATTGTCTGTGACGATAAATTGACGTGACAAATAAAATTAAAAAGACTAGCCCGTATACAAAGAATAGCCACAAGGCGCAGGAAATGTGTCAATTAGTCGGCCGGCCATACTATGGACCGTTACAAGCAAATTTGAGGTAGAATATTCTATCATTTACCTATCAGCAGGGACGGTTTCGTTTTTGCTGCTAAGTATTTCGCAGTAGCAACAATTAATTATTGTCTAATAGTGTTAGCGAACAGCATTGCAACAGTCTCTTTGGCTTTTTCTTTGGCAATAATTCTAAATTATCTTTGTCATTTTTATATCAATCATAATAATATTGTAAGATAATTGGTATTATTTGCCTAGTAGAATAGTTGTAGTAGTTGCCTAGTAGAATAAACTGGTGAATAAACAGCCCACGTTATTAAAGTACGGATTCTTATATAAGCTTGGTCCTCAACAAATAGCAAATAACTAAAGTGGTAAGCTATGTCGTTCATGATTAATTAGCCATAAATAGGTATACTTACTCTAAGTTCCAAATAAATATATGGTGCCAGTGATTGCTTGAAGCAGATGCTTGTATTGTATAATATATAAGCTGGGTGATGTGAGCCTTGTGCTAGCTTAGGCTGGCCTACACCGAACTAGGCTAAGCCAGACTTGATTAAGCTGAACAGGATTTCTAGAATCCGTCGCGCAAAGTCAGCCAGCATTAGCAACTTGAAGCATAATTTAATTTACCATATTACCAATTACTTACTTTCGAGTGTGATTATCTACATTATTAGCTTAAGAGTTTGTTTGGTTGGTTAAACGCGCTGATCTCAGAAACTACAGGTACAATTTGAAAAATTATTTTTGTGTTTGATAGTCCATTAATTGAGGAAGTCTATATAATATATATATAAGACTATTCGATTTTAATTTTAACATTATATAAATGTTAGAAAAATTAGTACAAAGATTTTAAAGGTTAGAAAAAGAATTTCGAAAAATTATGATCTTGAGGCGGGAATCGAACCCGCGTCCGCTGCTATCCGGGCAGGTGCCTGACCGCTCGGCCACCCAAGACACTAATTAACTTGCCGAAATTCTTCCAACCTTTACACTTCACGTTGTAAGCCAACGGGTACCCTCGCAATGTAGAAATAAATTTCAAACATTCCATAGCAGATATTTTTACAAATACCGTGCGTTCGGTTAAGCTTGGGTTCGATTCCCGCCTCAAGATCATAATTTTTCGAAATTCTTTTTCTATATAAGACTTTATAACGACCGACATTAACGTGAGCGAAGCCGCAGGTGACCACTTTAAATTATATGGAGATAATAATATTTATTGTATTTGGCTATTTCGGACAATAATTATTGTTTTCTTAAGTTATCATCATCATCATCATTACCATCCCTTTTATGTTCCCAAGCACAGGCCTTCTCTTTGGCTGGAAGGATATAGGGAGAATGTGCCCACCACGCTGGCCCAATGCTGATTGGTGGGTATTGACGACTAAAGACGCCAGGGCCAATGGCATAACGTACCTTCCCAAACATAGAATTACTCTATTTACATATTCAATGTCTTTTAATAAAAAAAAGTAAAGAGAAACATGGAGCGCTGAGGGGGAGACCTTTGCCGAGCGGTGGGATCTTATAGGCCAACAAAAAAAAGAAACAAAATGAAATAACTAATTGTTTTTGGACATTCATACATTCATATTTCCAGCTGCAAACTAACTGAACTGAAATTAAGAAGCAAACTCCAGTAATATAATGATTATATTTTTACAGCTGGATCGGCATATAGTCGCCATACCGCGGTCTACAAATAACGAACGGATAAAACAGAACATTGAAATTTTCGACTTCACACTCGCAAATGGAGAAGTAGCGGAACTGTCGAGTTTCAATACTAATTACAGACTCAGGACTCCGGCGAAATGGTATCCGCACCCCCACTTTCCGTTCGAAAAGAAGAACCTTACTGCACAAGAAATACAGTACATTATCGAGCACAGCAAAGAGGATTAAGCTTATGATAAAGAAACAAATTGCAAAGCGATTCAGAAGTGCAGTCGAGTTTATATAGAATACTTAGGTCCATAATTATTATTGTGTTTGTTGAACAATAAAGTGTAATTTATCGAGTTATCGAACGTGTAAATGGATTGTAATGTTTAAATTGATCGGTGTAATGTACAGACTCGATTGAGACGTTTTGTGACAACTTTCTAGGCTTCTAAGTTTACCTATCTCTATAATTATGAAACCCATAGGGAGTTTTAACATCTCTAGCAGGTGTTGTTCTAGTGCTACTAATAATACAAATGTTTGAAAGACCGTTTCTATTAGGTATAAAAGAATCGATCCCTAGAAGCATAGGAACATCTAAACCTGAAAAAAGAAGAAGGGTACGTATAAACCTTGTTCTAGCTCCCGAGTCAAGCACATCTTTTCAAACGGTCAGATGTTAAGCGGGATTGTGCCAGCACAATGTCAAAACAAAAGATTCAGAAAACACGAGATTGCCCTGCCTTTTGTCTTATTATCAAACGCTAAGAAGCGGCTTGCGTTATCGGCACATTCAACGGCATGTCAGGTTATACGACAGTCCAAATTTTCCGAAAGATAAAAGACCTTAACACGTTTTGTATAGGTATTAGAATCTTTGTTTTTTATGGTTACTTTGTATCCTTTGACAATTTACTTTATCACAAGTTTATTTGATAGTAATAAGAGTTCATACCAAAAAGTGTAGGTATGCAAAATGACTTCACAATATGTAATCGAAAATCCTTCAAAGCATATTGTTCGGCTGAAAAATCCCCAACCAAAGTTCTTTTAGAAACGCCGACGTCTGATCATCAAAAAGTATTAATCGGGAACACGGATAAAGGAGAAAACGTATCCAATAATTAAATAGCTACCTCCTACTTTATCTCAAAGGAGTTGTGTTAGCCATTTTAATCTCCTTAGCATTATATAATTGAATTCTTTTAACCACGAGTATAAAGGAAAATTCCGTAGCTTTTATCTAAGCCCTGAGGCTTCCGGATCACCTAATTGATCCCGACGTAATCTTTGTTGCTGGTATTGTAGCATATGGATGGTAATATGTCGATGAGTTATTTTTGATGGCAGCCGGGTATTAAACGGCGAAGATTTAATTAGAATTCCAAGTATGGGTTTACTCTCGGTATATGTATGTATGTGCCGAAGAAAAATATCTTTAAAAACCCTAACCATTGGCGACTCGAAGGAGAATTATCAACTTGAGTCATCAAAATAACTATTTCAACTAATATAACACTAATAAAACTAAAGACAATTAGGTTTCACTTAAACATTATTCGCTAAAAGCATGAGCCGCCCATATTATCCGCTATTATCATTATCATTTTTTTTCTAACAAATGCGTAACCTTGAGTTGAAATAAAATAGGCTAGCGCTTAACTTTGATTCGACAGGTTTAAGTTAGATTAGAACATGAAGCATTACGGATCCTGTGGCTTAGAATAGATTAACCATTCTGAGCATGATTTACCAAGTATGAAAAATTAAGGAAAAAAAAAAAGATTGATAAGACAATTTGCTTTGAACGAAATGAGCAGAGAGAGTGCCTACTTACTCAAATCCACAATCCAATTACATTCAATCCGAAATTCGAGAAACTTTCCGATTCCCAGCCTTTATCCTCAAAGTCATTATCAAGTCTATCAACAAAAAAACACAACTATAAGCAAGCAAAGCAGTGCCGGGGAATCTTGAGTTTTTAAACAGGAGTGCCGCCGGCGCGACCATCCCCATAATGATGCCAATTAGTCCGTGTCGTGGCACTTAATTTATGTCGGAACGAACCAAACCGCCCCTTAACTTTACTCATAAATAAACCGGTTGAAAAAAGCCAAGCAACAACAATTCATCGCAACGATAACCGACAAGTTGCCCTTGTTGTCTATAAGCCAACAGTTCCTTTGTTCTCATTTAAATTAACGGCTGCAATAAGTATGAATGTAGGAACAAACATTTAGTTTGGTTGCTACATTCATATATCATCATCGCTTGATAGTAGCTACACTTGACAGTTATTTAGACTTATTAGTAGAGGTTGCACTAGACACGCCTGAGTCTTTAGACGCACCTAAGGCCCGCTGTTCCTAAATCTGTTTAAAACGTCTTCGCATGGATGTCTTCAGCAGTGGGACTCATTTTGAATGTAGCCGATGAGAAAACTCAGTGAAATGTTCGAATGTCTTCAAAGCCCACTGAGATATCCGCCCATCATCATCACCAGCATTTTAATGTCCCCACTGATGGGGAACGGGCCTTCGCTGTGGATAGATAATATAGGGAGAATGGGCCATAACTCCACCACACTGGCCCAGTTGTGGTTGGTAGGTATTAAGGACTGTAGATGCAGCCGGGACCACCGGCTGAACGTACCTTCCGAAGCACGGAGGAACTCGAGATAGTAAATCTTTGGTCACCCATCCAATGACCGGCCTTAGCGAGCATTGCTTAGTTTACACAATCGTAGGCCAAGCGCGCTATGCCACTGCGCTAGCGAGCCCCTCGCGCTTAGAACAGAGTACAGCTCAATATTTAGAACGCGTCGCCCCGTGAGCGATGTTGAGCTGGACAAATGGTGCACCGTCCCGCTATAAATGCTTGGCTCAGTGCTGCCCCTAAACAGATATGTGGCGTTCTGGCCAGACTAATTGCAGTGCGAATCAAATTTGTCGCGACGGAAAATCTTCGTGGTAATAATGTGTGCGACAATTTGTTAGGACCATTGGCTTTGTAAAAGGCTGTATTTCATATAAATGTTAAGGCCTACTTAGAAGTCCGGTCGCTATAAACAACTTATTTAGTCAGTTGGTGGTGTAGCTAGTGGTGAAAAAAAGGTGTCATAGTAAAATGGAAATGGGAAAATTGTAGTTCCAATTTTCGCCGTCTGATCATTGTAACTCAATATAAGTTAGTGGTACATCTAGAACTCATCGGGTCTCAGCTGTTATGGGCCAGTATGTTCATTTCCGTAATTGGTCATAAATGTAAAGTTGCCATCGCATTTTTTAGTTAAATTCCCAGTCGCCACCAGACATGTCAAATTCAATGCTGAGCTGCGAATAACGTTCCAATTTTACACTGTGGTTAATTTTTACTTAACTAGGTACGTCCGATTATAATGGTTAATTTCAGTTAGCCGTTTCTGCGTTGAACTCAACATGCTGAGTTTGTGTAATCTATTCAGAATTGACAAGACAGATTCGGTGATGGCACATGGAATATTAACAAGGGGCAACGTCCGGCAGCGTCCCAAGACAATCCTTGAACCATCAACGGCCATGTGTGGAACAGAACGGGTCAATATTGAGTTATATGGCTGGTTCGTTATGTGATACAATTTTATGTTATTCATGGCGTTTGTGCTATTTTGAAGCGTTAACTTAATAGCAGCTGTACTTATTCAAGGGGTCATTCAATATTTTGGAAATATTTGCGGCATGCCATTCGCTTATGTTTGTTTAAATGGACAGTAAAAAATAAATTAATAGAAAAGCTTCTACATCAGACTACTCAAAGGTCTATTATGTTAAAAACAAAGAAAACTTATCACTGTTTTATATATTTTTTATTAGCCTATAAGAACCCACTAGTGGGCAAAGGCCTCCCGCAGCCCTCCATCAAACTTATCACCTATATTGCCAAAAATACCTACTTATTTCTACATCACGGTACTCGTTCTTCCAACGTGAAGGAAGTTTAAAGGTAAGAAGAGATCTGAGTGTATTAGGCAGCCACCCGGATTGGGGAGAAGATGCGAATTCGTTTACTGCATCATCATGATGAATGATTTCCCAAAAAATTCTGATGTCTTTTTCTTTGAAATAATTATTTAACATTTATGTCCTTATGTTCAAATAAAAATATAAATAATATGAAAATATTAACAAAGGCGTAACTGGAAGCAACTGTTACTCCTTTCGGCGCTGCAGTTCCGATATTGGAAGATTCCGAGAATATAATACAGCGAAATGGAACATCAACTACCTTCCCGAGTATCGTAGAAAGCCTTGTTAACTCGCAGATGCTGCAATCATTGTTCGACGCATCTTCATGAGAATAATATAAGTATGGCTTTATTAATTCCAACACAAAAAAAAACTAAAAATTTTATTTAAAAAAATAATTTAATTAAGTCTCGTGGTGACGCAGAATGCAATTATTGTCACCACTCCCAATTTTTCTTACTGGTGTCGTACGGACGAGTAGTGTGTAATACTTGTATTTTTTCCTGCTTATGTGTTCCTATATAATAATAATTTAGATTTCCCCCCTTCTACCTAATATACCTAATGGTGACAATAAAACAAAAACAAACAGTTGGACAGTAGTAAATTTATAATTTCAATTTAATACAAATTTAACACAATTTATAATTTAAAATTTACATAAGCAGTACTTAAAAGGAACCAAGACCAAGGAGTTCGGGTGGAGTCGTTCTGGTCGATAACGAGTGGGACGAGTATATGAATCTAAATTATATTAATCTGTCTATATCTATAGAAGTCTATCTTTATCTCCGAGCCTTCAGCCGCCTGGTGGTTAGTAAGGTACCTGACTGTAGAGAAGTGTAGTAGGGAGTAGCAATTCCTCACAGGATTACCCGCTAGGTCCAGTCCACAATCAAGACAGCTTTAACTGGAGTCTCTTTACTCGTACCAAAGGACCCTGAAGTTGTGCAATATAAAACGTCTCAATATATGCGAAAAACACCCTAATCAAAAGCCTAAAATTGACATGAACACCAACTAATATACACAGGTTTCGCTGAATTACCACCGACGAACGCTATCGCACACGTTCGAGCCGGCAGCAAGTACCTATGAGGTTAAAAGAAACGATATTAATAATCAATTTAGATCAAATAATATCGAAAATCGCCAAAAACTCTACTTTGAAATTTTGTCCATACAACTTAAGGTATCCAGAGAATTGTCCGAGCAACGGTTTTTCAACCGACTTTGCCGATCCAAATATATGCAAAATGATGACGAAACACAACAATTACGGCATTAAATTATGTACTTAATTTACTTTCGAATTTAGAACAGAGAAAAAATGACAAGACGAGACTTTCCTATTATGACATTTCATTATGTTTACCTTTCGGGTCAGTGACACAGTATGTATTCCTTTTAATAACAGCTGTTATTCGGAGAATCACTTTCTTGCTCCGATATAATATTTATAAAATTCTTCTGAAATTTGGAAAATTCCACCAAGGTAAGAAGACCATCAAAATTTTACAGCGTCTCGCTAGGAATTTTAAAACGGAATGAAATCCACTTCCGAATTTCAAAATAAGCGCTCGTCATTGGCCGTGAGGTTTGACAATCGAATCCTGACATTCTTTAAGGCTACTAGGCCGGACTAGGGCAACGATTCTGTATCATACAGCCAAGATAACATTGACAAATTGACAATTTCTTCGATCTCTAAAAAATCGATTCTAAGGGAATTTTAGGCAACAAATATGACCACTGAAGACCTAACAAAACCTAAACGCCGAATAAATACTAAATAAAATCCTAACCTGCCGAAATACAAAATTATCGTCTGGAAACCAAGGAAAAAGTGAAGTAATATTTTTTATAACACTTGGGGGTTATATAACCACCCAAACCAAGCAACTCTTATCTGAACTTTTTCCTTTTTTTTTTTTTTTTTTTTTATAAGTCCCCAATTATGCCAATTTCTCTTTGCAAACCCAAAATTATTATGACAACTAATGTCATTGTCACTGTCAGTCAGTTTGTCAATTTTGACTTTGACGACTTTGACAAGTGACAAAATGACGAAAGAATTCACGTAAGTGAATTCGTGCTTGACGCCCACGTCAAACCCGAATCCCATTACCTTCCTACCTATACGACTGAAACGGATACTGAAAAACCCCTAAAATAATTCCTTTGCCAAAAAAAAATTTAAAACGATTCAAATTTCCGAGAACTATAAGTTCGCAAAACCCAGCCTGATCGATATGACAGCAGGCAACAAATATCTAAATGCTATAAGTGCGAAAAGGATAGACAGAAATGTGTACGAGTATGACAGCTGTCATACCAACCACCCCACATTCTACAAACCATAATCCCGACTATAAAGTCCTAACTTTATTAAAATGAAACGTGCAAAAACACTAAAATATTTCTATTTAAGTTAATCAGTAGGTAAAATGTTAAAATGTAAAAGAAAATTTCATTCCACGGTAAAAACCGAATAATAAGATTGGAATAATTAAAATATTATTTCGCGATACAAGCATGCTTGAGAGGCACAAATGTTCACGAGATAATACAAAACAATGCCACCAGATGGCGACACAACTCACAAAACCACAAAGCTAGAAAGCCTAGTGTTGCAAGTTGTAAAATTAACTCCACGCCCATTTAGCCGGTGCCCGCCCTGTGTCTCGGTTTAAAACTCTCTTGTGTATTCCCCAAATTATAAATGTTAGATAAAGAATTACATTACAAAATTTGGAAAAAAGTTACGTTAAGTGGGAAAAGATGGGAAACAAGAGAATCTTAACCGAGGCACAGAGGTGGTGGACACCCGCCGCACCAACTGTTGTTACGAGTGCTATTACCCACGTTAGTCGACTCTTACGACATGCCGGGTGGAATTATGGCAGTGTAGGAATTCTTACGCCCGCCCAACACACGGGGGTAAATGAGAAAAAAAAATCTAGCAAAATCTATAATAATGCTAAAAGGTAAATAAAAGAGAAAAAAGGTTACTGTGTGACATCAGTCATTTGATGCCGAATCTAAAATTTTAAAATCCTTTATGTGCCATTTGCCTATGAACTTGCCATTCTCGTCCTCAAGTTCATACACTAACGGAGACAGTTTTCTAATGATTTTACATGGCTCATATTTGGGAGCTAATTTTGCCGAAAAATATCTATCTGCAACACTTTGTTTGTATGTACGTTTCCAAATATTATCACCTACGTTGTACGTAATATCACGCCGCTTTTTATTATAGTACCGTACGTTATGCTCATGAGCCTTGCGAAGAGATGATTTTACATTCACAAAGACGTCTTTGAGATGACCTAGATCACTGATATACGCATCCCGTGGTTGCACGATTAACTCATCGATATCCGTGAATTCACTATAAATGTTGCCATCCGCAACGGCTTCCCTACCGTGAACGAGCATGAACGGTGTATACGAGGTCGCCTCGTTCACAGCCGTATTCATTGCGAACTGTATTTTGTGTATATTCACGTCCCAAGTTCTATGATCGCTTTCAACGAAAGACGCAACCGCCGTGATCACTGTACGGTTATAACGCTCTACGGTATTCACCTGAGGACAGTACACGGGTCCCAAGTGTATTTGGGGAATATTATATTTCTCGTACATAGAACGAATCTCTCGACTAACAAATTGTGAACCGTTGTCAGACATTACAGTTTGAGGGATTCCGTGCACAAGAAATACATGATCCTCCAAACGTTGAGCAATAACTTTGCCGGTGGCCCTACGTAATGGAAACATTAAACAATATTTACTAAATACACACACCACAACTAGCAGATAGATATTTTGCTGACGGGACATCGGCAGTGGACCAACTAGATCTATGCTGATGCACTGGAATGGCCTGCAACAAATTTTAGGTTCACCCATAAATCCCGGTGTTGCCAGTGTGCTGTGTTTATAAGCATTGCAAACAGTACATTTTTTAATAAAGTCCGCGGTATCTTTATACATACCAGGCCAAAAATATCTTAACTTTAAGCGTTTAAATGTTTTTGCCACACCCAAGTGTGCAGCAGTAGGTACAGAATGATTTTGTAAAATTATAACCTCTCTAAATTCTAATGGGACTACCTCTTTCCATTGGAAATCACTACCTAGTTTATTTGTGCCTTTCGTAAAACGCATTAACCTACCATCTACTAATTGAAAATTTGGACAAGCTCGTGGCTTATCCGTGCAACGTTGTACGATATTATTATACCAAGAGTCGTTTGTGGAAATAATGTCTACCGGTGCTACTGGGACTGCACGGGACAGCGCGTCTGGTACAATATTCTTTGAGCCACTGCGATGCTCAATTGTAAAATTATAGGGTGACAGTCTACAGCCCCAACGTGCTAGACGGCCAGTTGGATTTTTAAGATTTAGAAACCATTTCAGACTAGCATGATCTGTAATAATTTTAAAAGGACGGCCATTGTCTAAATACGCTCGGAAATGTTCAACGACATGCACCACTGCTAATGCCTCCCGTTCAGTTGCTGAATAGTTGCGTTCCGCTGCCGAAAGAGATCGACTACAGAAAGCAATGGGATGTTCGACATGGTCTATGGTTTGTGTCAAGGCCCCTCCCAGCCCGTAATCGGATGCATCGCAATGCACTGCAAATTCATTGGAAAAATCGGGGCATGCTAATACTGGTGCAGTGGTTAATGCCAATTTTAGGTCGTTGAACGCCCTGTCCGCCTCGACTGACCATTTGAACGGTGGAGCGCCTTTGCGAGTTGATGTAAGAGCATTCAACGGCCCTGCCCTGTTACTAAAATTTACAATGAAACGACGGTAATATGATGCTGTTCCCAAGAAGCTCTTCACCTCTTTTCTACTTGTGGGGGTGGGAAAATCTACTATAGCCTTCACCTTTTCAGGATCAGTGCGCAAACCGTATTCATCAACTACATGACCCAAATATTTAAGCTGTTTTCTGAAGAACTGACACTTTCCCATGTTAATGGTGAGGCCAGCATGACTCAACCTGTCCTTCACCAACTGGAGCAACTCCAAATGCTCCTGGAAATTGCTTGTTAGCAAAATTAAATCATCGAGGTAGACGAACAATTTACTATTATTACTAATTAAATTATTACTATTATTGGTTAAATTAATATTAATATTATTTCCAGGACCAGTAAACTCTGGGCCAAACAAGCGATCCATCAAACGCTGTTGTGTAGCCGGAGCTGAAGTAAGACCAAAGCTCATAACTTTAAAATGATAGAGACCTCTTCCGGGAATGGTGAAAGCTGTCTTTTCCCTAGAGTCTACATGCAAAGGCACTTGAAAAAATGAAGATTTTAAATCAATGGAAGAGAGGTACTTCGCATCCCTAAGCTGGTCAAGAATATGGCTTATATAAGGCATAGGATAAGCATCATGCTTTGAAATTGAATTAAGCTTTCGACTATCCAAGCAGAAGCGAGAAGAACCATCAGCTTTCATGGCTAATGTGACAGGATTATTCCAAGCACTGCTGCTAGGCTCCACCACATCATCCTTAAGCATCTGATCCAAATGCTCATTCATCAGTGCCAGCTTGGCAGGAGAAACCACATAATAGCGCTGTTTTATGGGGGCATGATCACCGGTGTCTATTATGTGACTAACCAAATGTGTCCTGCCTAAACCTATTTTTTCAGCTGAAATATCTTCAAATTGAGAGATGACCTCCCTAGCCTGCCTATGCTCCTCCTCAGATAATGAATCAAAATCATGTAATGCCATATCAGTAGCTATAACAGTGTTTACTTGCTCATTTACATTAAAAAATTCACCCCCCTTCAATAACTTTAAAACCTCTGGTGCTATATTAAACTCCTTCCAAAAATTAAGACCAAAAAGCAGACCAGTAGTGACCCCTGGTACTATATAAAATTTAACTACACAAGTTTTCCCATCAACTGTTACCGGCAAAAACATGTAGCCAGTGACAGGAGATGAAGAACCATTGGCAGTTTTAATGAATTGTAAGTTATGTGAAGTATGTATATTAGCAAAGTTAATAAAATGTTTTACTGTATCTTGTCCCATTATTGAAATTTCCGAACCAGAGTCCAACAACCCTCTGAATCCTAAATCATAGATATTTACTTTTAAATATGGACGTATATCTGTATGTATAGAGTGAACTGGTGATGAAAGACATGTAGACTTTATTGTATTAATTTTATTATAGTCATGTCTATTAGAATAAAATATCCTAGTTTTATATTTAGGGAAATTTAGATTATTATTTACTAATCGCCAGTTCACTGTTTCAAGTTTTTTGAAACATTATTATCAAAAGTAGGTTTCCTAGCATTGCAATTAGGGCAAGTCCTAGCAGTGACATCCCTCTTACCACAACTATAACAAATCACAACAAAAGGTGCCCTGCAATTCTTTAAACTGTGACCATTGATTCTGCAACGGACACAGAAATCACCTCTTATAGGCTGAACTGCAGAAACCCTCTGTTGAGATGTAACTTTTTGTTTGTAGCACAAGTCAGGTGCTAAAGTAGTTGTGCTAATAGGTTCACTGAAATGTTTGCATCTCTCCTGTGCACCCTCAAGCAATCTACATTTCTTCTTTAACTCTGTCCAAGATTCAATTGGGGTCAATGCTAACTGGGAGGTATAGAAGGGTCTAATGTTAAATAAAACAATGTTTAATTTTTCTTCTTCTATTAAAGGCTTTGATAACCTACTAAAATAGTTTTGCATTATGCTGAGGTAGTTTATTATACTCTCATCAGCACCTTGAGTTCTAGAGCGAATTTCCTGTAATAATCTGTGGTCATAATCAGTAGGCAAATATTCTTCTAATAATAATTGTTTTAATTCAAACCAGTCATTGACATCTGACTTGACACCACGATACCAACACAAAGCCTCATTGGAAAACAACTCAGATGCTGAACAGAAAAGTCTACCATCATTAATACCCCTTGATAAGCAAAGCTCCTCCAAGCGCTGCAAGAAAGCTTTCACACATGTTTTGCCATCAAATTTTATGCCAAGTTTATGAACAGATGAACAATCTCCTACCAAACCACTTGAATCCTGTGGCCTGCTAGGTGACTGCTCACCGGGCTTTTCCTGTGTAAGACTACTTTTAAATGTGTGTAAAATGTTATCAATTTTTACCAAAACACTGTCTAAACGCTTCTGGCAGGAGGCCAATGAGGAAGAGAAGTCGCTGTCCATCTCTTCTCCCACATCCAGCCGACTGATTCGATGGAATAAATGGTGTGCAAGGGTCTGAATCCTATTCAAAGTTTTTAGTGTGCCTGCCTTTGATGAAGATATTGAAACAAGTTTATCCAGATCATCTAGCTTTTTCTGCACAATTCTTAATTCTGAAACAAAATCTAGATCACCACATTCCAATACCTCATCAGAGGGCAGGTCCCTATTGAGTAAACGAATCTGTGCCCTCAAAGCAGTCACTGTGTCTGTGGGCTTTGCACCCCTAATCTTAACTTCATACTCAAGTTCATCTTTCAACAGCAAATTAAAAGTTATTGGTCTTTGCTCCATGATGCAAATAACCTAATTTATTTATTTATATGTTAATGTCAATATGACTTTAAAAGATAAAAAAAAGTGTGGAAAGGCAGGCAAAGGAACCAAGATAGTGCACTGTTATGCGCAGGCACAGTAAAAAGGTTATAAGAAATTTAGTAAAGTAATCTGCTAATTATACCTAGCTTATTATAGCATTAAAATTGCAAAGTAAAAAAAAAATGCAGTGCAAAAACTAAAGAAACCACTCCAGATATCGAACAGAACTTACAGTTTCTCCATTAACATGTAAAATTCCTGTATAATAGTGAAGATATCCCTGTTTAAAATATTTTATAGCACAAGAAAATTATACAAATTAGGTTTAAGTTTATAGCAATGATGATAGCACTCCTAAAATAAAAAACTAACCTCTAATCCTCCCCGTCATCGACCAGCCTCCTCTGAGCAAATTAGACCAGAAACAAGGACTATAATAAAAAGTAACAGAACCTCCTTTTCCTAATGTTCGGGCGCCATGTACTACTTGTATTTTTTCCTGCTTATGTGTTCCTATATAATAATAATTTAGATTTCCCCCCTTCTACCTAATATACCTAATGGTGACAATAAAACAAAAACAACCAGTTGGACAGTAGTAAATTTATAATTTCAATTTAATACAAATTTAACACAATTTATAATTTAAAATTTACATAAGCAGTACTTAAAAGGAACCAAGACCAAGGAGTTCGGGTGGAGTCGTTCTGGTCGATAACGAGTGGGACGAGTATATGAATCTAAATTATATTAATCTGTCTATATCTATAGAAGTCTATCTTTATCTCCGAGCCTTCAGCCGCCTGGTGGTTAGTAAAGTACCTGACTGTAGAGAAGTGTAGTAGGGAGTAGCAATTCCTCACAGGATTACCCGCTAGGTCCAGTCCACAATCAAGACAGCTTTAACTGGAGTCTCTTTACTCGTACCAAAGGACCCTGAAGTTGTGCAATATAAAACGTCTCAATATATGCGAAAAACACCCTAATCAAAAGCCTAAAATTGACATGAACACCAACTAATATACACAGGTTTCGCTGAATTACCACCGACGAACGCTATCGCACACGTTCGAGCCGGCAGCAAGTACCTATGAGGTTAAAAGAAACGATATTAATAATCAATTTAGATCAAATAATATCGAAAATCGCCAAAAACTCTACTTTGAAATTTTGTCCATACAACTTAAGGTATCCAGAGAATTGTCCGAGCAACGGTTTTTCAACCGACTTTGCCGATCCAAATATATGCAAAATGATGACGAAACACAACAATTACGGCATTAAATTATGTACTTAATTTACTTTCGAATTTAGAACAGAGAAAAAATGACAAGACGAGACTTTCCTATTATGACATTTCATTATGTTTACCTTTCGGGTCAGTGACACAGTATGTATTCCTTTTAATAACAGCTGTTATTCGGAGAATCACTTTCTTGCTCCGATATAATATTTATAAAATTCTTCTGAAATTTGGAAAATTCCACCAAGGTAAGAAGACCATCAAAATTTTACAGCGTCTCGCTAGGAATTTTAAAACGGAATGAAATCCACTTCCGAATTTCAAAATAAGCGCTCGTCATTGGCCGTGAGGTTTGACAATCGAATCCTGACATTCTTTAAGGCTACTAGGCCGGACTAGGGCAACGATTCTGTATCATACAGCCAAGATAACATTGACAAATTGACAATTTCTTCGATCTCTAAAAAATCGATTCTAAGGGAATTTTAGGCAACAAATATGACCACTGAAGACCTAACAAAACCTAAACGCCGAATAAATACTAAATAAAATCCTAACCTGCCGAAATACAAAATTATCGTCTGGAAACCAAGGAAAAAGTGAAGTAATATTTTTTATAACACTTGGGGGTTATATAACCACCCAAACCAAGCAACTCTTATCTGAACTTTTTCCTTTTTTTTTTTTTTTTTTTTTTTATAAGTCCCCAATTATGCCAATTTCTCTTTGCAAACCCAAAATTATTATGACAACTAATGTCATTGTCACTGTCAGTCAGTTTGTCAATTTTGACTTTGACGACTTTGACAAGTGACAAAATGACAACGTTACAAGTGGGCAGCAGCGTATCTCTTTTACCACTTAGAAATATACTGCAATTTGCGTGCCCGATAGATGGCAATAGGCTCGCCACCTATTGCATGCGAAGGTTGATTCACATAATGCTGATTCACATAACCGTGATTTGTCTATTTGTATGTTTTTATTTATGACGGCCACCTTGGTCGAATGCTCAGATTGTTGGGTATTGGCCAAGAGGTCCCGGGTTCGAATCCTGGTAGGGGCAAACTTTGTGATGACCACAAATGTTTGTTCCCGAGTCATGGTTGTGTATATGTTTATGTAGTATATTTTCAACATTTATATACATAATTATATTAAAAATATGTCCGTCATCTAGTATCCATAACACAATTGCTTAGGATACTTACTTTGGGCTAGATGATAGGTGTGAGTGTAAAAAATATTTATTATTATTTATTTATTATTTAATCAGATGTTCAGAAACAAAATTATCATCATGACGTTTCACTTCTTGACCTTAATTCTATGCCGATAATATAATTATACCTAACCTTAAATTTTTTCTGTTTCAAACCAACCTACTAGGGGTATAGCACCCTTTGGTTACACAGCTTATGTCGATGACCGCTACACAATTCATTGAACATACGCTATTAATGAATTGAATCGATATACTATTAATATCGGATACTGAAGATATTGTTTTTAACACCAATCGAAAAGGCTCGAGTCCCGTATAAAATATTTTTTTTAATCTATATTACATTATAAGAATAAAATGTCATAAGTTATGATCTTTGTTCGACTATTAGATGACAATAAATATAGCTTTCTATTTATAGTAGCTTTATAAATGATCAGTGAATCTGTGAACGAGGTCAGAGTGACTGTAGCGTTGTATAATAATCAAATTTTCACCTTGATAGCAATAGCTTAAAAGTAGCAATGCAGACTCTCAATCAAAGCATTAGTCCACAGTAAATTAATTTGTCTTTCATTGCTTTGTTTCTTTACAGTAATTGCTAATTTGTGTAGCCGAGGCAAAGTGTTGTCAAGTGTCTCGCAAAATGAATTCAAACATTAACACAGCTTATAATGCCGCCCGGATGTAAAAGATATCTAGGTACCATTGCCAGGGGCAACAGAGAGAATTTCCTTGGTGTTTGTCTCTCGTGAGGGGTGGAAAGATCCTCGAATGGCGGCCACGCATCGGGAGACGCAGAATTGGTAGTTCCCCCCAATGTGGATCGCCGATCAGGTAAAGGTCGCTGTAAGCCAATGGATGCAGGCAGGACAGGACCGAATGCTTGGAGCTCTTTGGGGGAGACCTTTGTTTATACGAGGGCGTCTCTGGGCTGAAATAATGATGATGATGATTGAAAATCCATGACCCGAGAAGTCTAGGTTTATCACACAAACATTTACCATACGAACCTGTTGGCGTACTATCTCATCATTCGACCTAGTCGTCTAGATTTATTTCGTCTAGATTTCTGTTTAAGATAGATGGAAATTTCCATCTATCTTAAACAGAAATCGTATTCGGTTTCGTTGTGGTTCTAAACATTTTGTGTCGGTGAAGTGCATGTTCTGTTTCCGACTGCAGAGTGCGACCCCGATCCCAAAGGGGTTGGTGACAGCGCGCCTTTCATTCTGGTTAGGATTGGAGTGTGCTGGAAGGGTATTAATGATTTATGGTCCTGTAGGCTAACGAGCGTTAGTGAACCGGAATAAATTGACATTATGGAAGACAAGCAAATGGGATCAATATTAAAACGTAAAAAGAATAGATAAATAATGTGCCGTATGGTGACGGCAGAGTACAATACAATTGTCACCACCCCAAACCTCTCCCGTGGGTGTCGTACAAGGCGACTAAGGATAAACAGTGATGAGGAATGGGTAGCAGCGTTCCTCTTATACAACCTAGCAATGTGAATGTACTGCGACTTTTGTGGCGTTAAATGGCAATAGGCTCGCTACCTATAACATGGGACCTAATATTACTGGCGAAACATGGGTGCTAGTTCACCTCTGCCTACCCCTTCGGGGATATAGGCATGATTTGTATGTATATGTATTTTTACGGAAAATAGGTTGGAGTTGGCGGTAGATTCATAAACTTTGATGCATCATCTAGTGTATTTAAGCAAATTTACTAGTTTAACATGTGGATAACGCCGTGGGTTATACATTTGTCAATCCCGTTGCAACAATATGTTTTACCACTTACTAACTTAGTTCATTAATGTATGACTGTTTGTTATTCCTAAATAAATAAAATAAAAAAAAATGTATCACTTTCCATTTGTTTTTCTTTTACTAATTTAAATTTTATCACAAGATTCCAAATCGATCACGTCTACTCTCAAACGCGACCAAGAAGCGAGGAAAGCCCTGTAAATCCCCACTAGAGCCGATTGACACCAGCTCGCCTATGCATCGCTCAACTTGCCCGAAGCTATTTACACAAACGGGGTTTGCGAATATCTCGTCATTCAGAAAGCCGAGGAGTTCGGTAGCTTGATTAAACAATGTCTCACCATGCCGCTAAGCTTTTCTATAGGTAAATAATTAGCTGCATACTTTTGCCTTTTTGGATACAGCTAACCACTTTCTTGTAGTTGTCGTAAGAATAGTCGAAGAAAGCTTTCCAAGCAATGGTAGCAATAACATCATATAGGTAGGTACTACGTATGAAAATAAACTAAAAGGTTAACCATCAGACCAGTGGCTATCTTCATAATCACCCTGCCCATATCCAATTCTATTCAAGGTATTTATTGGTCCTCCTTCTACACTTTTTATATCACTGATCATTTCCGCGTTCACATCTATATATCATACATCACACAATTCATCCATCTTGTCTGTGTTTCGATGTACATCACCATTCACCCAGAACCTTACCGATAAAATATGTTAATACTTTTATTAGATTTTCTTTCACGGTTGGCCTATGAAAACTACACAACCGTCGATAGAAGTATCCATTTCTTCTCCTTTCCTTTTTATTTTACGGTTACTGGGGTTCATTTATAATGTGGTAATTACTAAATGCCTGGTGGAAAGAGAATCTAAATTCCGAGTACTTCATAAAATTCAAAACAATACAAATCATGAAATTCTCTTCAGACGAAAGTCTTTTAATGGGAAAGTCAAAGTTTCAATGCGTTTGTCTTTCTATTAAGTTGGATGTCTTGGTGTGTGCTCGACTGGCAAACATTTGTTGAACGTGATCCAACTTAAAAGGATGGATTTATGTTGCTCCAGTAAATTTGGGACGCAAGTGAATCGAACCGATTTACGAGCATGTGGAGGTCTTCCTGGGGATCTCCAGTTGTTTCGATTCTTTAGCAGTCACGGCTTCAAACTAGTTATGATTTCATAACTTAGTAAGAGATCTCCTAAGCAATACAGTGCATAATTTTAGCCAGGACCACCAAGACTTGATGCGGTTGGATATCCATTTAGTCTTAATTAGAAGGTGCCATTTTGAAAATATATATTTTGAATTCGGTAAAAAGTAAAACCGTGGAAAGCAGATTTTTTAAAATTATTAGTTAATTGTGTGCACTGCGTACTGGTGGTAATTTATTATAATGTTGATTATTGGACGGGTATTCGCATTACCTATAATATGCTCGTCATCTCTTCTCATTAGATGTCCATAACAGGACAGCCTTCCTTTTAGCTTTTCTGTCACGGGTGCTATTTTCATGCTTTTGATACACCATTCCTTATCTTGTCTTTTCTTATTACTCTTCTCATCTACCTCAACAACCTTATCTCTGCTGCATGCAATCGCTTTTCATCCATCATTTTTAGTGGCCCAGCATTCAGATCCTTACAGTACGGCATGTCTTACGACAGTTTCCAAAATTTTGTTCTTTAATTTTAAGAGCAATCTTGAGTCGCACGTTGTTGCAGAGAACTGCCGCCATTAATTGTTTTCCAATAAAGACCTAATGTCGTTGCCAGAACCACTCTAACCAGAGCGTTATACGATAACTAACGATTTGTCCTGCCATTCGGAGCTTTAACGAATTGCACTTTCTATGACCACTGGCCCAATTTACTTATCCGTCTGAATTGGGCTCTGCGTTATGCACGCCGCTTTACTTAAACCAGCATTAAGAGAAGTAGGGCACAGCGGTATTTTCCGCTTGAATTTGAAGTCGACGATTGGTGGGAACAGTTGTGCAGAAAATTGCAACCAAATAATGCTATTTTCTTGCGGACTGATGGCAACTCGCTCGGAATTGGATGTTGTGACTAAATTTTTCTTGAGGAAGTGAATTTAAGTAGGTAGGTATTGTAGAAACTTATGCAATTCGTTCTTTGGGTTGGATGGTTGAGGATATTAGGATATATACCAGATGCAAGACTTTCGCGTGCCAGCCTGCGATTGTGTAGACTAAGCACTGTTTACCAAGGCAGAATGAGGAAGAATAGACCACAAATCTCCACGTTGGCGCTTTGTGGCTCGGTGGGAATTCACAGCTGCCGAGCAGAAATCTGCCTTAAAAAGCGTGAAAGTACTTGAGACTAAATAAATTGTAAATACTAGTATCAGGCAGGTAGTCGTCATTATATCAAAGAAAATATTGTTATTATTGTTATGTTAATTATTTTGTGAGAATCACTGTAGAAAATTTCGGTTACAAGTTTCAAGATCTTCCCAATCGAAACTTTTTGATTTTGTCAATTAACTACTTAAATTCTCTGGTGATTGCAATTTGGCGACTTCATTAAATTATAGATATTTTAAAGAGATCCAAATCATTACTGCAGGATAATTCGATTAGTTTCCATGATATTCATTTCATTTCTTTACACGAAACAAAAAGCGAAAACAGTGTGTTGAGTTTCAAACCCGTCCCTACTGCCGAAATCGCTTCGAACTGATTCATTCAACAGTTTTAACTTGTTAAATTCGCGATATTCGCAATGCGCATTCTATTTATTCGTGCTTAAAATGCACGTAAGCGTCTGCGAGGTGCTGCATAGTATCGGCTTTGGCAATGCCGTTTTATCGGAACGTTTGCTCGGAGCGGGAAGAACTTGCCATTGTGCATATATTTCACGATCTCGGTGCATATCATTCACGGTCGAGTGGTTTATAGGCCCATTGAAATTTACCTACTGTCGCTCCGTTTGATGGAAAATGTACGATTGTTTTAAATTGCATATTTTTTAAATTAGTCCTGTGTACTGACAGCTGCGCAAAATAAATTTTTCCTTAGCCCCAATCTCTGCCACGGATGTCGTACAAGGCAACTTAGGGCCGGATTTTTGATTCATATTTCAATCAACCATTTGTAAAAAATAACAATAATAATTTTAGTTACTAATGTTACTAATGGTTAAATATCAGTCTGATAATGTTACTAATGGTTAAATATTAGTCTACTATTTAACCATTAGTAACTATGCATCAAAAAACCGGCCCTAAGGGTTGAGGTGCATTAACACCCACTTTTCGCCAATTAAGCTAGGTCCCATGTAATATAGGTGGCGAGCCTATTGCCATCTATCGGGCACATAAATCGCAGTATATAGCTAGGTGACACAAGAGGTTGCTGCCCATTACTCATTGCTGTCTTTACTCTTAGTCGCTTTGTACGATGATTGATACAATTGTCACCACCATCTTTGACGAGATGGTGGTGAAAATTGTATTATGCTTTCTTTCACCACACGGCATTCTAAATCAAACCTGCCTAATATGATTAAGCATGATTTAATTATACTAATTTGGTGAAGCTCATTTTAATTGCTAATGATATGCATTAGGTTAGTATACTATGTTAGTGCCTATAGTTTACCTGTTTCCTGGAGAGGTGAAACGTTGCGTGAACTTGAATAGCTGTTACTGTACTAATAAGTGTTTTAAAAATAATTTAGTAGGTGTTTATATTCATTTAATGTTTATTTTACATTTGACAGATCGAATGGTCAGATCTATAGACTATCGGTCAAGAGGTGCTGTGTGCGAATCCTGGTAAAAATGAAAATGGTTGTTTATGTTTATGTATTATATTTAAAATATTTATACGTAGATATATAATGCTTGTGTATATTAAAATTTGTCCGTCATCTAGTGCCCATAACAGAAGTTGTAGTTACTTTGGGATTTATGATAGGTGTGAGTGTAAGAAATATTTACTTTAATTTATTTTCTCTTTTTTAACAGAATAATGTCAGAAAAATCGAAAGTTTTGAAGTACCTTTAATACGTAAAATAAATTTAAATGCCACATTAATTATAAGTCTTTGAAATTGTAGTAGCAGTGAGGATTCTAAATGTTCCCAAACACCCGAAATAGCCAATATCGGCATAACCAAAGTATTCAAATGGATTGTAGCGCTCAAAATGTCAATAGCTCAGCTTATCGCGTGATGTATTATTAAAATAGAATGGTTTGGGTGTGTACCGATAATATTGATCACTTTTCATGTTAGTGTCTATTCGAGAGAAAGAGAAAATACGATTCCAAAAGAGTTACATACATAACACCGCCAAGGCATGCCCTGTCATGTCATTTCCTCCATTCAAAAAAACAACAATATCTACTACGTCGATCTCAAACGAAAAGAGACAAGGCCAAGTGGTGAGTTAGATTCGTCTTCTTCTCCCTATGCCCTTATCTTTCTCTTAGTACCTAGGGTCGGCACAACATGACTTCATCTTCCTCTCTTCTCTATTAGACGTGAGCTCAATATGAACTCCCCTCTTCGTCGTATCATTTTTCACACAATCCACCCATCGCTTCTTCGGTCTTCCTCCCATTCTAGGTCCATGCGCATCCATACTTAACATACCTACCTCTAGTTACGTAACATTCGTCCCTCCTCACCACATATTTTACAGCAGTGGTGTTGAGGTGCACTTCACCTCGGTTCTTTGAAACTCATGGTTTTCATCATCGGATTGTGACACAGATAGTGTGACTATTGACCTCTTGGCCCGCAGGCCGACTGAGTTAGCGCCGCGGTAGCACCCCCAAACTACGCGGACGCCAGAGGCGGACTCCACACGGCTCCGACTCAGACCGTAATACTGTGTAGAAACGGACTCCCCGTCCCTCCTCATCACATGCCCGAACCCCGCTAACCCTGTTAACTCCTTACATTTTCGTTCAGCGGCGCTACTTTCCGACTTTGCGTATAGGTACCTGCCTTATAATCGTAATGGAAAGCAATAATCAATTTAAGCAAGGTTTAAGACTTGCATGCGTCAGTAGGTACTAAAAATTTATACTAATATTAAAAAGCTGAAGAGTATATTTTTTGTTTGGTTGGTTGGTTAAACGCGCTAATCTCATAAACTACTGGTTCAAATAGAAAAAATATTTTTGTGTTGGATAGTGCATTTATTGAGAAAGACTGTAGGCTATATAACAACCGACATTAACGCGAGCGAAGCCGTGGGCGACCACTAGTAAAATATGAAATAGTTGACATCCCTCCGTATTTCCGTCAAAAGCAATGCCGTACTAAGGCCCGCTTGCTCGATACAATGCAGTATTGTGGGGCGCGAGTATCGCTCACGGTCGGCCGACTTCCAGAACTGGCGGAGCCAATTTTTGCCTATTGGCGCAGTGCAATGACAATTTTTGTCCACGTATTTCCCGATATTAAGTACCAATGGATGCGTTCACTCGTCTGTGCTATTTTACGGACCGCCGAATACGATGCCGGTGTTTTATAGACCCTGGAGACGACAATTGTGACCTTAACCTAGCTCCAAAAATGTGCAGCCAACTCAAATTCTATTCAGAGCCATTTATGCACGTCTTTTGTTGCCGTATGGTGACGGCAGAGCAGAATACAATTGTCACCACCCCCATCTCTACCGTGGGTGTCGCACAAGGCGACTAAGAGTAAAGACAGCGCTGAGTGTCGGGCAGCAGCATTCCTCTTATACCACCTGGCAATATACTGCGATTGTATGTGCCAGATAGATGGCAATAGTCTCGCCACCTACATGGAACCCAACATAACTGGCGAAACTTTTGTATTTCTATATAGGTTTAAGCGGTGCCACTTCTCCGGGTGTACTATGGCTACATTCCTCATGTGCAGAATCAGAAAGTGCTTACGTATGATATTATGATGATGCAATTCGGAAAACGTAGTTTTGTATTCTAAGTCCGTGGACGCTGAATTCGCATTAATGGAGCGGGTGGTAGTACCTAGCTTAAATTACGTTATAACACCTAAATCCAACATGATAGAATCGTTTTCACTCCAGCTAGCTCAGTAGACATGGAATTTATTGTCGAATTTCAAATTGTATTTGAAGTAAAAGTAGTTTAACGGAATTTGCTCGCTTTTATTATTGATTCAGATTTTTATTGCTTATTTTACCGTGTGGTCTTCTATGCTGGCCTGCGAGCGAACAAATGAGGTATAATAGGCCAGCCCCGACTCATCCCATGGGTGTCGTAAAAGTCAACTAAGGGAGGTTACCCAGTGTCGACCAATAAGCACCTTGGGGCACCCGAATGGTGGAGGGCAAACCACCAACAACAGCATACCCAAAGGTCAGTGTCAGGCAGGCCGGCTGTAAAACCTAAGCCAAAACTTTGAGCAGTATGGATTGGAATGTTGTCATTCCAATCACTCTCTCCGTTCATCGGTCTCTCGATAAGGTCCGTTCCGTCTCTTCTTTTCTATACATTTATTCATCACTAGGACCTTTATGGTGTGATGGATGATAAATGAATCAAAAGGGAGTGGATAGCTTGATGACGTCTGACCAGAATGAAAGAGGAAACATACTGCACCGACCCCAGATAGACTAGGAACAGGGCAGCGAGAAGAAAAAGAACTTACCGTGTGGTGACAGTCACCACACCTCTATTTCGCGAATTTCGGAGATGATGACTAAGGATTGAATTGGCAAGGAATGTGTAGCAGAATTCTTGTTACACCATCCACCAATACCTCTTACCCCCGGCCCGGTAGATGGCTAATATAAGCTCGTACATGGGATTTAGCATACATAGTTGGTGAAACGTGTTAACGCATGGAAAATGGGCCCAAAGCGAGCAAAATGCCTAAAACGGACACTTGTATTGAAAGTTATTTCCATAAAGGTACTCAAAGGGACATATGGCAACAACTCACTTACAACATGTCTCTTCAAGACAGCAGTCAATAACTATTAAAATCGATTGAGTAAATTAAATATATTTTTGTAAGGCATTGCCGTTCGTACATAACAGAACAGAAGAAAACACTCAACACAATAAAACTCAAGCCATGAAATCTCTCAACGTTATTTTAAACGTGTTGAGATCGTGAACGTAACAGTTAACATTATTCTTAAAATGATTTTCTCGACAAAGACAACTGAACAATTCGAACAGATTACTAACTTTCCAATTCGTTTTATTATTTTCCAAAGCGAACTCGCATTTACTTTTCTGGAACTTGCAAACGTGACTCGTATCGTAATTAATCATTTTAAAATCCACACCGAGTGCGGCTTCATTTGTTTTAAGTGCAAACGGTTTTAATTCCATAAAAAGCGAAACATATTTCATGCGTTTGGCCGTTTCAGCGTGGGATTAGGTGAAGCATAATTTTGTGGGAACTGCGATCCGAGACTCGCAAACCGCGGTCTGCTCTTCACTTAATTAATGTTTGCTCCAATTATAATGGGGCCTGGACACATAAAACATTTGGCAATTTTTCCACAACTTCGCCCGTTAATGTAACGAATTATTTCTCTGGTGGTGTATTCGACAGGCCGTTCGGGGGACGCTAATGTTCGCCCCGGCGCCAGTTTGGGACGAACAAAAATTGTGACCATTAGCCAACAAAGACGCGGAGTTTGCAGAAACTGCTGCAGCCCCCTTGGCCATTCGTTATTCTGAGAAGTTGTTGTTGCTTCAAAACTTTAAAACGAATTATCGGGCTGCGAACGCGGAGTTGGCTATCGGACGATAGTTGCGAGCCCGGAGGAACGCTGTGATCCGCGCCTTAAGCACTTTTCGCGATTGCAGCCAAGAACGCTTGTTTCGACAACAATGAATTTTCAATCACTCCACAAGCAGCCTTTGCCGCCGTTTCACCAGAAATATTGCTTAAGCAATACCAACTAAGACCTCTCCGCAAAATAGAACAAAGAAGCCACTTTATTGGCTCTATTTAGAATTGGCTCGAGCTGTAACATCGATCAATGTGGAGTGATTGGTTCACAGAACATTTGACGCATTGGCGTATTCAGTTGGTGCACATAGTTGTCCTGAATCCTAATATTCATGATTGAACGGGCGGTAGCTTAGATCATTAGGCATTTGAATAAATCAATAATTTCAAACGTGGTTGTTAGGTATGTACATGTTGCGGAGATCGGTAGCACGGCTTGCACGCTTGGCATGCTGTCGCGCAAACTAGGCAATGTTCGCAAAGGCTAGTCGTTGGGTGGGTGACCAGAAACACATTTCTTGCTTCTTCGATTTGTACTCCGGATAGCACTGTGCCCCAACATTTTGATGTCCCCACTGCTGGGGCACAGGTCAGGGGGCCTACCGCCTAACTCGATTGCTGATGAAAGCTTTAAAACAATGCATTTCTTACGGCTATCAACTTAGCTAGCAACCATCTTGAATGTTTAGGCGGTAGGCGGTTAGTTTAGGAAAATTTGGTGCGAAATTACAGCATGACGTCATAAACTATAGCTTTTGCTTTAGCATTCGAGTTAGGCGGTAGGCCGTGGTCTGGTGAAAATTATGATAATAAATAATAATAAATAAATAATAAATATTTTTACACTCACACCTATCATCAACGATGCTAGTCTACACAAATTAATATATTATTATTACATTGGCATCTGCACGGTGATATTCACCGTTCACATTTATAGGACCAGGCTAAAGTATTCGCCTTGATAGGATATATTTTTTTAATTAATTATTATTTCTCTGGCAATATTTTTTAAAAAACCTTTAATTAGCAGCGCAAAGCAGAACACACTTATCACCACCTAATCTCATATGGGTAACGTATAAGGCGATTCGACTTACAGTCAATGGTCAAAGTGTTGCTGGAAAACTTAACCTGACTGAGTTTCTTGCCCGTTCTTCTCAGGACAGGGCCTCCTGGTAGTTTGCGAACGGATGGCGTAAATTTCTTATCTTGAAGATTCATGAGTGTATTGTAATCATACCAGGGGGCCTAGACAAAGGAACATACCGACAAGGATAACGAAGTTCGATAAATGAAAATGAAAATATGGTTTATTCATATAAGGTATGATTACATACACTCATGAATCGTCAAAGAAATAACGTTAAACACTGGAAACGAAAAGAAAAACAGTTTCCAATATTTAACGTTATAAGCTACACCATCCGTTCGTAAACTACCAGGAGGCCTTGTTCTGAGAAGAACGGGCAAGAAACTCAGCAAGTTTGTTCCTCCCTTTACATGAAGTTATGAGTTAATGAAAGATGTCATAAAATGTTTTAATATATTAGATATCCTATTATATTCTATCTTATCATATTTATAAAATATATTTAATTTGAATGTTTATGGACATCTTTCATTGAGTATAAAAAAAATATATATTTAATACTGGTAGTTAGCATAGCCTAATTTACTTGTTTAAAAATAATTAAAACTAATACAGTAATATACATGTCCTTTGGTCTCATTATTATATAAAGCAAAATGTATGGGATTTGACGTAGGTAAGTCGTCGTGAAATCACGTGACCAAAATCGTCTTCGTAAGTTCCTAGTTATGTTGGTAGCGCAAGCTAAGACGCTGTAGAAACCAAAGTAACATGGCCGATCGTGACGAACTTCGACACGTTATCGTTATGAAACGATTGTCACTTGGCTACGGGCCCTAATATGAATAAACGAATTTTGATTTGATTTGATTTGATATTAAATACTGCGAAATGTGGGTGTTAATACAGCTCTATTCAGCGCACAGTTATTAAGTTTAATTATAAAATTCGGTAGGTAGGGGAATATGGCCAAAAGCAGCCATATTGGCTAAAGGGAGGTACTATTTGCCAATCCGCAAGGCGGGAGGTGGGAAGTTTAGTAAATTCCTGGCTCTTTATAAGGGTCGGTTTTTTATGCATAGTAACTCAACCATTTGTTTAAAAATGTAACTAATCTTTGAATATCAGACTGATATTTAACAATTATTAACCATTTTTAACAATTGGTTTAGTTAACTATGGATAAAAAAACCGGCCCTAATGCAGCAGACAACGAGGCTGATGAGAACTGCTATTTTAAACTGATTTTTTTAATCGAGAGTGTCCGGTTTATACAGTAATATACTTTAGCCAGAATATACTTTAGGCAGTATATACTTTTGCTGAACTTACTTTTAGAAGAAGGTAGACCTTCTTCTAAATAGATTAGAGACAGAAATGACTTTGTTATAATCGCAAAATCTGAGTCAAGTATAAAGATTTATCGTCTAGAGGCTTCCTCAAGGAAGTCCATTTTCCTTTCGGCTCTCTAATTTTGTGAATGAAGATACTCCGAAACATGCTTTCGAACAATACAAACTTAAAACATTCGGCCCTCGTCGTCTCGAATAAAACTCGTCGCCTTTTTCGCTTTTCGGGAGCTGTGCAAGCGTTTCGCTGCCCTTGTATACTTTTCATCCGACAATAAAAACAGTGGAGCATTTATATCATTCCGCCGGTTTACTTTATCCAGTTACGTAGAATTAGGGGCTTATATTTGCGACGGGGGAAGCGAAAGCGGCCGATCGGAGTTACGAACTAGGCCGGATAAAGGACCTCCATCGGCGAACGAATTCTGTACAGCAATTAGTGGTGTACGTATAGAATGCGGGCGGGTAATTACCGTTGCGGCATCGTCGCCCGACCGACGACAATTAGCCTCCTCTTCCTCTTTGACGCGCCAGAAAAATTACCCATGTAACTGAATCGGTTCGCATTTCCACAGCGGGTTTTCGTGTGGCCTAATGCTTTTTCGTTCCGAAATGTCCACAAAGCTGGGGCTTCGTTCCCGTATAGTGCGTTTATCTAAGTTTGTTATTCCAATCATATATAAGACATATTCATGAGCATCTTGTCATTATATTGGCATGTAGTGAGTGTTTATTCTAAGTGGTCGAGTGGTGATGGCTGAGCGTAATACAATTCTGCCGTCCTTTAACTAGAAGGTCGTTAAAGTCAGTAGTTTTTGAGAAAATACGTTAGAATTGTTCAATTAACCAATTAACGGTCTTTAAGCTAAGTAGATCGATTTCTATAACAGCCATCTTATTATTAATGCGTTTTATAAATGCAAGATGATTATGGAACATAATATTTTATTTTATTTTACTTGGAAAAGTTACAGCTATACTTAACACAATGTGGCAAATAAATTATGTAAACTCTAAGCCAATTACAAGTTTCCAAATCAAGCCGCGTGGTGACGGCAGAGTAGAATATAATTGTCACCACCCCAAATCTTTCCCGTGGGTGTCGTACAAGGCGACTAAGGATAAATCTGAATATGATTAGGAATGGGCAGCAGCGTTCCTCTTATACCACCTAGGCTAGCAATGTACTGCGACTTTTGTGCCCGATAAATGGCAATAGGCTCGCCACCTATTACATGGGACTTGACATATTTGGCGAAACGTGGGTGCCAGTTCACCTCTGCCTACCCCTTCGGGGATATAGGCGTGATTTATGTATGTATGCAATTACAAGTTTCCACAAGTAGGTATATAATCAAACAATAATAAAAAAAATCACAAATAAGCACAACTCAATTCATCAGCAATTCATAAATCACGAGCGTAGCGAGTGATTCAAAAATTAGAATCCTGAGCGACAGCGAGGGAATCAAAAGAGCACAAGGTGAAAAATCTTTGCACTCGAGTGCAACACGTAACTTTTCATCCCCCCCAACGAGGAAATTGCAAAATAAAAAAATACAATCAAAACAGTTTCTGTTTTCACCCAGAAACTTCCACAACACCCTCCCATTAACCCAAACACACTCTCAACACCCACCCAGAAACACCCACAACATTCACACCCATCCACTCAGACACACCCAAAAAACACCCATTCACCCAGAAACACCCACAAAACACCTATTCACCCAGAAAAACCCACAAAACACCCATTCACCCAGAAACACCCACAAAACACCCATTTACCCAGAAACACCCAAAAAACACCCATTCACCCAGAAAAACACCCAAAACACTCATTCACCCAGAAACACCCACAAAACACCCATTCACCCAGAAACACCCACAAAACACCCATTCAACCAGAAACACCCACAAAAGACCCATTCACCCAGAAACACCCACAAAACACCCATTCACCCAGAAAAACCCACAAAACACCCATTCACCCAGAAACACCTACAAAACACCCAATCACACCCAAAAAACACTCAATCACCCAGAAACACCCACAAAACACCTAATCACACCCAAAATAAAACCCAATCACCCAGAAACACCCACAATACTCACCCATCCATTCAGACACACCCACTAAAACCCATTCACCCAGACACACCAACAAAACACCCATTCACCTAGACACACCCTCAAAACACCCATTCACCCAGACACATCTCCAACAGCCACCCATCCACCCAGTCACACCCGCAACATTCATCCAGACACACCTGTAAGTCCCTAATAAAAATTACCGTCCCTAATGGAGTTCCGAGACGGTCAATCAGCTTGAGTCAAGCACGTTGCTTTTCTGTATGTTTTTGTTCCGTTGCAAGCGTAAACAAATCAAACAGACCTAAAAAGCTTTTAAATGCTTGACTCAAGCATCCAGCAAGCGTTGTAGACGATCAAAATGTTTAAAGCAAGATTGACGCCAAGCTGATTGACCGTCACGGGACTCCTAGGTTTTAACAAATTTGTGACGTGAAAAGAAAATGGCGCGCGCAAAGCAAATTACAAAAAAAGTACACCAAGAAGGTTCCGAGTCTGGAACAAATTAAAATAGGTTGCATGACAATTTCGGCACCATGGAGGTAGAAATAAATATGTATAATGATGTTTTGAATTCACAAACTCATTGCACACGATGTTCTAAATTCAAATTTACTTTAACCTCTAGAGGATAAAAGCGGCTTTTGCACTCAGATATCGAAGAGCAAAAACGCTTTTTCCGAGATGGTGGGATGAAAAATGTATTTTTATACTGTATTTGCATAAAATTTATATTGTTTATATATATAATATTAACCTTCTATGCTGGCCTGGGAGCGAACAAATAACGTAGAATAGGCCAGCCCCAACTCATCCCGTAGGTGTCGTAAGAGTCGACTAAGGGAGATTGTCCGGTGTAGACCAATAAGCACCTTGGGGCACCCGAATGGTGGAGGGCAAACCACCAACAACAGCGTACCCAAAGAGGGTTGGTGTCAGGCAGGCGGCCGGCTGTAAAACCTAAGCCAAAAACTTGAGCAGTATGGAATGGAATGTTGTCATTCTAATCACTCTTTCCGTTCATGGGTCTCTCGACATGGTCCGTTCAGTCTCTTTTCTATACATTCATTCATCACTAACACCATTACGGTGGGATGGATGGTATGAATCAAAAGGGATTGGATGGCTTGATGACGTCTGACATATGAATGGAAGAGGAAACATACTGCGCCGACCCCAGATAGACTGGGAACAGGGCAGGAAGAAGAAGATATATATATAATATTAACGTGAACGTGAAATGTGGGTGATATTCACATCTGCCTTTCCCACCCGTCATAAATAGGCGTGATTTATGTACGTATGTCTATTTCAGTTCTGTTTTCGTATATTTACACGAGCACTACACATTTGAAATAAAACAACTTTTACGGATAAGACTCGCGTATAATTTGGTATTTTAGAGAGAGTGCCCCCGTGACCACGGCCGCTGTAAAGTGTCGGAACGTCGGGTTAAATAATTAATATGCCAAATACCAAATTATACGCGAGTCTTGTCCGTAAAAGTTTTTTTATTTAAAATATTTCAGTTCTTTTCTGATGAAGTTTGTAATAATAATCGACGCCATTTTGCAAGCACGCACTCAGCCAATACCATCACGCGTTTGCTTCAAAGTGCAGTGGAAGTTCAGAAACGAGTGAACTAAGGCTTCGGTCTCCACAAAGTGCACTGGCTAAAAAACTTTGGCTAAAACTTAGGCCCCTTTCAAAATTCGGCGTGTACCGGTCGACCGGCGCATTTTGTATGAAGTTACGAAACCGGTCGCACGCGGAACAAGTAAAAGCTACTATGAAGCTTCATACAAATTGTGACGGTCGCGTTCGCACGCAACCGGTGACCCGCCAAAGAATGATAGGGGCTTTAAAGTAGTTGGAATTTTATTAGAGCTGCTTTGTCAAATTGCTCGGTAAGCGTCTGCCGCGGTAAGAGGAACTCGACAGCGCAGTGGCATAGCGCGCTTGGCCTGCGATTGCATAAACTAAGCTAAACTAATCAATGTTGCTAAGGTCGGTCATTGGATAGGTGGCCAAAAATTTACTATCACGAATTCCTCCGTGCTTCGGAAGGTACGTTAAGCTGTTGGTCCTGGCTGCATCTGCAGTCGTTAATACCCACCAACCCGCATTGGGCCAGCGTGGTGGGTTATGACCCAATCTCCCTATATTCTTCCATCTATGGTAAGGCCTGTGCCCTAGCAGTGGGGAGATTAAAAGGGCTGGTGATGATGATGATGATGTGTACGCGATTTCAAGGGTCAAAGGTAACGCAGCGGAATTAATTTCCTTGTAGAATCAACGTTAGGCGGAGTTAAATCACCTGTGGCAGTGGAACGGCTGTCGGTGGCCATTATCAGGCAATCGCAGTTGCGGAGAGGCACTAAGTACATAAGAACTGTTATTGTGGTGGCTGTGCAGCGCGCTGTTACCGCTACTAAGGTATCAGAGGAATATAATTACTGCACGAATATAACATACTACAGTCCTTATAACTTAGCGTGATTAGAATGACAGCTAGCACCAATATTTATAAAACTGCTGTAAATGCGAATAGTTTAGACAAAAAAGTGTATGAGTGTGACAGTTGTCATTCGTTGTCGTTAATGTCGGTTATTATATAGCCTATAGTCTTCCTCGATAAATACTATCCAACACAAAAATAATTTTACAATTCGAGTCAGTAGTTCCTGAGATCAGCATAACAAATAAACAAAATCTTCAGTTTTATAATATTAAGTAAATATGTATGTTATATTTAGATTTTTAATTGAACATTATTTAAATGTTATAAAAATTTATCGGGAATTTCCCGCATCAAGACTTTTTTTCGAATTTTTCTTACTTTTTCGAACCTCAATTTTATTTTTTTGCTGTTGACATTATTATTATGGCGACAGATTTTAATAGGATGATGGTAGCAAGCCAGGCGAAATTAAAAGAAGTCCTAACCATTAACCAAAGCGAGCACAAATTTGTGCCCCTCTGGGGATTGAACCCGGGGACCTGTGGATTTTAATTCCGGTGGGCCAATCACTAGACCACGGAGGCGGTTACTTACTACGGTTATTAGAACAATGTATTTTGGAATAAATTATTTACGTTGTAAGCGTGTAAATTAAAGGAACGGTGATGATGAAGTATGTCTATGTATGAAATTAATTCCTAATTACACAGATTCGAGTATCCATAGTAAGGTTCTGGTAGTGCTTAACGACCACCTCGTTTTCCCGTCATGAATATTGAACAGTCGCAGGGTCTCACTCGAAAGCTGGATATAGTTAATCTTCTTTTGGGCGGTTTAACAGACGTTTTTAATTATGGAAACCGCATTTACCTTTGTACATTAACGCGAGTACCGCGTGGGCTGTGTCGGAACAAGTCAATATCTGCTTGTTCCTCTGTGGTTACATATTGCTGTATAAGGTTCTAAAATGTCAAGGTCGCCGTTATATTACGAATGAATACTAAAATAATGCCAAGAAAATAAGTAGTAAATACAACAATTGCATAAAAATATTGTCCTGGTGCGGGAATCCAAAATAATTTTTTGACATTTTTCTGAGTTTATTTTCTTTGTATAATTTTTTCTAACATTTTAATGTTCAAATAAAAATCTAATCGTGATTCATAAAATGTATACACAAATTAAGACTTTTTGTAATGATTGGCTCCTGACTTTCATTTCACCTGACGGTATGTGACCAGAGGCCGCAGATGGAATCGAGAGTCGCCTCTCAATCCTCAACCACAGAAGGGCTGGCTTTCTTATCATAAACTGTCGGAACACAATAAAAGTGCTAACATTATTGTTATGGCGACAGATTTGGATAAGCTGGTGGTAGCCAGCCAGTCCGCTGACTTAAAAAAGTCCCACCAGCAAACCGCGTACTAATGTGTTTGGTCTGCTAGTGCAAATTGGGTGCAGGGTAGGCAAAAGATACAGGTTAGTTATGGCTGTCTTTGTGGCAAATAAACATGATCCCAGTTGTAGCCAAATGTAACATATAATTTAATAACATATCATTTAACTTGTGGTCGCCCGCGGCTTCGCTCGCGTAATGTCGGTTGATTTATTGTTATATATAGCCTTCCTCAATAAACAGACTATCCAACACAAAACTAATTTTTCAATTTGAATCAGTAGTTTCTGAGATAAGCGCGTTTAACCAACCAACTAAACAAACACACAAACTCTTCAGCTTTATAATATTAGTATAGAAAACATTTATAATCCCTGAATAATGCAACCATTTAAGGTCTCTCAAGCCATCATAGTTGACGAAATGTGGGTGCTAATACACCTCTACCCACACTTTCGGGTTAAACATGTGTGATTTGTATATAACAGTAAGTAACAAAGCATGTCTGTATTCTTAAGCTTACAGCTCCAACAATACGGGCAAAATATTTCTATAAGCATTGCGCTTTAGATAGAAGCGATACATGTATTTTCCATTCTATTGGTACAATAGTGAATCTCCCAAATCCCAGGTATTCAGCGTGGATAACGTATAAAACACATTCAGTATTATAAAAGCTTTTATTTTGCACAATAGGTAGGTATTTGTACTGGTTAGGTAAATTGTTTTTATGAATTTTTGCCATGGCTTTCGCCAAATCGTTATATCTCTATTCACACGTTTAGAATAAAAATGGTGACAATTGTATTCTACTCTGCCGTCACCACACGGCAGTGCCACAGTGGTAGAGAGAGATCAGCTGTTCTTTCCACTTGCTACGCCTTACATAGTCCTTTTGCTTCATCTAATTTATTAAGACTGACACAGGTTAACATAGTTTTGATATCTTTTAATAACGATGGAATTAACTGCACCTTGAACGAGAGACTGATGATTGATACTCTCCACGAATGGGGTGTCCCAAGGTCCTTTCTGGTATACATTCATAAATCACGCCTATATCCCCAAAGGGGTAGGCAGAGGTGAACTAGCACCCACGTTTCGCCAAATATGTCAAGTCCCATGTAATATGTGGCGAGCCTATTGCCATTTATCGGGCACAAAAGTCGCAGTACATTGCTAGCCTAGGTGGTATAAGAGGAACGCTGCTGCCCAATTGTATTCTACTCTGCCGTCACCACGCTTTCTGGTATACACGACCAAAAGAGATAAATAGATCTTTTGGTCTACTTTAAGGACCTCCCTGGGGTAAGTCGGGTCCGGCACATTCTATAACATTTTATCGCTCCCAGACCAGCATAGAAGAACAATGTAGCTATATGATTGCGTTAATTTACATATTCCTGCCTGTCTACGCGACCAGCGAAGCTACGAATTTCCCCTACTTTTCTACATTGGCAACACCGAAGAGATCCCTCCCTATTAGCTAACGACACGTCATGTTTAAATCTCTGTACAAATTTTACGATTAAAGCGGTTACATTACAAAAATAATAAGCATTCATTTGAGCCGTTATAGCGAGTAATTTTCCCAAGTTTCCTTCTACAAACATATTGGTCCTCCAGAGTCGGATAATTCAAGACAAGAACTCCGAAATAAGCGATATTGCGATTTGCGAATCTTCAAAGAAGCGACCAACTTGTGAAAAAATAGCGTATTCAACTTAACGGCCAACAGGATTCCTTTTTCTTACTTCCTTTCAGCATACAGTTTAGCATATTTCGTTAATTGCAATACCTGTTACGCGTCGCAAGAGGAAAGTGCCCATTAAACCGTAAGTACTTATCTACACAACTTCCATTGTCCACCAAAATGAGTACCGACAAATTAGTTATTCCACAAAAATCACCTAAAACCCCGAATCCAAATAACGATGAGCAAATTCAAGCCTTAAATAAGAAACGGGGCGTAATTCGAGGCAGATTAACAGTATTCGTTAAATACTTAAATAATATTAACATTCAAGACCTTAGTTCTAATTTTAACAAACGTACAGAATTAGAAATACGTATTCAAGGTGCATCTCAATTTTTTAATGAATTTAACGTTATTCAGAGTGAGATTGAAGTTTTGGTGGGAGAACATGAACTGTTTCAACAGTTAGAATTGCGAGAAGGTTTTGAAAGCTCTTATTACACTGCAATAGCTCAAGCTAAAGGCTTACTTGCGTCTGGTGAGGTTACTACAAGCACTAATTCCAATTTACATTGTGTAAAATTACCTACTATCGCAATGCCTACCTTCGATGGTTCATACGAGCACTGGCTTGAGTATAGGGACACATTTCTGTCACTAGTCCATAACAATAAGGATATATCCCCTATACAAAAATTTCACTATTTAAAATCCTCTTTAAAAAATGTAGCATCTATTGTAATCGATTCATTAGAATTCTCAGCAAATAACTACGGCGTAGCGTGGGATTTAATTTGCAATAGGTATAATAACACTAGACTTTTGGTTCATAATCATGTTAAGGCACTATTTTCTATTCAAAATATTAATAAGGAGTCTCCCGTCCACATTCGTAAATTAATAGACACAATTTTAAAAAATCTACGTGCGTTAAAACTTCTGAATGAGCCAGTTGATCATTGGGACACCCTTATTATTTACATTGTAGTCTCCAAATTGGATACCGAAACGGAAAGAGAATGGGAGAAGTACAGAGGGTCCATAACTACCGACGATAGTGGCAATTGTTCCCAGGGTTTTGAACCGGTAGTTAAACTAAATCACTTAATTAAATTCCTAAAAGACCGCGCCGACATGTTAGAAACTTTGCTAGTCACACACGGTCATAAGTCTAATAAATTAACACCTACTTTCAAAGCTCACTGTCATGTTTCACCAATTCCTAACCAGCCTAGTAGTGCGCAGCACTGGAAAAAACCACGTATATGCGTAGTTTGCAAGGGTAATCATCCCATTTACACTTGCCAAACATTCACTAACTATAATTTTCAAGATAAGTTAAATGTTATTAAAACCAACAATTTATGTCGCAATTGTTTACGGTCGGGGCATTCGTTAAGTAACTGTAGGTTCAGCTTCTGCCGTAAATGCAATAATAAACATCACACATTAATTCACAACGACGAACTAACCGGCCAGTCGTCCGCGGCAGTCGCACTTGATAATAACAAACCGGTTTTACTTGACAACTCAGTTAACTCCAGCTCCGATCAATGTGCGTACGGGCATACGGCTCACTCACACAGTGAACGCAGTGTGCCTATGATGCGAACCGTGTTATTGTCGACGGCACTCGTTCAAATAGTAAACAAAAATGGCAAAAATTTAGTTGCGCGCGCGTTACTTGACAACGGAAGCGAACGGTGTTTTATTACCAAGAAATTATGCGATTTACTAAACTTATACACGATACAGTCCACTATAGAAATCAAAGGCGTTGGTAATACCGTAACTAATAGTACGCAGTCGTGCAATGTTGAGATTAAATCTTTAACTAGCCCTTTCTTTACGCAGCTTCGGTGTTTAGTGTTGAATGAGATTACGTCATCACTGCCGCCGGTTACTATTCAAAGCGACATAATAGAATCATTACAAATGCCTGATAATATACGATTGGCGGATTCTAAATTTTATGAAAGTCAACAAATTGATATTTTGATAGGAGCTGACATTTTCTGGAATTTAATATGCGATGGAAAAATGCGTTTAAAACAAGGTCCATATTTACAAAACACTAAATTGGGGTGGATAATTTCCGGCCCAATTTATGCGAATATTTCACAGCCTGATATTTCAGTTCATTGCAAATTTACTCAGTCTATTGATGCGCAATTGCGGTTGTTTTGGGAGTTGGAAGAACTCCCAAAGATTAATTTACTAAGCGAAGACGAGATAGCATGCGAAAAACATTTTGTAGAAAACACAACGCGTACAGTCGGCGGCAGGTTCTGTGTCAAAATTCCCTTTAAGCGGACACCAAAACTTTTAGGCGAAACTTATAATATAGCCGAACGACAGTTTTTATCTCTTGAAAAGCGACTATTACAAAACTCTGTGTATAAAAAAATGTATACAGATTTCATTCAAGAATACATCAATCTAGGTCATATGAGTAAAGTAGAAACATATGATACTCCTCATTATTTTATGCCACATCATGGCGTTTTGCGAGAGCACAGCACCACCACAAAATTGCGGGTGGTTTTTAATGCTAGTCAAAAATCTAGTACAAATATTTCACTCAACGAATTACAATTGGTTGGGGCTCCGATTCAGGGAGATTTACTAGCTATATTGTTAAGATTTAGGCAGCATAGATACGTAGTCTGTGCTGATATAGAAAAGGCTTACAGACAATGCCTCGTAGACGAAGATCAACGTAGTCTCCAAATGATTCTATGGCGTGACACTCCTCGCGAGTCTTTGAGTTTTTACAAATTAAACACGGTTACCTACGGTACTGCATCGGCTCCTTTTCTCACTGTCCGGTGTTTAAAGCAGTTGGCAAAGGAATGTTCTGACCCAGACGCGAGATTGGTATTAAGTGAAGATTTTTTCGTCGACGATATGATCACGGGTGGTGATTGTAAGGATAGTGTATTGCGTCTTTGCAAGGTCATTAAAGATGTGTTAGATTCTGGATGCTTTCCTTTGCGTAAGTGGATATTTAATTTCACCACAGATACATCAAGCACTTTTGACAAGGATCTTTCCCTAGGCGAAAATTACAATTGTCGTACGCTAGGATTGGGTTGGAACAATGCCACTGACAATCTTTTTTATCATACGCATTTTAAAAATAGTTCTACAACACTCACTAAACGGTTTATTCTATCCAGCGTTAGTCAAATATTTGACCCACTAGGTCTACTAAGCCCCATGATAATGATTGGGAAAATTCTTTTGCAAAGGTTGTGGCTGCTGAAGCTTGATTGGGATGAACCGGTGCCTAGTGAAATTGCAAGCGTTTGGCATCGATTTGCGGACTTTCTTCCTATTCTAAATAAGTTGCTTATACCGCGTCACGTGATAGGCATAGAATACTCTCGAATAGAACTGCATTTATTTAGCGATGCTTCGCAGGTCGGTTATGGGTCTTGCGCTTATGTTCGAACAATCAAAAATGACCATAGTGTGGACGTTCGATTGCTATGCTCTAAAGGAAAGGTCGCCCCGGTCAAGCCAGTGAGTATACCTAGGTTGGAGTTGTGTGGCGCACTATTAAGTGCTAAATTATTCATTAAAATCATGGAATCACTACGTTGCAATTTCAGCGAAATTTTCTTTTGGACCGATTCCACTATCGTCTTAGGGTGGTTACGAATGACACCTAATTTATTAAAACCATTCGTACAAAACAGGGTAGTAGAAATACGCGAACTCACAAAGGAACACCCTTGGTGTCATATAAGTGGCAAAGACAATCCCGCGGATTTCATTTCTCGCGGTCTTAATTTAAATATGCTTAGCACCTGTGATTTGTGGTGGAATGGGCCCAAATATCTGCAGCAGTTAAATTTCGAATATTCCAATAAAATAGATATTTTAATTCAAGAGTTACCCGAAGTTAAAAATATTAGCAATTCCAATGAAATTCACACATACGTTACTGGCAGATCGAAAGAGTTTAAATTCCCATTTAATAAATTCTCTCGCTTCGATCCTATGATTCGTGGTGTCTCCCGATTGAGACGTTATATTTACAACAAATGTCAGAAAACTAGCTTACGTTCAGGCCCACTTAGCGTAGATGAAGTGGGTGACTCATGTAACCTTTTGATCAGATATGCGCAGATGGAATCGTTTCCTGACATTTATAATCTCTTAATTAATAATCAACCTTTGCCTACAAAACATTATACTTTGTGTCTCAGTCCCTTTATTGATGATAACAAAATCATACGCGTTGGGGGTCGTCTCGTTTCGTCTGACTATAATTTTAATAAAAAACACCCTATACTGATATCATCAAAACACCATTTAACAAATTTAATTTTCAAACAAAAGCATATACAGTTATTGCACGCGGCGCCTCAATTATTATTATACAGTTTAAGAGAACGATGGTGGCCTATTGGCGGACGCAATCTCGCTAGGAAAATAGTTCACGAATGCGTCAAGTGCACCAGGCTGCGTGGAAAAACACCCGAGCCTATCATGGGTAATTTGCCTAAAGAAAGGTTAACTCCGGGCTATCCTTTTATGTACTGTGGTGTGGACTATGCTGGACCGGTGCTCGTATTAAACAGAAAAGGTAGAGGAGCTAAAACCACGAAGGCATACATCTGCTTATTTGTGTGTTTTGCGACTCGCGCTGTTCACTTGGAGTTAGTAAGTGACCTCACTACAGATGTTTACTTGTTAGCTTTAAAACGATTTATTGCGAGGCGATCAAAACCTATAGCAATTTATTCAGACAACGGTAAATGTTTTGTCGGACTAATGAATGACTTTTCTAAATTTTTAAATTCTTGCTCTCAAGAAATTATAGATTACGCGACTCAACAAAACATAAAATTTCAATTTATTCCACCGTATGCGCCTCATTTTGGTGGACTTTGGGAGGCCGGTGTCAAGAGTTGCAAGTACCACTTGCGGCGCGTAATAGGTAATGCACATTTGACCTATGAAGAATTCTATACTGTCCTAACCCAAATTGAAGCCGTCCTAAACTCGAGACCTTTGACCCCACTCTCCTCAGACCCATCAGACCTTTTACCGCTCACTCCAGCTCACTTTCTTGTTGGCCGTCCAATGACATCCCCTGTATACGCTGAACAAGATGACAAGCCCATGAACAGTCTCACGCGATACCAACGAGTGGAACAGATTCGTCAACATTTCTGGAGTCGATGGTGTAAAGAATATGTAAGCGAGCTACAAACGAAATCTAAATGGAAATCTAACAAATCCACTTTAGAAATAGGAACATTGGTGGTGATCAAGGACTCGAATGCACCCCCACTGAAGTGGAGTCTCGGCAGAATAATATCCATCTTCCCCGGACACGATGGAATTACCCGTGTTGCTGATATTCGGACAGCGTCTGGAGTGGTTAGAAGAGCCTTCTCAAAAATATGTCCTCTTCCCGTCTCGACTGAAGAAACCCATTGAAAGCTGCAGCTTCCAAGGCCGGGGGCATGTCTACGCGACCAGCGAAGCTACGAATTTCCCCTACTTTTCTACATTGGCAACACCGAAGAGATCCCTCCCTATTAGCTAACGACACGTCATGTTTAAATCTCTGTACAAATTTTACGATTAAAGCGGTTACATTACAAAAATAATAAGCATTCATTTGAGCCGTTATAGCGAGTAATTTTCCCAAGTTTCCTTCTACAAACATATATTCATCCACATAATCTTATAATAAAACCTACAAAATGACGGTATTGATGATAAAAAATTCTCTGTTGAGAATACAACACGAAGGTGCTTTTGATGTGACGTTAAAGGGGTACTTGTACAAAGTACAAAGCAAATCGAAGAGGTCTTTTTCTTGCTCGAATAAGTTTAAATAGTTGGCTTGAACAAACATCAAAGGTAAATAGAACCCTCAGTCCTAGCTGTTATCTTGATTTCTATGAAACTTTTGACCTGAATATAATTTGAAGGGTAGGAGGTGCTGTGAAACTGAGTTAGTTGTTAATCAAATGCCGTTTGTCTGGCATTCATTAAAATGCTATCTCTCAGTTTACTCAGATGGTTCTGAAACAACTTGGCTTTACAAATCTACAAGTCCCAAAATTTCTAATTCTACAATTTTGGCAGCTAATATACTTCCAGGGCATCGCTAGCGTGAATATTGCTTAGTTCAATGTGTAATTGGGTGGGTGACCAAGAATTATTTAGATTTTCTCCGCGATGTAGAAAGCACGTTAAACCATTTTTGTCCCAGCTAAATCTGTATTGCCGTAGGTATGATGACGGCAGAGCAGAATACAATTTGTCACCACCCAAAATCTCTGCCCCGGGTGTCGTAGAAGCCGACTAAGGTTTAACCCTTAACAGGGATGCGGAATGGGTTCAGCGTTCCTATTATACCATCTAGTAAAGTCGCAGTACATTTACTGCGACTTTCGTGCCCGGTGAATGGGAATAGGCTCGCTATCTATTACACGGGACCTAAGATGATTGGCGAAACGTAGGTGTTAATTCACCCCTGCCTACCTTGGCGAGCCTATTGCCATCTATCGGGCACGTAAATCGCAGTATTTTGCTAGATAGCATAATTAAAAGGAACACTGCTGCCCATTACTCAACGCTGTCTTTACCCTTAGTCACCTTGTATGAGACCCGATCTAATACTGTAACGCAAAACCATGAGTTATTTTCTTATGTTTCTTTTATATATTCAATTATACTTTGTGAAACGGCACTTCTAAGGCTATCATAACAACACTAGTTGGCCTTTGTCAGAGAAAAAAAATGAGGACAAAATATTTGGTTGCCGCCTCCTTTTGAAGAAGCTGAAGCTTTAAAAAAACTTACGTTTTAGTTGTAAGTGTAAGTTAAGTAATAATAGCAGTCATGAAACTCGTACTCTAGTACGTGTTTCATGACTGCTATAATACATTATTTTATTTTTATAAAAAAATCATATAAATGTTACAAAAACTCGACCAACCAGGAGTTGGCTGAGTGTTTGAAATTGTTCTAACCTCTTTTTATTTGTGTCAGAGTATACTTTAACAGAAATGTCAAGTAAACGAGATGTCGGGCTCCCAACCAATCATGACGTAGAAAATTACAAAAGCACACAATTCAAGCGACACGATTGGACGGACAACTGTCTCTTATCTTATGCAAATATGTTCTGCACTGCTTGCTGTTGCATCGTACGTTAGTGTGACAAGGGGCTGCGACCAAACCGTTCTACAGGCCTTCCATTGCCCTTGGGATTGCATGCGGCACCGCAGCCCGTGCAACTTTGCCGCACTAACTTAAATTCGATTCGAAGCGGAATAAGGAAAGGCAAACATGTTGAATATTGCATTTCTTTGTTTTTGATTTTAATTTCGGTGATGCACGTGAAGTTAGTATAACTTCGTTGGCGTAGACACAAAAATATACCATACCTATACAAAAATCACGCAGATTTATCCCTGCAGGAGTAGGACTACCTACCACTTTTCATCTTATGTTGGGCGAAACGTGTTTTAATTCACCTCTATTACCCCTTCGGGGATATAGGCCTATTTTTTATTTTTTTTGACGGAGTGGAATGCATTTTTGCACCGTATCGGCCGCTAGCTAGACGGCCGACGTGTGTGGGACTCGCCCGACTCAAGATCGAGTCGGGAATACGCCACTAAACCACTCCGGTGTCCCTCCAGCCCTTCTGGCGGGGAGCGTCTGGGGTCTGCCGCAAGGCAATTCACCAGTCTCTCCCCAGGGCCTCCCGGCTTACGCCGGGGTCAGCGCCGAGGAGGGGAGATCCGGAACACTGGACATCCCCCCAGACGGGGTGGCCTGTGCAATGCACACACGGGGGCTAACCCGAGTGTGCAGGCCACTCTTGTCGGGCCTAAGGAGGACGAACATGAGCTCGCCTCCTTCGGCCCGTCCGCCTACGCCGGAGGGGAGCGGCTAGAGCAACGAGGATATAGGCCTGATTTATGTATAAAATAATAATAACAAAGACTTAAGAGCTATCTCACAATCGCGCAAAATCTTTGGAACAGCGGCGTTAACTCAGCTCTCGGAAGCGCAGAAAAAATGTCTCCAGCAAATTAATAATAAATTTCGCTAAGTCCTGGTCCCATATTTGGGCAATATAAACATGTCTGGGGAGTGACACACGATACGACACGACTGTGATGTATAGCCGCGCGTCCATCCTTGAATATTTACGAGGTAGAAAGCCGAGGATCGTGGCTCCCATGCGACCGCTGTCACATTATACATGAATAAATGCGCTTTTCATCTAGAGCTGTAGCTAAATTAGTCGCTACCTTTCACCAAGAGAAATGTTTAAATCAATAAGTCAGATGACAACTTTGAACTATTTATAAATAAAAAAGTAATGATGTTATTTGCACGAACACTACATTTAAACATTTTAAGTTTATAAAATTAGCGGATTTAACTGGCTCGTATTTTCTATTGTCACATCTTAATGTTACTACTTCTTACTGCATATTATAATTAAAAGAGATTACTACAAAATTAGAGAGCGAAAATGTCTAGAACGACCTCACTGCTGGCGCCTTCTCTGAATATACCTACAAACAGTTACAGATACTATTATTCCTAATGACACTTTTATCACGCCCATATATCCAAAGAGGCAGGCAGAGGTGAATTACTTACTAGTGTAATTAGTGGGTGTTACCCACTTTTCGCCAATCTGGTTAAGTCCCATGTAATAAGGTGGCGAGCCTATTGCCATTGGACACGGAAATCGTAGTACATTGCTCGGTGCCATAAGAGGAACGCTGCTGCCCATTCCTCATAGCCACGAGAGAGTTGTGGGGTGGTGAAAATTGTATTCTGCTCTGCCGTCACCACACTGCCTTGGCGAATGTTGCTTGACTATAGCAATCTACAAGCCATCGAGCTCCTATGGCTAAATTGGGCTGCCTTATACCTTATAACCCCTGTCGTGCTGTCAACCGTACATATAACGTGATTGCATTCACGATACAGGTTCAGCAAAACGCGAGCTGCTACGCCATGTCGCGTGCGGCTAAGCTTCTAATCTGAAAGCGCTCTTAATGTAAAATTTGATACGAAATGTATACTGCAGTCTTATTCGATTTACCAATAAGCGGAGGTACTAACAATAGAGAATGAAAGCGTGGATTGTTATTGATTGTACGAAATGTGATAAGTATGGTCACAGAGCAGAATTTATTGAGATCGGGACGGGGCATATCTCAATTTTTTATATCCAAAATTTTACTTTGTGTTTAAGAAATATGCGAAAAAATTGACATGAAAAAAAAAACAATTTATCGCCACAGTCACTTGTCACTGTGACTTCGACATAAGAAAAATAAATATTAGATAAATAATCTAGCGAAAGATGAGTGTTACAACTGCTTACCCCTTCCACGATAAACAGATGTTTATGGATGTATTGTATTTTACAATAATAGATTAGTACAAACATTTCAGTCCACAATTAGATTCCACCTTTCGTACATAATATAAACATAGGCGATGTTTATATCAAGCTTCAAAACGAAGCAGCCTAGAAGTAGAATTTTAGACCTCGAACATTATAAATCAGTCAGTTGGGGCGTATTTCCTTACACATTCGGGCAGTGACGCTCTATCTACCGTAATGCTGTGTGGTGCGTCCGCTTTGAATATTTACAAAGTGAAAGCCAAGGATCATGGACTCCCGTACGATTCCTGTTGCATTATTCATACATAAATGCGTGTTACTTCTGATTAAACATGTTCTGGCAAAAATACAGTAGCAAAAGTACAGTGCCGAGGTCTCAATTAGCGTTTGAGCTCTTAAAAAAGTCACGTGAAGTTGAATAGGTATCAACAGATAAAAATAAATGGTATGCTCATTTAAGATACAGTTACAGGTACTATTATTGCTCATGAATTGTCAGAAAATGCACATCGGGTACGCGCGTGTAACAATCTAAAGCTTTCCGATAATAACCGCAATAATCTACAACATAGTAGGGTTTCGTGAAAATGTGTATTTTGATAACTGAATCCTCATCTTTGCACTCATTTAGTTTTTAAAAAATAAATTCGCATATCCACAAACTCATTTCGTATTTAATAAAAAAGTCATCTCTCCAAACTGATTTAGAGTTTTAATAAAAAAACTATAATTTCCACTTTATCGTTTTCGATACATCCGCGCACGCTATTTTTATCTTTTTTCTTTTCTCTAAGAAATGTTATCTCTATCCCTCTCTTTCTTACCCAAAAAATAACATACATCCTTAAATTTGCATTATACATTTTTAGCATTGTTTAGTTTAGGCAATCGGAGTCTGACCGATTTCTCAAGATACGAGGTTAACACCATAGCAGAGCATTCCATGGTGCCGGGTTCATATTGCATATAAGGAAGAATAAAGCAGTATTTGGGACTTATAAATCAAATGTAGTTTTAAGGGGTAACCCTCAACAAGTAACAAAACTCTTCTTCACTATCTGTATTATTTTTAAAACATATTGCTATCATATAGCCAATCATACCAATACGTAGCCAAATATAACAAATCGTAGCAAAACGTAACATATCAATTGGTTACCTTTTGCTACGATTGGCTAAGATTGATTGGTGTTTTTGCGTAATAACCTTTATCATACATGCCTAGGATTTAGCTAGATTTATATACCAATTCTGCTGTCTGACAACAACCCTCATAGCGTGAGGAACCCAGGGTGTGATTGTCAATAAACAATTTTATAACCAAGGAGTTTTTATAGCGCAATATCATTGAAAGCATCTAATTTATAACAGTACAATTTTAATGCTCTTAGTATCAAGCCACGGCTGACTCAAGAAAACAGATTGTGGAAGAAGTTTCCTCGAGGGGAAAGTAATTAAAATGGCCATGAAGCTGAAATAGCAAAGCAGCCTTTAATCAAGTACAAATTAAACAATTTCAAACATAAAACGTTGTTGATATAACTTGATATAACTCCTGTAAAGGGTATCTAATTTCTAGACGAGTTTGCTCAACTCCGTCTTGTAACTCAAAGCTAACTAGCAGCTTATGGATTACGTGTGCCTAATTGTAACGTCAATATGTATTCTGTATCAGTTTGGTTCAGAGCGTTTTCGTTTCTCGGCCAATAATTGTAGCTAATTATAGTTAGGCGGATGCTTAATCTTTAAGCTGCCATTAAATTTAGCTAGGCGACGTAAACAGTTTACGTTGTAGAGCAGTGTGGTTGAGCTTAATGGAAGACTATAGGGGAAAATAGGCCATAGTGCGCAACACTCGCCTAGTACTGGTTGGTTAGCTATTATACAGCTTTACACATATAAATTACGCCTATGTATGGGGCAGGCAGTGGTTTATTTATTCACACTCAAATTTCGCCATCTATGCTAGAGCTCATGTAATTGGAGTTAAGCCTATTTACATCTATCTGGTACGTAGTATATTGCTAAGTATAACAAGAATTTCGTCATCACTGTTTTAACGCTTAGTCGCCTTGTACGACACCCGCGGCGAGAGTGGTAGCGACTATGTAAAAGACTAGGGCGTCATCTGCTATGCATAAGATTATTCTTTCAAACCTAAATCGAGAACGGAACATTTCAAATTGAAAAACCTAAATTAATTGATCACGCAAGTCAAGATATTCATTTGGCACAAGTCCCCACTCAAAAACCTATAACTTAAGGTTTTATGAGAAATGTCTTTCATCATGGAAGATTGAGGGCTTTTTAACACAAAAACCGCGTTTAGAGATGATGTTGGCCCTCAAAGGAATCGAGAATATTTTATCACGATAAATAATAATTGGAATCTTCATGGATAAGGTCCTTTTAATACAGATAGGGATTGAGTTGGCTATATTAAGATATGGACTACTTGGATTTTGAAGAGTTTCAAAGCGCTAGTGATTAGTATGTATGCTAATATACAAATTTATAAGTGAAGCTACTTTTGGAAAGATATCTTTAGATAGGTTAGCATATCTAATTTTATGACCCTTAATTGCCTTCTGCCTTAGGAATAAGGAAGGCCAAAATATTACATTCAGCCGTGTGGTGACGGCAGAGTAGAATACAATTGTCACCACCCGAAATCTGTCCCGTGGGTGTCGTTCAAGGCCACTAAGGATAAATCAGTGATGAGGAATGGGCAGCTTCCTCTTATACCATCTAGCTATGTACCTACTGCAACTTTTGTGCCCGATAAATGGCAATAGGCTCGCCACCTATTACATGGGACCTAACATAACTGGCGAAACGTGGGTGCTAGTTCACCTCTGCCTACCCCTCCGGGGATATAGGCGTGATTTATGTTTGTATGTATGTAAAATATTACAACTTTTACATTAGTAGCCTAGAAGAATTGTTCGTGCACTAAGGAAAATCATTTACTGCTATAATGGCTTGCTCCATTTGAATAAATAATTGAACTATAAGTGACCCTTATATACCTTGGAGATGATTTATAATAGTTGTTTTATGCTTAAAAAAATAATCGAAAATGTCTAAAAGCACAACATAATGATTGCAATATTTCCTAAAATTGTAGAATGATCGATTGCCACCTATTATACGTTTTATATCGATATGGTTTTATTGAAAGATTTGTTTTACAAAAAAAAGTAAATATTCCAAGTTCGCCATTGGGTATATTCCATCAATATTTTATTTTCATGCCCCAAAGAAAGTAATTGGCGAAAGCGACTTTGCTGGTTTCATCATCCTACGAAACTTTTTGATTACGCATTTTACTATTTAATGTAGCCCGCAGCTTTACATTTGGAACCAATCGAACGTTTTAAAAGTCTGCGTCGCAAGTGCAAACAAAATTACACCTGTATTATTCACGAGGGTAATGTATTCGAACCAAAACTATTTACATGTGTAATGGGTAGAGCCCAACCCTTTTGACTTAGGTAGTTTCCATCCATTATTCGTCGGACGACTTACGTGTCTCCAGCTTGATTCTCGGTTTCCGCGGATATTTTTCCTTTTTTTATATTTTTAGAGGAAAATGACACTTATTACAATTGACGACTAATATCACACAGATATCTATTACAAATAATGATTATGATGTCCAATTTATGGTTATGCATTTCTTTTCAACCTTACCTTTCCACATTGATCCGCTAATCCGTTTTGTTCATATTGCTACAGTGGAAACGCACCATCGCGAAAAATGAACCGGAGGTGAGTTATGTAAACCATAATAATTTCTCCCGTGGACATTTTGTTTTCCTTTATTGGTCGTATTTATCAATGCAGTACCCGAGCCGTGAAATATATTGTTTGTTTGTTTATACCCAATCTTATATTTCTTCCTGGTCGAATCTGAAAATAAATGTTGGAAAATGAGCTGTATTGTGTAGGTGGTTTAATATTGCTCTAAATCGAATGAAAGGTAACATTTTGTGATAGTTAAAACACTTACATCTCCCACACGATACAACATAACATAAAATTATGTTCAAGCATAATCGATTCTTGCAGAAATCAGTGCCTATGTGCCTATGTTTAAACATTAATTATTTGAGAAACTGACAATAACTATAATCACGAGGAATTTAAAACTAAGCTTAGTATTTACACAGCGTGGTGATGACCGAGTAATATACAATTGTCACCAATCCCGATATCTCCCACAGGTGTCGTACAAGGCGACTAAGGGTTGAGACAAAGATGGCAGCAGCGTTTCTCGTGTAGAAATTTACTGTAATTGATGTGCTAGATAGGCTCGCCACCTATGACATGGGATCTAATATAATTGGCAAAACACTTCTGCCTCTGCATAAATATGCGTGATTTATGTATGTATTTAGTCAACGTGAAGCTTATCGGAAACACAATTAGCTTAAACGATGAAGTTTACAAGGAAGGGGAACCGTATGTGTTGCACGCAACATGTTTTTGGTAGTCAGTGAAAATTATAATGACAACATCAGCACGCATCGTTCGTACCTTATTTATTGCTGCCCCAGCTGACACGGAGCCAACGAATGTGCCGGATACTTAATTGAATGCAAAAATATACGACGTATGCACGATCACGTCTAAATATTATGTTGTATGAAAAGGTACAATATGAGAGAATACATAATATATCATGCCAGGGCAGGCAATGGTGAAATAACATTCTACGGACACGGACATAAATACACTGTTATATTTAGTTTTGTTAGCTCTGAGGTCACAATTCTAGTAATAAAAAAGGTTTAAAAAATGACGAAGTGTGTAAGATTGGAGATGAGAAGGTTGAACAGGTGAAACATTTTGTGTACTTGGGGTCTGCATATGACCTAACTGACTACTACACAAGTAGTCCAAAAATTAATAGATGACTTTTTAAATGACGCTCTATGTTCACCAAAATTTATAGTATTAGTAATTCAAAAAGTAAAAGTAGCAAGAAAGACTTTCGATAATTATAGCAGAATAAGGTAGGTAGTGAATTTCCATTTGCGAATGAAAAATGCAATATTATTTCGGTTAGTTCTTTAAATCTCTATACATGGGTTCAACAGGATGCGACAAACGATGTATATGTGGACGACATGGCGGTGTCACGAATAAATTTAGAGAGTAATGCCCATCGATAATTTCACTGGGAAAAGGTGTGCCGCCGAAAGATAAGGGAATAGGTATCAATATGCTGTAAAAATAATCCTTCAGAAGTTGAAATTCATCATTTTCTCTAACTTATTTATTTCAGTTAAAGTTGAATTATTTACATAACGTATCTATGAATAAATTTTAATGTTTCTTAAGCATAAAAGCCCTGTAAGTATATATTTTTGTATTTATATTATCAGTGTAACTTAGAACTTAAATTGGAATTGGCTTTATTATTGAGTAAGCTTAGGAAAGCGTATCATGAAATATAATTCGCAAATGTGTAGTTCCATTCGCAGATAAAAATGTAATATTTATTGCACTGTAGCCGAGAAGGAGCGGCGCGAAGTCGGTTCACTTTGACACCTGTATACCTTCGCTGTGTGTAAATAAGGATCTTTTTTGCATTACCTGATCGGCTGTCGGCTGAGCGCCCCGGAATAGTGTATGCCAAAAAATCACCTGGGAAATCAGGCAAGGCTATCGACAGTGTACCTACCAAATGAGCTTTCAGCCACATGCACTCAACCGCGGCTATACTAATAAAGTCAACTAATCCTTTTAGTAATTCAAACCTGTTTCCGCTTATTACGGGAGTGTCGGAGCAATGATTTTGTGCTTTTACAATACCACCGCCTCCGTGGTCTATATAGTAGTTCGCCCACCGAAATTAAGATCTAGAGGTCCCGGATTCGATCCCCAGAGGGTAACAAATTTGTACTCGCTTTGGTTGGTGGTAGGACTTTTTTCAAGTCCGCCTGGCTAGCTACCACCATATTATCAAAATAACAATGTTAACAGCATTATTGTGTTCCGAAAATTGTGATAAGATAGCCAGTCCCTCTGTGATTGAGGGTTCCAGATAAAGCTCGATTCCATCTTCGGCCCTTAACGTCACTTACCATCAAGTGAGATGAAGAGCAAGATCTTCTTTGTCAAGCATAAAAAAAATTACCATCCATCGCTGCACCATTTTTCGTTATAAGAAGGGGAATTCCGCTCACATTCTTTCTCGAGTACAACGTCTCTAAATAAAAGCACGCTAGAAGTAACATCAGCAGTCACTGAAACGCCGAGGGCATCTTGACAACGCTAGGTATCTACAGAGAAAAATAAAATTTAATAAAAAATGAAGACGGAGAGGACGTTCGGCAGCACGAGAATAATTTGGTCAAAATATAAAGCAGAAGCTTTTTAAAGTCCCTCTTTGAGTGGCCTTAATTCATTTGAAACACTGTTTGTTGTGGACGATTTCTTTCACCGAATAATTTTTGTCTTTAGTTTTAATTTGTAAAGTGCAGTGCTCATTAAAATAGTACTGTTTTATTTCGCACAAAGTAAATGAGGTTTCATTTGTGTCCGGATACCTCTGTGCAATCAAAACCAACGTTCTCCTTGCACAATTAGAGTTTAGTTCTGCACAATAAAGTATTAATATTATATAAAAAATAAAAAGAGATTCCAAGAGAGGTTGTGAGGCATATTATTATAAGATATAAAAAAATATTCCAAGAGTAAGGTAGAATAGAATGCAATTGTCACCACACTTAATCTCACAGTTGGGTTCATACAAAGTGACTAGGGCTTAAACTGTGATGAGCAATGGGCAGTAACTTTCTTCTTATCCACAGCTATGGATAGATAGTAATAGGTTCAATCCTCTTACATGATGGGACTTTAACATGGTTGCCGAAATGTGGGTGCTAATACACCTTTGCCTATTTTTGGGATAAAAAGGCGTGAATCATGTATGGTGCTAGATTTGTTTTCAGGACCCGTTTAGAGAAATTCGTAGCCAAATTAAAGTCTTAGTTTTATGATCTGCATTGAAAGCTGAGAAAGAGTTTGTAGCAATTGCTTGTTCAGTGGAATATAATAAGGAATGCCGATGTGAGGTGTGGATGTAAAAAATATTCATTTATTACAAGCAGATAATAATTGGGCAGCAGCGTTCCCCTTGTGCCACCTATTAATTTACTGCGACTTTTGTGCCCAATAAATAGCAATGGGAATGGGACCTAACCTAATTGGTAAAACGTGGGTGTTAAGTCACCTCTGCCTACCCCTTCGGGGATTAAGACGTGATTTGTGTATGTATGTACCTAGATAATAATTACTAACAAAGTTTTCTGTTTATCTCGTGAAACTTTCTGCGACATAATTATCTGGATTTGAAGTCGCAAAATGTTACTGCAACCGAATCAACTGTAAAGTGATTTTGTAATATATGTATGAACCCAACGAATGTAATGTTAACCTTCTTAGATGTTCGGCACGACATCATCAGGCTCCCGATAGGGGGACGCGATCGAATTATGAGTTAAATCGAGTCTGCGCCGAACCCTCACGGTGAGCTGAGCCGGTAAATAAGGAATATAAATTCCCCTTAAAATAAATTTGCAGATCACCGTCGAGATTCAACGTTCGAAATTTGCAATACGCCTGCATTAATTACAATGAAATATCGCAAATACGCAGACATTATCGGTGACGGAACTTTTTTTAATGAAATCATGATTTTAAAATATCTGTCACTACCACAAATCACTCTCTCAGGTGTCGTACCAGGCGACTAAGGGTTACAACAGTGATAAGGAATGAGCAGCAGCGTTCTCTTATATCATCTACGTATATAATGCGATTTACGTGCCCGATAGATAGCAATAGGCTTGCCACCTATTCTTACGAAGACATGGCGAAACGTGGACGTTAATTCACCACTGTCTACATTTTCTAGGATAAAGACGTGTGATTTATGCATGTATGTATGTCCTTAGCTTACGCAATAACCAGCCTGAAAATTCGTGCTCCCGTATTATGTAAGCCGACTTCGGTTGCTTTGGTCTATCCATCTCTCTCACTCATTGAGAATAATAGCAAAGTTTGAGAGTGACGGGGACGACCAAAGCAACTGAAATCGGCTTACATAAACGGGGACAGGTCCACCGTATCGTTGCCATGCCTACACAGTTATTGGAAAAAGGTGGACTTGAGTTTTTGCCTCATCTGAACAAGAAGTTCTTTTCGGAAACTCATCGACGCCGGTCGCTTGTGCAATTTCTATGGAGTGTGCTACGGTGAACGGGGAGCGTTATCTAAAAACTATTTTAAATCGAAGCGGGCGCCCGGCACCTAGCACGTGTTGAAAGAACCGCCAGCTTTGGTGTTGCGAGTATTACATACACGGCGAAAGCCAATGGCAAAATGAAATCGTTGGCTCTGCACACGATTCCCAGCCTTCTGCTCAGTGAATTAAGGTAGATTTTTAATACATAAATTAATAAATCACGCCTATATCCCCGAAGGGGTAGGCAGAGGTGGGCAGGGCAGGCCACGTTTCGCCAATTATGTTAGGTCCCATGTAATAGGTGGCGAGCCTATTGCCAAATATCGGGCACATATATATAGCAGTACATTTATATTGCAAGGTGGTATGAGAGGAATGGTGCTGCCCATTCCTCATAACTTTTTTAAACCTTAGTCGCCTTGTACGACACCCGTGGGAGGGATTTGGGGTGGTAACAATTGTATTCTGCTCTGCCGTCACCACACGGCTGTTGCACCACACAATTCCCAGCTTTCTGCTTAGTGAATTAAGGTTGATTTTTAATACGTACCTACGGATGTTTCTAAACTTACATTCAAAGTAATGCTTGTGCTTCTTTTTGTATCCGAGTTTTAATGTGCGTAATTCAGGTAGTTAAAAGGTCATTGTCGTTCATTAATTACTCGCATTTCAACCTTCAATGCGCCTACGGAGTAAAGCCCCGTTGGTCTCATGAAAGTCGAGGAGCACTCTCAAATTAATTCAGAAAACCTCTCGTTTGCCTTATTTTGACCTCTGCTCCCCACCTCCCGCCGTCTCCATTTCAAGCTCCTTATGTAGACCAAGATAGGAAAATAATAAGGTTTCGCCGCTTTGCAATGAGTAGGTACTATACTCGTATATTATATACTATATCTTTGTCATTTTTATTCCACTTGTTTGTGGCTTCTGCCACTTCGTTTCAGGTATATTTTTGTTAATACATTATGTGCTGCTCTGCGGCCTGTTTTATTTTATACATACATACATACATAAATCACACCTATATCTCCGAAGGGATAGGCAGAGGTGAATTAACACCCACTTTTCGCCAATTATGTTCGGTCCCATGTAACACGTAGCGAGCCTATTGCCATATATCGAGCACATAAATCGCAGTACAAATTTATGTTGCTAGGTGGTATGAGAGAAATGCTGCTGCCCATTACTCATTGCTGTCTTTACCCTTAGTCGCCTTGTACGACACCCACGGGAGAGATGGGGGTGGTGACAATTGTATTCTGCTCTGCCGTTATCACACGGCAATTTATTTTATACAATTTCAAATTGTGTATTCTAATAATGATGTTAATATCATTATAATATCTAAGAATCTAATTCACAATAATCTTTAAAATCACCATATTTACACAATTATTGATTTTATTTACAAAGGAAATTCTATAATGAGGATTAAGCCAAGCGAGTCAATATTGAAGTCAACAATGTCAATGTTCCCGATGCCGTATTATGTAAGCCGATTACCTACCGTCTACCCGTCACTCTCACACTATCCTATTATTTTCAATGAGTGAGAGAGACAGGTAGACGAAAGCAACTGCAAACGGCTTACATAATAACTCCACTGTTGTATAAGTCTTCAGCATGGAACTGGAGAATGGGATCCAAAGATTGTCCATCTATATATTTAGATATAATGTATACAATACAATATTTACAATACAATTTACCCCGTACAATATTTACAATGAACAAGACAATAATTTTCACGATACCTTTTTTCTTAGATATAATGTTATAATATAAATAAATAAAATAATCATACTGTCCAATTTATAAGCAAATTTCACTTAGGCTAGTGGTAGATTACTGGACTCAACTTTTACTCCATTCGTGTATGTGCCGTGCACAGTGTGCAACAAGCATTATTCATTCCATTACCCCCGATACGTTCGTGGATGAAAGGCTCAAAAATGTAGGCTTGCTGAAAACCCGATTCAATTTTGGATGCACGAAGTTTTTTAAAGGTAACATAAATACTGGCAGTATAAGGTAAGGGAATTTGGTTTTTAGATATAGACAACGAGAGACGAAAGGTTTGACTCTGTTTGAAGGCATTAGGTATAATTTGTATTGCCTAGTTGAATTTAAATAATCCTTAATTAAAATTAAGAATTAAAAACTGTCATTGTGGTTATGTATAACCAAAACATACGGGGTAAGGATTGAGTAACCTCCTCCGTTTTTTAGTCGGCTAAAAAATCGGATGCATTGGTGTGGAGTTCACTAACACTTAAAATGGCGATTATTACGGTAATTATATAACCGTCAGTTTTTGACATTTTAGGCCCGTGTTCACCAACACTTAAACAGGCGATTATTATTTCACCGTCGGTTTTTGACATTTTATCGTATGGAAGAACTGTCAAAAACTGGTGGTTATCTTTTAATCGCTTGTTTTACGTGTTGGTGAACTTGAGCCTTAATGTATGGAAGAACTGTTAAAAACTGCGGTTATCTTTAATTGTTTGTTTCGCGTTTTGGTGAAATCGACCCTTAGACAAAATCAATTATAATTTCATCAATTATTTTAACCGAATACCTCTAAATTGGTAAGCAGTCCTATTATTATAGAAAATTACCCCAGTACCTACTTAGATAGATTATGTTATTAAATCGACTCGCCACTGACTCTATAATTACACTAATTATTTATTTATTATGGTTATTACCTAGGAAAATTGGTGTATTCGATTGACATCAAAATGAGACATTTTTATGTTAAATTTTATCAATGCTAATAGCTTTTACCTATACAGTCAACAGTTGCAGGACACAATATAAATACAATTTTTTATCAAATTTAAGCTTATAGAGAAATACATTTAGGTAGATATTTATTTGGTGATACGAGTTTTGTATAGTGTGACGTGCTGTTTGTTGACTATTCGTTCATCCACAAATGTGCTGTAAATACATATTTTTTAGTAATTTATTGCTCATAACGAAAATTGCAATTCATACTAAACTTGTTTCAAATAAATACGGTATATGATTCTTGATATAACTATACTGTCGATACGTTCACCATAAATTACTAATTACTTAATTATAGAAGTGTCTTTCATCATTAAGGTTATAATTATGGTTATCTATTCAGTGTACTAATATGTAGTTACGTTTCCGTGTATAGAACGTGATTTATTCACCTTACTGTTGTAAATTATGTGAGACCCTAACGGTATTAGGTGTTCGATCGTGATTAAAACTATTCAATATATTATACGGGGAGAATACCGTGCGGATAGATGAGTTATTCCGAAACCCACATTCAAACTATTACTAATCTTTGTCTGATATAAATACTATTTCTTACTTAGGTACCATAATAATTATTAGGTTATTTATTAGGATAGAAAACAGGGGGTTCACATGGGACAGAAAATAATTACTTCATTGTAAGAGTAATTATTGAGGTCGAATGCTTTTATAATTTTCGATTAGATTTATGTGTTTGCAATTTGGTGACGGCAGACCAGAATAAAATTGTCACGGATATAGGCGTGATTTAATATAGATTTAAAATAGTGTTGATTAATAATGAAGAAAATAGTATAAAATACCTTTTCATTTAGCCACATCACACACCTAGATAGTAGAAAAACTGAAAATACTGTTTTTTTTTCAGAAATAGGCGAAAATGTACACTGGATTTGTTTTTGAATGACAGTGTATTACAGTATTTTTAAATTTAAAGTAGTTTCCGTCGCAGATGAAATAATCGCAAGAACAAACCGTGCCGCACTCCTACATAAAAAACAGCCTTTTATGCATTTTTCCTTTACGAAATCTTATTTTTAGTTTATCGTATTCACCATAATTATTAGAAGCATTAATTACCTAAGCATGGTGCGTATTTTATCTTAAAGACTAACACCGCAAGTTTGGGTAAGCGTGACTAATAACACAATATTATTTGTATGTTCCCAGAGACGTATTACGTGGGAACATTAGTCAACTAACCCGCACTCCGCATGCAGATACATAAACGTATGGAACTGTCAGTCTGCGGTGCCAGGATGAAACATTATCCCGTCATGTATGCAAGGCCTTAGGAACCACACTACGGGTTGAATTACCTTCGCGACATTTATGACACGGGTGAAACGAGCTACCATTTGACATCCTTGTCTGTGTATTCTCATTTCACCCAACAGGTACTTCACGGTGCCATTAAAGTTGAAGGTGTAAATAATATGGTGGTTAGAAAAAGTTCAAAAAATTATGGTCTTGATGCGGAGACCATTATTTTTTCAACAGCCTGTATTAATATCCAAACAATATCAAACTGATAAAGAATACATGTGGCTGGTCAAGAGTTTCAAAATTATATGTTTGTGTAAGCATAAATCATAAATCACGCCTATACCCCGAAGCGGAAGGCAGAGGTCACAATTGTAGACCAATGTTATACCGTCCACCGTATGCATTTTATGTAATGTGACAAGCAATAAACAATTTGAATTTGAGAGGTGAATTAACACCCACTTTTCGCTAAATAAGCTAGGGCCATCTATTGGGTACACTCACACCTATCATCTAGCCCAAAGTAAGTAGCTTAAGCACTTGTGTTATGGATACTAGATGACGGACATATTTTTAATATAATTATGTATATAAATGTTGAAAATATACTACATAAACATATACACAACCATGACTCGGGAACAAACATTTGTGGTCATCACAAAGTTTGCCCCTACCAGGATTCGAAGCCGGGACCTCTTGGCCAATACCCAGCAATCAGAGCATTCGACCAAGGCGGCCGTCAAAATAAATCGCAGTATATTGCTAGATGGTACAAGAGAAATGCTGCTGCCCATTACTGATTGCTGTCTTTACCCTTAGTGGCCTTGTACGTCACCCACGGTAAAGATGGGGGTGGTGACAATAGTATTATGCTCTGCCGTCAACACCAGGCAGTTGTGCAGTTCTTCTTAAAAAGAACAATACATAGTCTGTTGAGCTACTGTCACATTTCTAAGAACGAAAGAACAGAAATTAAAATATGTTTTTATGATAGGTACCTCATTTTGACTTACAAGGGCAGTGTATATGAATCAGTTTGTTTCTCGATCTTGGATCTTCATAAATTTAATTGAGGTTCGGTATAAAAAGATAATTGGACCTAATTCTGCAGAAAGCAGATCACTGATATATGGCTGCCTTTCTGCAGAACTAGGTCCAGTTTATCTCCGTATTTATAGGTTAGACATAAAATAATTTCTTATGCAGAAAACTAAGAAAATGTTCTCGTAGAAACCGCAAAATGGCGGGTAGCTTGACATAAGGTACTGCAAGCATCATAACTTACGGTGCCTCATGAAACAACACACTATATAGCAGCACATGCGTAAATAAACGGAACAGAGAAGTACCTTCATACAAACAAATCGGTTGCACTACTACAAGCATGCGGGGCAAGTGTGCGTTACCACTGGCCGCTGTCGCGCACGCGGCGAGACTGGATAAAACCAGTTTATGACGCACAGCCAGTTGCATAATGTCAGGGTTATTGCGATGGCGTTCTTAGGAATCTTTACTCTGTTCGGTTTATCTACTCATGTGCTAGCAGTCTAGAATTTTCTTCACGCCTTCCACTAAGTTGAACAGAGTTACTGCACGACGCTGTTAGTAGCGCGCAAGTGAAAACTGGCTGCTATTCGAGATTAGATACATTTTCGTTTCGTAAAAATGTTGTCGGTTGCGCCTGGAGCCCTCAATTATGCATGAGGCATTAGAATTTCAATTTGCTCCCAGTATTTTTTCACTAATACGACGAACCAGAACGACTTACTGGGGACTCGGCAGTCTCATTGATCAATTGCTCATTATTTCTTACTTACTAAATTTCACATTAAATTTTGTTTTTATTTAGGTATATGCTAAATGGTTTCAAAAATAAGGAGTACTAGTACGGCCGCCGGTGGCTTATTTTCAATTATTATAACACAATCCGACATAGGTACATATGTAGTATTGCGTAGATGTGTGTGTAAAATACTTTATTGCTTGACATAAAAAAAAGAATTTTGAAATTGACGATTTTTATAGCGTTTTTCTAAATGAATGTTTTGCACGAACTGTTGACTATAATATCAGGGCGGGTGTGCATTTAAATTATTATATATTATTATAATTGTCATAACTTATTGAAACTAGGTATCTATTAATTATGTAGCAGCTGGATCACACGAACATATTGACCTCAGGGTGCTAATAAAACCATTGGTCTTTGGTCAGTAGACGAAGCACTTGACTACTTTACCAAAAAGACCTTTCACTATTGATTAATTTGTCATATTATAAAACACTTACTGCCGCACTCAGAGTCGATTTAATGATCATTAAATGACATTTGAGTAAACATTAAATAAAATTCCCTCTCAGAGTCAGATAATGGGTCAATAGTGACGCTAATGAAACTTAAATTTTGAGTAACCGATGACCCTTACTTAGTTCTTATGTGACGTCTATTTGACATTTCAAAAGTAGGGTTATCTTTTATTGTAATTATATTTCAGTGCATTCATAGTGATATTTTCAATAATAATTTATAATAAATTACGTTGTGGATTTTGTGGAGCTTACAGATTACGTAAGAAAGTTCAGACAATCAGAACCTAGATTCTATTTACGCGAATATTCTGATACTTTCACTATGTGCTTGAATTTCATGCAAGGTACAGATTTACACTTCAGGCAGTAAAAAATACTTTACTCCTAAGTGTGGAACCTGATTTAAAAAGCACCGAAACAGGACAGGCTTGCCATTTGCCCCTAAAGTAATACTGTTAATAACATTGCGGTATTTAGCAACTGGGATTTTTCAGGTAAGTTAAATATTACTTTACATTAAATGAACCGTGTGGTGATGGCAGAGCAGAATATAATTGTCACCACACCCTTTTCTCCCGTGGGTGTCGTACAAGACAACTGAGGTAAACAGCGATGAGTAATAATGGGCAGCAGCAATCCTCTATAACCTAGCAATATACTGCGATTTACGTGCCCGATAGATGACAATAGGCTCGCCACGTATTACACGGGACCTAACTTATTTGCCGTGTTTAATTCACCTTTGCCTACCTTTATGTATGTATGCAATTGATTTATGTATGTATGCATGTACTTTCAATATCTGGCATTACTGTCTTTATATTTATTTCAGAAACTAGGTGGTAATGTGATGGAATATGGATAAATATTATTAGGTCAACAGTCAGTATCACAAATTGTCACCAAAGTGTCTATCCAAGCAAGAACAATGAAAGACTTTGTAAAATTCCCTTCTACAGATGAGGACACAAACAGAATAAAGCAAAAATTTAATCAAGCGATGTCACAATGAATATTGCTAATAATAATTGTAAAATTAAAATAATATACTGAAACACTTTTATAAGCCTAATCTCTTTATTTTTCTGCTAATTCATTTTCATTGCTTGGGGTTTATTTTGTTTTTTGAATAAAACTAGTAGATATAAAAGAAATATTTTATTTTGAGCTCCAATTTATTTTTTGATTCCTTGAACTGTAATTTGAAAATTTCCAAAAGAGTTTTACTCCACTCTTCCTCTACTTCAGCAGCACATTTCTTTTTAACTTGATTCCAGGTAAAAATATATTTTTGACTTGGTGTGTAATCATCAGTCTTTAGATTTGTTTGATAATATGGCCCTCATCTAATAATTATATCTATATGATCTGAAAAAAGATAAGTATAATTTAATTAATTTAAATCATTTTCAAATTGCATGTTATGATTGAACTATATACACTTAATAGCCAGTTGCACCAAGTTTTAAAAATTTCCTTAAAGTAACATAAAAACAACTTGATTTATATCAACAAGTTTTTAAACAAGTGCTCATTTTATTTAAAATGTTATGAAATATAATAGGTACCCATAGCAAAGTCTAGGTCAAACTCATTGTCCCAAATATTTTATACTGTTTTATTTTGATTATTGCCTATATGGACAGCACAATACCATCATTATCAAATGGGTTCTGCACTTCACATATAAATAAAGGTGCAGCCTGGATAGGTTACAGATAATTTATATAAATTGTTATACTTTCATAACAGTTAATTAGTGGAAAATAAATGTTACCTCCTCTACTGCTTATGATAGCTCCTTGCTGTGGGGAAAGTGGTAGATTTTATGAACCACTTCCAGTTTTTATTAAACTCTGTAGGTTTACAGGTCATGGTCTTAAGATTGTCCCATGCTCTTTTTAATGTTATTGTATCACGCTGCAAATTGCAAAGAAATATTAGTTACTTTTTAATAACGCACCTTAGAATACAGGATAATTCTTTAATCTAAGCACAAAAAAATATAAGAAAATACTAACACTGTGCACATATGCATTACAATTAAATTCCTCAGTCATTCCACTCCCGGAACGATCGAGCCCCATGCATGTAACCAAGAAATCATCAATACTTACCAAGACAATCACAGAACTAATCAATTATTTTAATGAAGATAGGGTTTCTGTGGCTTTCTCTTCTTCTTTTTTCTACGGCGTTTCCTATATGATTTCGCCAATATCGAGTGTGCCGCTCAGACTTTTGCATGTTAATGATTTCCCAGGCTGACTCCACTTGCAGTGGCTTTTTCTATTTGATCACAAAATAAATAGATTTGATATTGATATGTTTTTGTTTGGTATTTCCATGGAATTATTTAGGGCATTTCTTGTTTGTTGACATTGACTTTTTGATTTTATTACAATGACTTTTGGTCCGGTGTTGCCAAATTTAAAAAGTCCTGGCATTTACAGTTCAAGTTTGATTAAATTAAATTATAATTATGGATTTTTACGTTAAAAGTATAGTAAATAGCTATTAGTAACTAATTCTAATGGAAAACAATACTTTTGTGTTATAAAAACTAGTGTAACTAATAATAGCATTGTAACTAATAATAGCATTGAAACAATTCAATGGCTTTTCGCATGTGGCAATTCCGCACTTACCGATAACACTGGATATAAAGATGCACTGCACTAACCTGACTTAAAATTGTCACATAACTAATCAACCAATTATTTTCGACTCTGAGAGGGATGGTCAATTAGATGTTTTAATGATAATTTGTAAAATACCCATTATCACTAATTTAATGAACGACTCTGAGTGCGGCAGTTAATCAAATAAAATTTTCAGTTTTACTTAATAGTAATAATTAAGTGATAACTCGCCCGGCGGGTTGGTTTGGGTCGCGCGGTAAATACGATAAGTGAGCCAACTTAACTATAATCCTGCAATTAAGCAAAGGCTTAGTTTAAGTCGTGTTTCCCTAAACTTGGCGCCCTTACAGAGATGTTTACGAATGTTATATTCACTTTGGTTTTAATAAAAGTAGAAAAGTATGATACACCCTTTGAATCATACTCATAATGTGATATTTCATTTATTGGCTATTATGTATTTATGGATGAAATGCAGCAGAGAAAGTAAGGAGTGGATGTTTGGAAAGTGGTACTAATCTTGACATAGATAGAGATAGAATGCATTAAAAAAATGCAAGTGTTTAAAAGTGTATTTCAATTGAAGAAGCGGTAGAAGGAAAAGCAGAAAAATCGGGAGTCGGAACACTATGTTTTCCCCCACTACAGGACACGCTTGAGTCGAGGTCCAGGCATTTAAAGGTACCTTCAGGCTCCGCCTCGTAGCGCCCAGTGAGACTCTGCGGCATTTTTTTCCCCCCGGGAGATGCCGTCCCCCCATGGGGGACACCTGCTGTGGAGAAATCGTCTTAGATAGTGCTCGACTGCAAGACTAGAGAACAAGGTTTCCCAAAAAACCCAGCAGATGAAGTGAAGGCCTCCCGGTCAACAGATTAAGGTCCTTCAAAAATATAAAAAAAACACTGATTCGTGTCCATGAAAATCAAAATAAAATTTTCAATAATCACTTTGGAACTTTCGCGTTGCATGATCAATGTTGCCTGACGTTTCAGCCGGGTTACACCGAACATAGTCACAGGCGGACTCCGGCAAAACCGGGTGAAACGCCAGGCATTATAAATGGTGGAATAAATACATAATCGCGTTAATTCCCGTTTTAATCTATAAAAAATACAATATCGAGCACAAAACACAGGCCAGCTAGGACTTGTTAGCACAGTAAGCTGCATGTATAGAGCTGTAATGTTTGTGTAGATACCGCTATATGATACTGTACCGTTGACACAACAGAGAGCGGCCTTGTGTTGCAGACTAATAGCCATTTTCAACATTAAGGTCACGTACGGCTAATATTTGAGTTCACTATACCACAATATTGGAACTGTTCCTGTAATCGGATTGCTTGCGATGTGGACGTGCGTGTTTTAATATTCAACATATTCATTTAACTGAGTTCCGCTTTCTGTTCTATTGAACTATGTTATGAGGTAAGTTTTTTTACTGTTGCATTCAGAGACGTCAATTAACGTTATTGAGTACTTAATATCAAATATGACAATTCAAAACCAATCGCTATTCTTGCCGGGTCTATGGTTTTTTTAGACATTAAGTACTCATTAAAGTTAGTTGATGATTCTGAGTGCGGTAGTCATATTTTCTTTCAAATTGCGATCCGGCTGAGTCTACTACCAAAAGTTGATCAGAACTATCAATAATACATACTAAATAACACCTATTGGAGGTGAATCAACGCCCACGCTTGCCTGTGTTAGGTCCTATATAACAGGGGGGGAGCCTATTGCCATCTATAGGAGCCTCTAGTTGTATAAAAACTAAATATTTTTGATCAGCTACGTAAATCGCAGTATATATATTGTACGGTGCTTTATTTTACCAAGATAAATAGGCTGTTGACGTCTGCATAGAAAATAAAGTGGCACGCGTAACTTTACCACAGCTTAAAAACACCATCACTTTGCAAAGGCTAACTTATCAAACAAAGCCTGGTATGCGCCCACCGACGCCGCCATTCGAGCACACATAAAGAACGAGGGTGGTTAGAGGTCAGGACACAAAAAAGGTTAACTACGAAATTCACCCATACATAAGTAGCATAGTTGAGTAGACATCAGCAGATGAACTTGGCTCATTGTGCAATGTGCATTCATGAGTGTATGTAATGATACCTTACGGGAATTAACCAAATTTTTATTTTATAAATTTTTATGACTGTTGATTGACAGATATAAAAAATAGATAACTCAGTGATACCTATAATATAGATTTTTAATTAAGAAATGCATAAAATTATATAAATATTAACATAATAATAGTTCGAAAAAATTCCGAAAAATTATTTCCCTGGTGGGGGATTCTATTATCTAATTATATTATTCTTACAAATAATTGGACAATATACGATATTGTATATACGATATAAATAAGAGATAATTTCGGTAATTTAGTAGGTATATTATGGTCAGATCGCTGGCTATCGGAAGTCCCGGGTTTGAATCCTGGTGGTTTGTTTTGTATGTTTATGATGAACACAGAGACTTGTTCTCGATTTGTCGTTATTTGTATGTTAATGTAGTCAAAATCAAAATTTTTCCGTCTTCTTTGTAATAATAGGTGTGAGTGTGAGAAATAGTTATTTATAGAAAATTTATATAATTTGTAAATACACTATATAATTATACATCCATTCTGAAAATCTCATCATCATCAGAAACATTCATTACTTGTTGAACTGTGGTTGGTACAGCATATAAATTTCTTACTTCGTTCTGACTATTCTTTTAGACATACAAAGTACTGAAAGCTGTTAGCTCTCACCTGCTTCGTAAGCCTTAGATGGCTGGCTACATAAGGCTCTTTTACACAGGTACTAATCTCGTTCCATATTTTACTACACTATTATGGCGCTAACAACGTAGGCAATATAAATTATGCAGAACCTAGTCTGGGATTCGCACTAAAAATAAAATAATAACGTCGCTCGTTCATTTTTACACAAACAAGCAACAGACAAATTAATAATTCAGAAATTAATGGACTATTGCTGCCGATGAAATATGAATCATGGCTATTGTATACTGTGGTGGTTAGAGGGGGGTGAAGTAAGTATTTAAGTGACAAGCCGGATTTTTTTTTCACCAAAACAAACTTGCATCGTCATATTGTTTACTATTAGTGTTTTAATGTTACAAAAAAAAATTAGGATAGGAATATTACGAAAAATTGTGGGGCTGATGTCTTGGTTGGCCGAGTAGTATAGGCAGCCGCCCGGTCACAGTTCTGTTTTTCACAGGAGAGGACGAGTAAAAGGAGAAAGAGGACACAACTCTAACTAGAATGGAATGAGTGTAAGGTGATGATGATGATGATATGAGCCTAAATACTAATAATACCACTACCAGGCACGGCAATACTGGGGAACTCGATAGGAGGGAACTCGCAATTGCGCAACTTAGCGCGCTCGGCCTGCGATTGCACAAACTAAGCAATGTTGGCTAAGGCCGGGGGCGACCAAACTCGAGTTCCTTCGTGCTTCCGAAGGCACGTTAAGCCGCTGCTCACGGCTGAATCTGCAGTCGTTACTACGCACTAACCCGCACTGGGCCAGCGTTGTGGGTTAAGTACGCATTCGGTAATCGCTGTATTTCTTGCCCATTCTTCTCAGGACATGTCCTCCTGGTAGTTTACGAACGGATTTTGTAGCTTATGCGTTGAAATTCCAATACTTTGACTCGACACACGTTTCCAATCTTCTTCTCCCTGCCCTGTTCCCAGTCTATCTGGAGTTGGCGCAGTATGTTTCTCTTCCATTCAAATCGGTCAGGCGTCATCAAGTCATCCACTCCTTTTTGTTCCATATCACTCATCACATCGTAAAGGCGCTACCTACTGATGAATGAATTCATAGAAAAGAGACGAAAAGGACCATGTCGAGTGACCGGTGAACGCAGAAAGTGATTGGGATGACAACATGCCAATCGATACTGCTCAAGGTTTTGGCTTAGGTTTTACAGCCGGCCGCCTGCCTGACACCAACCCTCCTTGGGTACGCTGTTGTTGGTGGTTTGCCCTCCACCATTCGGGTGCCCCAAGGTGCTTATTGGTCTACACCGGGCAATCTCCCTTAGTCGACTTTTACGACACCCATGGGATGAGTTGGGGCTGGCCTATTCTACGTTATTTGTTCGCTCCCAGGCCAGCATAGAAGGAAAACCCACGTTTCGCCAACTATGTATTATAAAAGGTGGCGAGTCTATTGCCATTTATCGGGCACAAAAGTCGCAGTATATTGCTAGGTGGTATAAGAGGAACGCTGCTGCCCATTCCTAATCACTGATTTATCCTTAGTCGGCTTGTACGACACCCACGGGAGAGATTTGGGGAGGTGACAATTGTATTCTACTCTGCCGTCACCACACGACACTATATATGAATAAACCATAGGTAATATTTTTTATTTTAATTTTATTTATAATCGCAGCATTGCTCATTTTAAGCTTTACATACAAATTCAACGGCTAACCAAGAGCCAAAAGGGAGGTTTCGAACGAATGGCAAATTAGAGAAGCCATCTCAGGCCGCAACTCAAATATTAACGCCTGCCCCACTCCAAGCTCCACTCAAAAAGCTTTTTATTTGCGAATAACAAGATCGCCCTCCCGCTGCATAATGAGGTTTCTTATATCCAAGTAATGAGTTTCATATACTTATTTATTAGAGCATTCGTCCGCCCGTAAGCTCAGCCAGTAAGCTACTTATATCGCCACCGTGTTAAGCCTCTCACAGACAGGCGCGGTCAGCGGTGGCAGTGCCGGTGGCGGGCAGTTGTAACGTAGGGCTTTAAGCCTCATTCAAACAGCAGCGGGGCGGGACGGTGGCGGTGGCGAACCCGAACAAACGTTGTCCGCGCTGGTTTGATTAATATATTTATGTTACCCACGTTACAACTGCCCGCCACCGCTGACCACGTTTGTCTGTGAGAGGCTTTATATCGCCACCGTGTTAAGTATTATACGAATTTATGTTCACGGCGCTCGCTCTGTTACGGAGGCGCTTAATTATAGGAGAGCTCGCCATTTATATATAAATCGGCGCGACATATTTATAAAATAACGAGGAGCGGAATCCGGAGTCGGCGGCATGCGACACAAAAGCAAATTGACATGCTCCAGTGTTTTCGCAAATTGTCATCGACACGCGCCTGGCTGTTTCGGGGTAATGCGTAATTAAGCGACAAACAAATTCGCGCAGAGCTATGCCTCTGTTTTGGTGGGGCGAGCGTTTGCTCAGCAGATGTGCGCCAAGCTTCCGCATGAATATTTATGATTCAATATGTAAACGTCACTCATTAAAGGGTTTAATCTGACGCGCGGGTGACGCAAGGGAATGTGTGTCGTACTTTTGTGCGGTGTAAGCAATGCTAATCCTGATGCGCGATCTCTGAGCGAACTTTGCAAGGAACACCCGCCTTTGAACGCGAGCTCTCCCGATAATATTTGTGCCGTTAGATATTCGCATGAAACAGCGTTAATTAGTTATTTAAAACGTTTTAAAAAACTTTAAATGATATGATATATATATTGTGCACATTTTTAGCTAGCTTTGGCCTTGGAAATTCAAGAAAATGTCCCAGCTATTTAGCTATTGGTTCATAAAAAAATACCCAACCGAGATTTTGTATTGTAATGCACTTTAGTAGTTTCTAAAATAATAAAGTTAACAATTTAAACCTTAGTAATTTGTAATAAGGCTTAAAACCAATACGGTAAAATCCGCATTCCAATCCAAATTATCACCAACCCTTTAATGTTCCACGGCCTTCCCTATGGATGGAAGAATAATAGGGTGAATGTGTGTGCCCACCACTCAGTGAAGATTGCTGTGTATTAACGACTGCCAGATGCACAACATAAGATGCAGCAGGGACCAAAGGCGTAACGTGTCTTCCAACGGAGTCACTCGATATAATATTATTATTGTCACCCATCCAATGACCGGCCTTAGCGACCATTGCTTAGTTTAGTTAGACAATCGCAGGCTGAGCGCGCTAAGCCACCACCCTATCAAGCTCTCCTCCCAATGACAAGTCAAAACTACAAGGGCAAAAACTCCAGGCCCGTGTTTAGTTACATCAAAATGGAGTAGCCCCTAAGGTCAGACCCGGTAGCATTAAAAATAACTCAGTTAGCTATACAAGTACCATTTCACGTTCAAAGGGAAGCAGAATCGTCGTGACGAAGTTGTAATGGGCCCAAAACAAAAGTTTCCTTGCATGATAACAGCGAGTCACTCTAATTTCGCCTAAAATAACTAGTATAGGATTCCTGTTCGATTCACTGGTTGGAGTCGGGGCGAAATCTGTGGATAGGTAATATATACATAATAATAATAATACAACAATACAATGTCTTAAATTTCTAAATGACATCTTCTTTATAGTAAACGGAAATGAGCGTGATTGATTTAAACAGATCTACCATTATCTAACAATGATAACTTTTGCCTCAAGGGTAGGGTAGGCTATATAAGTTGTCGGACTATAGCACCCACATTTCACCACTTAATGTTAGGTGCCATTTATTAAGGCGCGAGCCTATTGCCATTCCCTGGTGAAGTTAACCGCAGTACTAGGCCTGACAAAGTCGTGACAGTAGGTCAAGTTTGGTCACGTAAAAATATGATAAGTGAATGAATGAAAGAATTTCAAACTTTTCATGTCACTCGCTGTTACCAATTGGCACTTAGGAATTTTAGCAAAAAGTATCTTTGGTGTGGATGCAATAAAGTTGTTTTTTGCCTAAAGATATATAAGAAGAATTTCCGAAACATCGAAAGCGTATAAAAAAGGCTGCATTATTTTTTGAGGCGTGAAGCTGCCATGGTCCCGTAGCTATAAACTGTCGGCAAAATTGTTGCAGACAACCAATATCAACAAGTAGGCCTACGTTTCGTAACCTCAGATACTGTTTTTTTCTTTTCGCATTTTTCTTGAGTTTTCTTAACGTAACAACCCCTACAAAATATTAGAATACTAAAAAATCAAATATGAACGAAACAGGTAGGTTAGGTTTGGTCCCATGTAATAGGTGGCGAGCCTATTGCCATCTATCGGGCACGTATATCGCTGTATATTGCTAGATGGTATAAAAGTAATGCTTCTGCCCATTACTCATCGCTGTATTTACCATTACGACACCCACGGAAAAGATGGTGGTAGTGACAATTGTAATCTGCTCTGCCGTCACAACAACAACACGGCCACAATTTTAAGGTGACCTATTTAAAGATAATGTAACAGACAGGTACGTTGACGAGCCCACGTCAGTAGGTTAAAATTGGGGCACCTGGATCAAAAAAGATCCAGGCACCCCAATTTTAATCTATTATTTATTCATGTTTTCATATATTCAATGTTCATCACTCGACTCTTTCGAGTAATGAAAAGTGAATAGTACGCACCATGCGAGGTCGTTGACAACTACTTAATCTATTTTATGTTGTATCTTACATATGTTGCAGCATACCGCCACCCCTCCGTTACGGTATTTTCTCTATGTGTTTATTCATGTTTTCAACTATTTTTTTTTAAGTATCCATAAATAATGAACTTACTCGAAAGGAGTTTTCAGTTTTCACTCATGCCATCAGAAATCAAATTTAAATCAGTCTTTTAATCGGAGATCCAGGTACCCCAATTTTCACTATTCGTTTATTCATGTTTTCTGCTATTCAATTTGTTAATCTTTTTTAATTATATATTTAATTCGATTAAAAAAATAACACCTAGTATTTGACAATAATTATTAAGTTAAAATAGGTATTGAACAGGAATAAAACCAAACAAAATATTAAGTAAATAGAAATTTATTGGTAACATAATATTTTTTTTACAAAACATATATATCTAGTTAATATTTTAACTAAAAACTGAAAGCAACATCTAAGACTAGTCTATTAATATTTACAATTATCATACAATTCTATTAATTTCATTGATATTAAATTTCAGTGATTCTTAAAAGTAAAAACATTGTTTTCTCTACACCACTTATCCAAACAAAATACATTTTTTAGGGCACATACGTTATTATGATGTATACAGCTCATAATATCCATCGAAGTTGAATATTTCTCATACAGTGTTAATAAACTAGGACAATTTTTATCTTCTAAGTTATGTACGTTATTGTTATTAAATATATCTTTTATCCATAAAACTTTTTCATTGCCCTTAGTTAGTATACATTTATTGTTAAAAAAATTGCCTGTAATGTTTTTAATATTAAAATAAGGTATACATCCTTCATTCCAATAAATTCCTCTATTTTTTTCAATCCAGGCTACTTGCAAGCGTTCTTTTTTTGTTAATTCATAAAATGGGTATGGTGGTTTTATTAACCACACAAAGATTCGACTATTCCAGAGTATTGCTATTTCTTTTGCTATAAAATGGTTTTGCTTGTCTTTAAATCCTTGTACATCCACTATCACATTCATGATAATTTTCTTACAATATTACTGAGCGGTTTGTATTCAAATAGACGGTCATTTATAATCAGACAATAAGCAGTTGTATTATCTGGTATATCTTCTGAACATTCGATTTCTATCCGAACATCAACGGATCCAGTTTTTAGTGAGTCGTTTTGTCTTGAGCAATCGATCACAAACAACGGAGCTTTTTCTTTGAACTGAACAAAGTCAAGCAACGGATCAACACCGTCGTTGTAATACGACTGACGAAAGTTAGCATACATTTCGTATAATATACTGTATTTATTTTGATCAAATTTCAGATTTAGTGAGTCATACGGAAAGTATTGTGAATTCAAAAATAATTTAAGGTTAGTTACTTTACAATGATCGAACTCTGCATAGCTTTTAGCTTTATCACATTTTCTGTTAGTTTGTAAGCAAAAAATCACATATCTTGGTTTTTCCAACTGAGACGCCGTTTTGATCGACCATGAATGTTTTGCGGTTTTTGGTAAGAACGGATATTCATACAAATCCCAATTCCTGAATGCTATCTGTACAGGACGATCCTTTTCTAAATATTTAAGTAATAACAATTTATTACGATCAGAAACTTTTATATGTGGAACACGCCACTGAACTTTTTGAATTTCTATTTCGATACTATCATTACCTTCCATTATCGCACAGTTTGAAATGGAATTACTTCTTTGTAATATAAGTTCATGTCTGCAATTTATGACTATTTTAGAATAGTCTTCTGCAAAACCTAATATTTTATTTAATGGTATAATGACACTAAAATATCCCACTTTCAGAGTTGTACCTTTCATATTCCATCCCCAAACTGCTGCAGCTTTGTTTTCACCTTCATTCATAGATATATAGGACTTTATAGTGCTAGTAATTCCTGCATTTTTAGTACGATCGATTTCAACACCATTTAATTCATAACGAATATCTTGAAACAAATATGACATTGGGTTGTTAATAAACTTAACATCTTTTTTAACCACTTTTCCTAAGGAGTCTTTCGAAGTCACGTTGGCATAGCCTTCTATGTAAATAGAACTACCTGAAGGTAGTACGTAAACGTCTTGTTGATGGATAGGTATTCTTATTTCATCATTGTCTTTAAAGCTGTTATTATATGGATTATAATTATGGATTTCATAGCTTTCGATTGAGTTATCTTGACACGGTATATCACTGATTTGCAACATTATGTAATTTAAACCCAAGTTCTTGTAAAAACCTTCTATTCGCTGTAGTAATATTTTTTGTTTTTTCTACTCGGACACGTCTGACATGTTTCGATATTGGGAGTGTAATATTGCATACTCTTTTTGGAGTAGGATATTTATTGAATATTAACATGTTACTATGTCAGGCGATAAAATATAAATCAGGATATATTTAGTATCAATACGTAGAGCAATAAAAATAATTAGTTTAGTACACAATAATATCTTATAGCTCCTTTCGCAATCGCTGGATGAATGTACCTATGCTATTAAAGTTGTCATATTATATATGTATCCGAATCAAAGTAATGAAAGCAAATTAAGCGATTAACTGCTTTTTTTTTGTAAATTATGTCTTCTTTTCTCCCAAAATGACATTAGAAATTTTAAGCATAAATGACCGCAGTTAAATAAATGTTTTTTTTGTAAATTGTTGTAATTATAATGTATGTTACTTCCCATGTATTTTATCAATTCTTTTGGTGGTTTTAAGTTACCATAACTATCAAAATATTCGATATAATCTTCACATTTTGCATAGGCTACCCAATGAGTACCAGAGTTCTCGGAGGTATCAAGATTAATGACACCACATTCCATTGGGAAAGGTTTTTGCGGTAATTCATCTCTCATAAATACACCTCGAAAAAAAGGGATATTATACGAGTGCTTTATAATATCAATATTAGTTAAAGCTCTCTTGGGTAGCCTACAATTCAGTTTTTTTTCTTTGAAACAAAAATCCCTAATCCATCTTTATATGGCTTCAGATGTAAACCTTTACCAATACACACTGCTTCGATTTGCTTATTATGTCTTTCCAATTCAGACAATTGTTTTTTAGCAGTTTTATATTCATTTATCACTTTTGCGATTCCAGCAGCACCTCCAACTAAACTACCAGCAGCAGATAAGCCTGCAAATATTGGTATTAAAGGAAGAAATCCTCCAGTTTTGGGTATGGGTATAACTCTTGGTATATTTATAGGTATATTTGATGCTAGTTCTTGTGCTGTTGTGTATGCCAACTTTACTAAAGCGTTTTTACATTTCGGCTTTATGCTATTCATATGCTTTTTTGTGCGCAATACTATATTTTTAAAGGTTTTTTTCAAACTTATTTTGTCTTGATTGTTACTTTTCTTTTGTGTTTTTGTTTTTAAATTTAAATTTAGCAAAGTTGGTTCTCGTTTCCTCTTCATTTTAATGAAGCTTAAAACGATAATATTTAATGAACTCAAACTTTAAATGTGTCACTTGTACGAACGTGATGAATGGAATGAAAAAATATTAACATGCAACCACTTAAATTGAATTTGTTAGAGCGATGATGAAACTCAAATATCTATAATACATTCGCTTTACTTATCCAACTATTTTCGCTAGTTGGGAGCCCAAGCCATTTAACAAACACAAGGTTCCCCTTTCTTTTTAACACTTTTTCAATTAAATATATATCATGATATTTAGTTTTCTGAATTTCTTGTGAATAAAATGCCCCGAGTATTGGCCTTCTTTTTGAATCTTCTAATAAATAAGTTGTAGGCGTACTTTCTTGTATTTTAATAATTTTAAATATTTCCGTTGACCAATTAGGGGTATAACTTTTATCAAAATGAGCCTTATGCTTGCTTATTCTCACATAATCACCAACTCGAAATTTTTTACATTTTTTTATTTTTTTAGAGTGAATAATGTTCATATATCTTTGTACTACTTCTCTTTTATTGGCATGACAAATTGTTGCTGGAGGCTGACCAACAGTCCTATGCATAGTGTTGTTATATTCAGTCATCTTTTTCTTTAGTACTCCATTATTCCATTTATAATTTCCGATTAAGTTAAATTCTTTATACAATTTACCCTTTAGTGTTCTGATGAATCTTTCAACAATTGAAGCCTTTTTAGTTGAGTAAGTAGAATAGTGATTAATATTAAACCTATTCATAATATTTTTAAATTTGTTATTATAAAATTCTTTTCCATGGTCCGTCTGTAGATTTATTGGAACGCGTCCATTTTTTAAAATCATTTCAAAAGCTTTAGATACATGCTCTTTATCCTTTTTTATTAGCCCGATTGCCCATGCAAACTTTGTAAAACAGTCGATAACTACTAATATGTATTTGTAACCTCCATTAACTCTTGATATTGCTTGCATGTCTATCAAATCAGCTTGCCAAAGATCATCTATACCTTTAAGTATTACATTTCTTCGAGGATAATTAATTCTAGCGTTTCTACATATTTCGTTTACAACATCTGCTTTGCTCATAGTGCTTGTTTAATTTGCCCACAATATCTTTAACATTAATATTTACTTCAAGTTTCTTTATTTTGTTGATTAAAAGTATCATCAACTTGTTAATATCCTCAATTTTTTGAAAGACATTCGTTTTAAGATCGTATATATCTGCTTTACAACAATAAGCACACAATTTTGATTTACTTGACGATCCTAAGACTTCAATGTCATCGTTTAAATGATATTTCTGCATTCTCGATATTAACTCTGATTATCACGTTCATGAACATGCATGATCAATGTTCTTTTCGTACTAATCATCGATATGGTAGCGTGTGTCCTTTTATTTTTTTATAATACCAGCTTCTGTAAGCTCTTCAATAATTGATATAATTTCGTTATCATGATTAGTGTTACCAGCACTTTTTGATGCAATTAATAGTTTTAATCTTTCGATTAGTTCATTAGGGTCATCCCAATATACATAGTCTGTTTCACTTTTGTATTTCTTGTATATCGGGATATGACCCCCACATTTAGCTATGTCTTTTTCATTGGAATGATTCCATTTTTGAATGAATAATGGTTTGATTATTTCGCAATATTTCAAACTTTTGTCGCCTTTAATCTGACCATTTGAACTAAAGCCTCGTTTATGAGCATTTGTGTAAACAAGAATATCTTTATAAGTAATTTTGTCTTGTTCGCTAACAATATTCAGGTTAGGCTTATTGCGCATGAGAAGTTCCTTTAAACCTGGTGTTAACTTATATTGCTTGAAACCAATGGTCACTACTTGGTATTTGTCTGACTTTGATGTATTGCTAGTAGACGAAAATGAAACTTTGGAATTTCCCATCATCAAGTTTTTATTTTCACTGCGTATTCCAAATGGGATATTAATATTATTATCATATATATCTATTACTTCTTCTTTTTCTAGTGACATAAGGGTATCATTTATTTTTCTATCTGACACAAGTGTATCATCACTATAATCATAATATTCTAAACTTTCATCTGACTCTATCGGTGTATTCTTGCTTAAGACTGTATAATCTAAAGAAGAGTTTTGATCTTCTACGGAGTCATTTTTACTCATATCTATCGAGACGTTAAGCGTAGGTTTATCTTTATCGTTAGCTTTAATGATTGTCTCTAAATTATCTGTGATGGGTTTGAACACCTTCTTAAATTTCATATTTGCTTCATCTTCTTCATTTTGAATAGCTTTTATTTTATTTTTAATAGTGTCAACTGACTTAATTAATTGCTTTTTAATCTCTGTGTCCATTATTTTATTTTGAGTTATACTCGACTGTTGTTCACAAATATTAAAATGAAATAATATATTTTTAAAAGTCTGTGTTATTATATACTCGGGATTAGTCTTCATTTTTTTTCGATACTATAAATAAATGAATGTATCGAAGCCTTGTCTATACCTTCCTCTATCCAGAGCACAATCTTTGTTTATGGTTAAAAAACTAAATTGATTTAACCATATTGTAGCACATAGCTTTTTAAATTCTAACCAACTCATATCTGTATTCACATGTTCGTTATATATATGTTTTAAATTGATATCATCTTGTTTGAAAATAATCAAGAGATTAACATTATCGCGTATTAATTGTTTAGGTATTTTGGAATAAGTTTGAGACAGATAAAAACAGTCTATCTGACTGTGTCTGCCCATAGCGAAATAATTACGAATATTTACTTGATTTTCACACGCCACATCATCAAAAATAATGATGGAATTTTTTAAAGCATTTTTTGGTGAAATCACGTCCTTGCTATCATTAAAAATATATAATTTAGCATTAGGAATACATGTAAAAACGTTTTCTAAATAACGATATTTCGGTTGAAAAGATGTCTTCGAATACAAGTAAATATTTTTGAATTTAAGACCATTTTCATGTAACAATAAATTCACCATCACATTTGTTTTCCCACAATTTGATGGGCCACATATAATACATCGAATTGTGTTAGGCAGCAGTACACTATGTTTAGTTAAGCGGGGATTATTTCCTGTTTTTATAATGTTGACTTCTAAAGTGTCTGGTTGCTTGACGAACTTCATTTTAAGTATGAAATAAAAAATTGAGTTACAATCTTTTATATACCTCTTTCTATTCATTCTCACATCATGAAAAATAAAATAAAAACGCTCTTCATTGTTTTACTCATACATTTATTACAACAGTCGTAATAATGAAAATAGTAAAAAAAACAATATACACACATTTGCGAAGTTACATATCTTATTCTACTTAGATTAGTATTATATTTATTTTATATTCTATCAGACTCGATATATTTTTATTGTTATGATATAGTGCTACAATGACCCCATGGGAGTGTATGAATTTTATCTTTTTGTATTTGTCTTTTATCATCATTCCCATTGAGTAGTTGCTTGTTAATCTGCTGCGTATATAAAATATGTTTAATTGATCTTATCAATCTCATGTTGCATCTTGTGCTGTTTTTTTTATAAAGAGTATTTTTGTAATCAATCATTTGTAATTTCTGAGTAACTGTTTTTGTAATACCTTTCGCTTTATTTATTTTACACTTTAAGCTATTTATACAATACAATTTAGCTCTTAAGCCAACAAATTCAGTAATTATATCACCACCCATCTCGTCTTTGAATAATCCAGGAACTTTTTGATTTATTTTTGGAATGTTATACTCATTACATGAAGAGAAGTTACTAGTATCAAATTGTGAAATGTTATCTCTTAAATCTTTATAAAAATCTTCAGTATATATCAAATATAACAAACTATCAGTGTCTGTGTAGCATAGCTCTGCCTGTTCTTTATATTTCTCTTTGATAAAATCATAGTGAAATTGATACATATGATGTTTTGCGTATTCTAATACAGAAAATCCAATGTAGATCGGTCTATCCAGCATCACTTTTTCATGATTTAACTGGATGGCTACAAAGTTTTCTGAAAATATATGAATGCTTTTTAGATTAGGCTTTGTAATTAATTTCTGCGCGGTTAAATATTTATTTGTTGAATTTCGATTATCTGTCCATCTATTAATTAATTTAATATGTACTTGTTTATGTTTATTTTCGATAGTTTTACCGAAAATTGAATTATTTAGTAGTTTGAAAAAGTCTTTTTCAAATGTTGTTTTTGATGATTGTCTGAGAGAAGTATTAAGATCAATGTAAGGTTTCAAGAAACATTCCTGTCTGAATCTTAGAATTCGATGAATATTTAATAGTATTAGACCATGTTTTATACATTGTTTTAAATGCACATAATGAATGACATAATTAAATTTATCATAGAGGCTAGCAATTAATTTTTTTACTTTACTTTCCGGGGATGACATTTTTTCCGCGAGGAAAGGTAAGTCTTGATGTGCTTCATGCAAGTGATCTGGATACAACAAATCCACTTCTAAAATATAGCCATAATCATTTTCATCAGAAATATCCATTACATCAAAATGTTTTATTTCTTCTAATGACAAAAATCTAAACTCAGAAACAGGGTACTTTTTTGTCATAGCGTACCCATAGAGATTATTACAGTCTAAATATACAAGATATGAAGACGGTACTGATTGATTATAGTTTGGTAAGTATTTATTAGATGCAGTAGCATGGCGTAAGGAGCACTGTGCTAGACCGCCACGAATACCATTTTCCAGCATTTGATAAATTTCTATATCACTAATCAGTTCTAATTTAACATTCGTATGAAAAAGCATCGCATCCCAACTCAAACTAGGTGATGTAATATAATAAGCAGGATCCAGTTTATAATATAAAAGACTTGTATTTCTAAATTTTTCGAATATATCACATAAAAGTAACACGTCAGTTTTCAAGTACAAATCTGTATATTCTCCAAGATTAGAAATATTAAAATAATTCCATACAGCACAAGCATGCGCATAATCTTCGTCAGAAATATGTACCCCACTTAGAAAATTCATAAAACATGATTTAGGTGGAAGTTGTATTTCATCAAGTTTTGACCAACTGTTCATGTAATCGTACGGATAAACACCTTTTTTTCTGAGTAAATGTAACTGTTCTTTATTTTTAAACTCATTTGATAAGTGAAAGAAATCATTTTCAGATAAACTTTTAGTTAACATATTAAGACTTGAACTTAGAAATTGGAAAGAATCTATGAACTTTATTTCAATAGGGCGCGTACTATTGGTGGATTCGATAATTTTTGTAATAGAAAGGTATTTTTCTTTAGTCTTTGGAATAATTTTAACCATTCCTTCATATTTCATTAGTTCTTCAATAAATAAATGTGCGTCATAGCCTGATAGATTATGAAAAACAACAGGAATGAATTGACACACTCTATGCATCAGGTTACAGTGAGAATGTGCCGCTCCTCTAAATTCAGACGTAACATGATCGTGATCTAAAACCTTATCATCGAATAATACTTCATTGCATATGTGACATAAGGTAGCGTTTCGAAACCGAGTCTCTTGATCAGGTGTTAAAGGTGACATCGGCTTTTTTTCTAATAATATTTTATGAATAAATTTAGCATCGTTAATTAATGATCTTATAAACACTTGAACACAATCTCTACCTCTATATGAAACATATTTGTTTAAGGTTTGATTGTGAGAACAACAAATATAATACCCAAAACAAGAAGGTTCATGTTTTAGCAATATTTCAGTATTTTCAGATTTCTGTTTATTATAATTTATTAAAAGACACTCAAAGTCAGCATAAATCACAAAATTAATTTTTTGTTGTCTTTCATAATGATTGAACTTCAAATAAGAATCTTTTTTCGGTAAAACATACAAAACTCCATCACACTTATGTGATCTGTACTTAGATTCATCAGAAAAGTTCTGTAAACAGGCATCACATAAGTATATTTTACCTTTATGATTTGTTATTTGACGTCGCACTAATCGATTAAGATTTTTTATTAAACAATAGTGCCCTTTATTACCTCGTTCGAAATAGAGGAGATTGATATGGTCAATTTTACGACATTTAGTTAAATATAAGGGTCCAGTCACACAACATTTGTTATCTAGTCCATACACGTTAATACTTATATCCGGATTATTGGATTCAAATTGTTTAATATCGAGCATTGTGGGAGGAAAGGACATTCCCTTTATATTAAATATTGATGAATAATGTGGATACGACTTTACTCTGCTTACGTTGTTTTCAGCAGGGTATAGTGCGGCAATTATTGACCACAGGAAGCAGTGACTGTCAGTATTGTGAATGTTAATACAACTCTTCGAATGTTTGATAGATGGTGGTAGACCTATGTAGGTACCACCTCTCAGAGGGCAGTATTTATTTACATTAATTTCCATATGACTAATTTTTAAGATAGTCCAACCAGATTCACAGTGCTGAAATTCAGTCAATTTTGTTATTAAATTATCTGACAGTCGTGAAAATGTTTCATCAAAATCTGTCGACTGATAAATAGTTTCATATTTTGTAATAAACGACTTTAGTTGAATTTCATTCGACTTTGGTAAAGTAAAATAAGAAAATAGTTCAAAATTTAATTTAATGCAAGTATGCTTTTTCAATGACATGTTAATCAAATGTGTAATGTCTTTTTTATTGTCGCTCAGAAACGATTCTGCTATGAGATACTCGACTTTCTGAGCTGGGTTTAAGCGATAAGTTACTATGCGCTTCTTAAATGCACTAGTCACAATATTGATATTATCAAATTCGGTCTTCAATAAACAGTTCGATTTATGTATATTAGTTCTCAAATGGTATCTGTATTCATTTCGTGATATTAATATTTGGCATTTTTCACATTCGATTAACGTATTGTCTTCAACAGCTGGTGGTGGGAGCGGTACTGGTTGTAGTGGAACTGTTACATAAATAAAAAAACAATGTTAGATATAAATTTGCAAATGCTTGTATTAATATTAAAGTAAACATGATTAAGAAGTAATTGTTTGAATAGGTATAATTATAAGTTTTATTAGGTATGATTAATATTAGTATGAAATTATTAAGAGGCGGAAATCACCTAGCCCTAGCCTTCCAGTAACTGAATAGTTAATCATCTGTAGTATTTTTTTAATGTTAGCTTACTACTCTTCATTCTTTCTGTAAGCTAAAAGTAGCCACTTTAGCGAGTAGTGAACTATAAAATAAGTAGTGAACTATTCATTAAAAAATACTAGCTGGGTGATCTCAGCCTTTAAATAATACTTTTCTATACAAAAAGAAAATTATTATATTAGTATTCTCTTTTCATATAGAAAAGTATTATTAATAAATGTAAAAAGTGGCACATAATTCAAAGTAAATAAAAATGTTTTTATGAATATCCGGTAATAATTTCTGGCCGACAATCCTTGAACTCTTTACGAGTGGCTTTTATAAAGCTAGTTAGGTGCTCCCATGCCTCAGTACCAGCGTCCGACTTATTCTTTATAGTTATAATGGTATGACGCCATCTATTCATCGGTTGTATATTCTTGATTTCATCGCATTTGTAGACCTTTAACTCTACATAGTGCGATCCCTCTTTCTCCGCATTACTCTGTCGTACTACACCGTGCGGAACCCGTTTAGTAATATATGAATGAATCGTTGCTTGCTTTTTACCGGTTTTTGGTATGTTGAATGCTTCATCGTCGCTGTCGGTGCCGAACACATCGCTGGCAGAAGTTTTTCGGCAGAGTGTAGGCGTATTGGTGGGAAGTGGCTCGGAAGTGTGCGGGTAAATATTCTTCTTTTTCTTGGGCTCATGTTCAGCACTGCTACGATGTGATGATGGCAAAGTCTTGCATATCTTCTCATGTTTGTGCTTCGATGATTGATCTTGAAAGAAAAAGAAAATATGTTTATATGAAAATAACTTATTTCAATGGACTATCTTCTTCCAATATAGAAAATATTGTACATTGCTTCATCTGGCGTCGAGATACTTCAATAAACTTTTTAAGGTGGTACCAAGCTTCTGTATCACAATCTGTTCTATTTTTTACTACAATATCTGCCTCTAGTCGTTTATTCTTCTGATTTGCTTTATTTATCGGATATGTCTTTAATTCTATATAGTATTTTCCAACTTTAGTTTTATGTAATTGTCGACTATATGCCTTAGGGTATTTCATAACAAGATATGAATACATATTAGATGTATTATTACCATGCTTGCTGGGTTCGACTTCATCTTCGCTGTCGGTGCCGAAGAGATCGTAACTAGAATACTTGCTCGGCGTTGCAGGTACGATTGCTGGGGACTTGCGCTTTTTCGATGTAGAAGAGCGTGCAGAAGGTGGCGAGTGCGATTTCTTTGAGGTAGAAGGTGCGGGCACGTTCATCTCTTCCTCTGAGTAGTCGGATGCATCATGACCAGTTGTATGTTTCGACCTGAAAATAAATAATAACATTCAAATGAAAAGATCAAAACATGAATAGACAGAAAACATACAACATGAAAAAAGGAATAGATAAGAAGTCAGATTAAATGAATTACTTACATTTTTTTTTCCTTCTGGATAACTGTGTGTTTGCGGGGACTTAGTAGCTGTATCAGACTGTGACATTTTCCATCTTCAACCCGGCTTAAATATACAGGATTCAAGTACGCATTTTCCATATTCGGAAAAAATACAACGTGGTAGAAAAATCATAGAATAACGAAATAAACAGTATACTAATATCCGCATCGGTGTCGATATATCACTGTAGGTAAACATCTAACTCTGGTTGTGTGGTACGTTAGTAAGCAAAAGTAAACCTTATTTTCTTTCTCATAGCATTCATTCATTGTCAAGGTGTGTGCAAGACAATAAGAATGTAATATCACTGCATGAAGATAAAGTACTGCCTTTATCGGTTTCACTATGACAGCGAAATGCAGCGTAAGAGAAAGATTGCGATCAAAGTTCATCTTCGCCATATTTGGGGGCCAGCCTGCGATGAATGAATGACTTCGTAATAACATTAAGACAAGCAGATATTTCTATCCCAAAATGCCTCCAGTAAATAATGTTTTATTACCAAGGAATAAGGCTCGCTTTGAAAGTAACATGTCATTGACACTACTGTTAAGTTGTTATAAAATAATTAAAACACATAATTTTAAGCTTTAAAGGCGTAATATTTGTAACATATAAAAGACACACGCAAATGGTAAATCACAGTTGTGAAATCGATTTCTGACTGCGTACAAGTTTCGTTTGTTTATACCCAAAATTCTGGGAAAAGACATGCCGGTAAGATCTCACTATTTATATTGTTGTTTTTTATTTAAATATTATTCATTCTGTATTTCTTAGAATGCGTACGATTTCAATAAGAAATTATAATTGTTTTCACGTCGTTGTTTCAGGGATCTGATGATATAATTTTTAATAGAAGCTACTCACCAATAATACCAGCAGAACAAACAATCCGTCAAAATGTTCTCAATTATCTCGAGCAGGAAAGACCTTTCGAAATAGATGAACGTCCGAACAGTGGCTCCAGCATCCACACCACCAACGTCGACAATAACAATACTCGACGGAAAAGAAGAGCAGATGAAATTTTGTGTTCGTACATAAAAAAACCGTGTAAGAATAATTCAAGATCTAGAGTAATAAGATTACAAATATTTGAGATCGATGATTTATGTAATAATATCGATTGTAACTGTACAGCTTCTATCTGTGCTCAGCATGTGGTTGAAAATACATTTAGTGATGAAGTGTATAGGGGTGCAAAAGACTTAATTTCTAAGATTAACCGAAAACTAATGTAATTGATTATAAATAAATTTCGAACGTTTATTTTTTGTTTTATTTTTTCAATCCTTTCATTGTATATTAAGACGTCTGTTGAATAATAAGAAGTAAATAGATGATAGTTTAAAAATTGGTTAAAAGAATAACTAACAGTAATAGATGAAGGGGTAAAATTGTAGTACTTGAATAAAAAAAGGTATTTTTTCCACCCGACTTTACCCTTTCATCTATTCACATAATTATTGTGCTGAAAATATGTAAGACATAACATAAATTAGATTAAGTAGGTAGTCGTCAACGACCTCGCATGGTGTGTACTATTCACTTTTCATTACTCTAAAGAGTCGAGTGATGAACAGTGAATACATGAAAACATGAATAAATAAAAGATTAAAATTGGGGTGCCTGGATCTTTTTTTGATCCAGGTGCCCCAATTTTAACCTACTCACGTCTAAAAGCATTGATTCGCCAAAGTCAAGATGTGTAACGCCGCTTGAAAAATTCAGCCACGGCACAGGGCGAGCGGCTGTTTAAAATTTCAAGAGCGGGGCGCGGGCACCTCCGCCATAGTATCACGAGTTCATAAATTAGTTACTTTACGAGGGAAAGGTCGCGCCCCCATAGCACGGTCTCGTGTATAATTTTCATTTAAACTGGTACCGCCGCGGGTCCTAGCAGTAAATCAGGGCCGCCCTTTGAGTCTCCGCAGTGACGTGTGAGCCAGCTCCCGGTACGCCAGCAGCCGCAACAATGTAAAGACATTTCCATTGTACCGTAATAGAGCATTGTTTGTGACGTAAATTTTACTGCTGAATATGCAAATACCGCTTCGCGCCTGCCGGCCCCCCGAGAGAAATATTGCGAAAGTTTCGCGAAAAATTAAAAACGCGAACAAGTTTTTAATAACGATCGTAATTGCTTCGGTGATCGCCGTGTCGCCCTGTCGATATTTTACGGTGCACGGAAGCGGTGTTACGCTCCGTTAAAGGAACATCTGTATCCTGAATAAAGTGGCGAGATTACTGGCACAATGTTTAGAGTAGATCGGTAAAGCTCATGGAAAAAGTTATGTTTTCGTAAAAGGAGTTCGTCGTAGGTTTAGACCCGATATGTTAGCTCGTCACTAGCACCTGTCTGGTGTTATGAAATCAAAAGGGAATGGCTTGATGGTAGGGCAAAAATTATGATTAAAAAGTATATACTATGTTGTCTGCAACCTAACAAGCTTTTTTAATGCATTGAATTGGCAAAAAAAGTAAAATAACTAATCACCTATTAAAACACATAAAAAACAAAATAATCACCAACAATGAATGCGCAATTGAGACGCTTAAAAATAAATTGTTCAGTATACAATTTTACAATGTCCTTACCACTATTGAAATAATGTTATGTCGTACATAAACGTAATAACGCTTCTAGGAAATTTTCTTCCACATGAACATAAAACGCCGTATAGTAAGGTATATATGCAAACAAATTATATGCAAAATCGTTTGACCTTTATATCTTTAGACTTAGCTATCCACAAACACGAACAATGTATATACCCTAACCCAATGCGTCTTGACAATTTTATTAGTCATAAATTGTTCTCACGGGAATTTTCTCGTGTTAAACTGACCATCCAAATTCATTAAGCACTCAAAATGAAAGACTATTTACTATAATATGTGCGGGTAGCAGTTAATATCCATTTAGCTAACCATTTTATACCAACGACTCGCTCGGCCTTGCAGAACCTGCGGGCCTAGCACGGGGACGTGGACATGTCTCTCTCCACAAACTTGACAGTGTTTTGTCTCGGGATTTAGTGGGAGTTAGAGCGAGAGGAAAAAATTTTCTTTCCCCCGAAAGAGATGTGTCCCCGTCCCGTGCTACGGGGGCAGGTAGACATTGAAGTCGTAATTTATACGTAGGTGCTACGCTTATTGAAACGCTAGTACGAAAAACTTATTGTTTCTAAATAGATTTAATATAACTTATTAACACAGATGGCATATATGCCCAAAGAGGGTGGGTATCAGGCAGGCGGCCGGCTGTAAAACCTAAGCCAAAACTTTGAGCAGTATGGATTGGAATGTTGTCATTCCAATCACTCTTTCCGTTCATCGATCTCTCGACATGTTCCGTTCCGTCTCCTTCTTTACATTCATTCATCACTAGCACCTTTACGGTATGATGGATGATATGAATCAAAAGGTGGATGGCTTGATGACGTCTGACCGACATGAATGGAAGAGGAAACATACTGCCCCGACCCCAGATAGACTGAGAACAGGGTAGGGAGAAGAAGATTAACACAGATGGCAATACACACCTTCGAAAGAGATATCTCCATCTGGTATATCTTTTCCCTAGGCGCAACGCTTATTGAAAAACTGAAGAAGATGGAGGGTGAAAGCTGTTTCGAGTAGCCAGATCGGGTCTAAAAAGACTAGTATGGCAGTTCACAATGGAGTGCATTTTTAATATACAGACGTGAAAGTTGGGTATCTACGGGAGAAGAAGATGAAAGTAGAATAATTATAGTATAGCGTTGAAAAACATGGCTGGAGTAAAGCTGCGTCATCGATTGTACAATAATGCGATAAGAGAAAGTTATAGTTTGAAAGAAGATTAAATGACAAAGAAAGAGATACTAGCGTGGTATGGTCACGTAGAAAGAATTAGTGAAAGAAGAACGACAAAAAGCATTTATGTCCAAAATGAATGGAGATAACGGCAGAGGAGAACTAGGCGGATCTTGCATAATCAAGTCTTTTAAAAACAGTTGCTTTGGTCTACCCGTCTCTCGCACTCATTGAGAATAATAGCTAAGTGTGAGAGTGACGGGTAGACCAAAGCAACTGAAATCGGCTTACATAATACGGGGTCATGACACTAGTTCATGCGGACGGGCATGCATGTGGCCGTTAATGAGATTGGATGTGGTGAAAGAAGTACATATTGCATGGGCCGTATCAAGTGGATAGAAGTGATATCTGCCTACCCCTATAGAATAATGGCATGTCATGTTATAATATATGTATGTAAAGCGTGACGACATCATCAAAAAATCAGTATTTAATGATTTTAATGGAAAATACATATTAAAGGGATTAAAAATCTGAGATTATTAGGATTTTCACATAAAGAAAACATTAAAATACTGCTATTTTGGCTGAAACGTCAATCACTGTGCATGACGTGACGCCTAGTAATCCTTAAGACATTCTATACACAATGTTTGCTAACTTTCCTCTGAATGCGTTGACGTTTGCCGAGGCATGACGTCAGACCCGACGCCTTGACACTACGAGCTGTTTTTGAGCACTAATTAAAATATATTAGACAAATGGCTTTAAACTTAGTTAAACTTTAGTTTATTACCGAAATAAAGGTTTTTTTTCATTAATAGTAAAAATGTACATACACTACGGAAGAAAACTTCAAAATCTTTCGTCATGCCTATTGTATATGAGGTTCGCCACATCGCCCTATTTTATTTGAGACCTATAGTTCAGGAAATACGGGTGTTAAATACACCTCTGCCTTCCCTTCCGGGGATATAGAGGCGTGATTAATGTGCGTATGTAGGCTCGACCCAGAATTTTGATTATACGACAGATTACGCCGAGTCTGGATTGAGACCGTTTCCTACTACTAAACAGTTAATAGTGTTTGCCCTTAACTTAGGAGTTACTTATTTGCTCAACACTTGGCATGAGAATTATGGGGCAAGTTTCAAGTTACCTATTTGATCCCAAAGCTCTTACGCTATGTAAATCGTGATACAAATCGCTGTTTGCCTTGGATCCTGAGTTTTATGGCCAATGCCGAGTTTCAATAAAACAAGGATTGTTTTGCTTAGCTAAGGATATTGACACCGTTCTGTGTTATGAACAATGAATAGATTACTCCTTAATCGGACAAAGGTAATTATTTTACCACTTTTAAGTCCTCAAAATGACTCATATTTACTTTTGAAAGTATCTATACTTTTTTAGAGGTAGAAATAACAATATTTACAGACATATTAGGTTGGGGAAAAAGTCTTTTCGCATTATAGTATGTATAAACTTGTAATAAAATCTCTTTGGCTATACTATTTGTATCTGGCTGGTTTTGGTATCATTGAAAGTTAAAATTTTAAAGAAATTAGGAAAATGTGTGATTTTCATTTGTTTTTCGTACCGCCAATATGAGTGAATCTAATGAAGAAATTCGATACATTTTAAAATTTTACTGCAAAAAAGGTAAAAATGCAACGCAAGCCGCGAAAAAAATTTGCGATGTTTATGGAACTAGTGCAGTGTCTGTGAGAGTAGCACAAATTTGGTTTAAGCGTTTTCAATCCGGAAATTTTGATGTCAAAGATGCACGTCGTTCTGGTCACCCTATTACAGATAAAATGGATGCCATTTTTGAAAAAGTGGAGCAAGATCGGCATGTCAGTAGTTACGACGTAGCTGAAGAACTGGGAATTGACCACAAAACAGTTTTGGCGCATTTGAAGAAAACTGGGTACACAAAAAAGCTCGACATTTGGGTACCTCACGAGCTCACTGAAAGAAACCTAATGAACCGTGTATTCATTTGTGATTCTTTATTACGACGTAATGAAACCGAACCATTTTTGAAGAAGCTGATAACTGGTGTTGAAAAGTGGATCACGTACGACAAGAACGTACGAAAAAGGTCGTGGTCAAAGGCCGGTCAGGCTTCACAGACTGTGGCGAAACCCGGGTTAACTCGCAACAAGGTGATGCTGTGTGTGTGGTGGGATTGGAAGGGCATTATTCATTATGAGCTGTTACCACCAGGCAGGACCATTGATTCTGAACTCTACTGCGAACAACTGATGAGATTAAAGCAAGAAGTTGAGAGAAAGCGGCCGGAATTAATCAACAGAAGGGGTGTGGTTTTTCATCATGATAACGCTAGACCTCACACAGCTTTAGCCACTCAGCAAAAATTAAGAGAGTTTGGCTGGGAGGTGTTAATGCATCCGCTGTATAGTCCTGACCTTGCACCTTCAGATTTCCACCTGTTTCGGTCTCTTCAGAATTTTTTAGGCAGTGTCAGGTTAACATCACAACCACTTGTCGGGGTATTTTGACCAGAAGTCCCAAAATTTCTATAGCAATGGGATCATGTCCCTACCTACAAGATGGCAAAAAGTTATCGAACAAAACGGTACCTACATACTTTAGTTAAATGTAAATAAACTATAGTAAAAAATGTTTTGAATTTTCTTAAAAAATGCGAAGAAACTTTTTCCCAAACCTATTATTAACCGTCTATTCCGTGTTTTGTGTCATTTTTAGGCTCGATTTCACTAACACGTAAAAAAAGTATTAAATAATGTTTATTAGTTAAACCAATAAAACATTTCTTATTTGTAAATGCACACTATTTAGTAAATAAAATGAAATAACCAGATTATTTATATCTTATAATTATGATGCTACGTATAAAGTTAAGGTCGATTTTACTATGTTGTTGATGGAAATGCCGTTTGATTTAAGATTTTATAGAAGGCACGTTATTTCGTTGGTTCTGGCTGCATCTGCAGACGTCAATAGCCTCCGATCAGTACCTGACCAGTATGGCCCATTCTCCCTATATACTTCCGTCCATAGGCTGGTGATAGTGCTGAAATGTAAGATTGGAGATTGAAATGCTTGTTTGTATTACACCTTACTTCATCTTTTAAACCCATTTCATGAAATTTATTTCAAACATTGTTTACTGGTCTTAATGAACACTATTTTGACTGATCCTTTTGAAATAGAGCATTGTTATTGAATTGTTATTGAACATTGAATCGCAGTATTTTGGAATCTATTATTTACGATATAAGCGCGCTTATCCCATAACTCCTGTTTGTGTTTACGTTAGAGTTGTGGGCTGCTAATTGATAATTGAAATACGTCATTTCCAGCCTGTTAGTCCACAGGAAAACCCGTCCTATAGTTAGTTGACATTTGGTCACTTTGAATTTGAAATTCGAAGTGTCACGAGTCAAACTTGTCATGAAAGGTACATGTCATTTTAGTTATTTCAATACGAAGCAGGCTTGTGATATTATTGAATGAACATCATGATTGCTTAGGATTAAGAAATTTAATCCTATAATACTTTATTTTTAATAAATACAACTATCGGATACAAATCAGAAAAAGTATTTTTTTGAGATACCATTTAGTATGGCAGTATCACTTTAATTCGATACCCAACAGATACATTCAAAACGGAACAGGCATCCGTAGTATTCGACTGATTATTTCTTCTAATTGTAGAATGCAATAATTGACTTATTATGCACCCAGTCCAACAACTTATCTTACTTACCTCATCTTCTGTACACAATATCACTTCTCATAAAAAATTTTGTTTACTTTTCAGTTAATAGTTTTTTTGTAAGTCCCCTGTGTAATATAATTTGATACATACAAACATCACGCCTTTACCCACAAGGGGTAGGCAGAGGTTCCTTCTTTCCTATTACTGCGATCCTTACTTAATAGGTAATGTCTTCATCATCACCAGCCTTTTAATGTCCCGACTGCTGGGCACAAGCACGGAGGAACTCGAGATAATAAATTTTTGGTCACCTATCCAATGACCGGCCTTAGCGAACATTGCTTAGTTTACGCAATCGCAGGTCAAGCGCGTCAGACCACTGCGCTACCGAGCTCCTCTCCCTCCTCTGTCTATCCCTAGCGGGCTTTAACGTCGCGAGTATTTTACATCTCTCAGCATAGCTGCCGAGATGAGCAGCTAAAAACTAGCGATCCCCCTGAACTTACTCATTCTTCCCGAACTTACAATTCATAGCCTTGTTACATCCACGAAGGCTGTAAGTCAGTGGAGAGTTCCTGAATATTAATGGGCCGTTGTAGCGATGTGCCCATCTTAAATGAGCCACCGGGACTTGCGTCAAAATGTTTTTGCATAATTTATGTAGGTACCAAAACATGCTGCAATTTATGCAAATATACAATTCGAGTGACGCAAGGTGTGGCTGAAACATCCGCCTTTACAGCTATGTTTAAAATGTAAACAGTCAAGGCAGCGTCATCGATGTGACGATGGACGAGTTCAGTATGTTGGTGATTTGATTTAGTATATAATTGTGACATCTTTATGTTAGCGAATAGCTTTCCTTGCTCAACGCTAGGCAACACGTTGGGCGCCAAAGAAAATGGAGTTTAACAGGAACTGTGCAGAAAATTATTTACTATTTAAAAATAGTTTTCAAATAAAAATTATTTGAGCTAGATAATGCTCATATCGCTCAACCAGGTAAAAAAAACAGAATCAGGTATTTCAATAATGACAATCAAACACAGGTAGTTACAAGAAAGCCCAACTCCAAGTCACTTTCATACAGCACTATGGAGTTGCCATCTCATCGGTAAACCCATAGACTACTATGACTTTTCATTTCCATTTTATGGATGAACAACAAAGAAATGAATTACCAACTTTCTTCGTAGGCGATGTAATTACAGTCACACAGTAAATGAGCTGTAATACGTATTGTATTCAAGAAAAGATTTATCTAAGGTCATATTTCGCTCAGTAATTCTAATCCCACGGCTCTATTAATGTAATAAGAGTTATAACGACGAGCGACTAACGTATCTAATTACCTGAGCAAGTGAATAATATATTATAATAGAGATTACGCACGAAATCCCTTTAGACCCTGAAAGAAAGCAAGCCAGATTCTAATACATTATTAAAACTAATAACAAAGTCTGTGCTAATGAAAGTAAATGAGGGTAGAACACAAAGCAAGGAAATACACAAAGCAATTTATAAGCAACGCTCGCTGCACGCAATTTAAAATTTATCTTAAAAACGAATTGAGATTTCACTAAGATTGTGTTTCAGCATCAAATTTATGTTAGTTGCGAGAGAAATGTGGCTTGCTTGGGTCGTAGATCAAACATTTTCATGATATGGTTGCAATTTACGAAGCCGTTACATCGTAATAGTGGTTATTCCGCCGAGATGGGAATATCTACAGTGGCCAGTGCTAGACATTAAACTCTAGAGGGTCGACTACATAGTAGTTACTGTTCATGATCTCATCGCTTTGACCTGGAACAGTTTTTTTTCTTCTTTAGAAGTACGTCACAATTTTTGACGTGAAAAAGCTTAGCGTAAGTTATTACAATGATTTAGAAAATTATAACTTATTTAAAAAAGTATTCAATTAGTAAAAATGAAACATATTCAATGGGTACTCAAGGTTGATAAGTAATTAGTTTTTGTTAATTGTATTAAGATTTCATAAACATTCTTGACACCGTTCTATACCACCGTATAAACATATAGCCGATGTTTTTTAAGCTCGAGCCTAACAAAAGTCGGCTCTGATTATTCTATGACTTTTCTAGGTTATCGGGCCGCGAAACACAATAGGAATTAGCACTTTTTGTCCGTCCCTTAACAACGTGTACCGAGGTACCTACTTGTGAGCAGCCAGCACAAAAGTGTCACCGTGAAAATTAATTCGCAATTCACAGGCGGACACAATGCGAGCAATTCATAAGGAATATTTTTATGAAATTTTTAATACTCGCATACACGAGGCTCTTGCTCGTAAATCAAGCAGTTCCGAGGGCCCTTTGAATGGACACACCAATGGCGTAGCATCTATGACAATGTATGTGGGCCTCGGCCGTACTTTTTATGTTAGACAGGGAAGCTCTTGCCCTTCATCTACCACCAACCAAACCTAATACAAATTAGTACCCCCTGGGGATTGAACCCGGGACCCCTGGATTTTAATTCCGGTGGGCAAACCATTAAACCACGGAGGCGGTAATTTTTTCGTAGGCCAGTCTTGGAATTAGGCAAATCAGGACCTAACTGCAGTGTGGTGACGGCAGTGCAGAATTCAATAATTGTCAACCACCCAAATCTCTACCATCGTACAAGGCTACTAAGGGTTAAATGAAACAGTGATGAGGAATGGGCAGCAGCGTTCCTCTTATACCACCTAGAAATGTACTGCGATTTTCGTGCTCAATAAATGGCAACAGGCTCGCAACTTCTTACATGGGACCTAACATAAATGGTGAAATGTGGGTGTTAAGTGAATTATATATGTATGTATTAGCACCTGACTGTCGAAAACGTAAAGACTTTTTATTCAAGCTACTAATACGCTCTAAGTCAGATCTACAAAAACATGATGTTTCAGCGACGTTGAAAACTATCCGGGGATATGTCGTGGGATAATTTATCTGCTCCCACTAATCTCTACTTTTCTACCTGTGGTTTTCGCCCCAGGAGGTTGTATTAAGGACTAGCAGCGACCTAATATAACTCTGTAAAAGCTTATAATCATCATTAGGCTTATTATGATAGACTCTGTTGCTTTGTAAGAATTTTAGGGTGACACAAAAAAAATGATGTCAGACAATAGGGTCGGAATTGACCCTTATCAATAATACTGTGGCAGTCTCTAATCCAATCCAATTGACTCTATAGTGTTATTGATGCACCGTACTGGGCCAGTGTGGTCATTTATGTCCCATTCTCCCTATATTCTATATTCTTTCAATTGAACATTATATATCAATAAATATTACTACAAAGAAAAAGAGATCAGTAATAATTAAATAAAATTAAAAAAAAAAACCAGTTTCGCCGTGTGGTATAGACAGCATCCCGGTTTGCGAAGAATGCGGGTTCGATTCCCGCAATATTTTTGCGCAAAATTTTTTAATCTCTTATTTTGTCATCATAATGTATTCGTTTTCTCAAAGTTGTGGGTTACATATGCAAGTTTTTTTCGCTACCTCAATTACGAGTATAATATTAAAAAAAGGTCGAGAAATAAATAAATTGCTTATTTTTTAATATAATTATCTGTTTGATGAAATCAATTTAACATTACTCTTCAGCGAAAAATGGCGAAAACGGGCATCGAATTGAACAGGAAAAGCGGATTTCAGTGAGTTTTCCCCGAATCCATCGTTAGAGATTCACATCACGACGATTGAGTAGGTACGGGTAACATTGCTACGTAAGATATTTTTGCGAGGATAATTTTGATTACTGCAGATAGGAGGAGAAAATTAAATTTGGTTCACATTCGTCAAGGACGCTGTTATAAACATGACGTAATGAGATCTTAAATTAATTTTGATATTCATTAAGTGATACATGTTGTACACATACATAAATCACGCATGTATATCTCCGGAGGGGTAGGCTGAGGTGCATTAACACACATGTTTCGCCAATTAAGTTAGGTCCTATGTGATAGGTAGCGAACCTATTGCCATCCATTAGAGCAAGTGATACCAGGAACGCTGCTGCCCGCTCCTCAACCCTCTTTTAACCCTAAGTCGCCTTGTACGTCATCCGCGGTAGAGGTTTTGGATTTTGCATTAAGTAATACTTTAATCATACTGGTGATGATGATGTTGTACTAGGTAGGAACACGGTACGGTACGGAATAGTAACTTATTTATTACAAATACCGCGAAATAGGCAATTTCAGGTCGAGTATGAGTTTTGATAGACATGCCATTTCGGCCGAGGCATATTCCAAATTCAAACAACGCGCCAGCAAAGGATTTTCATACAACATTGCTGGAGCGGTGTAATGTTCCAAATTCAAAAAATGCGCCAGCGATAGGTTTGATTTCCTCTTGTTGTAAATAAATTCGATACTTCGCGTGTTATTTTTTCATACATACATAAATCACGCCTATATCCCCGAAGGGGTAGGCAGAGGTGAACTGGCACCCACGTTTCGCCAGTTATGTTAGGGGCCATGTAATAGGTGGCGAGCCTATTGCCATTTATCGGGCACAAAAGTCGCAGTAGGTATATAGCTAGGTGGTGTAAGAAGGATTACAAGAGTCTATGCATAGAACACTGTACCTTCTGAGCTAGACAAAATTAATCTATTCGCCTGGTTTTCGCTGGGACACGGAGTGCAGATATATTTCCGTCGGGGCGCGACCAACAGGCCGATATTTCGTTCCCCCTGGACGACAATAATTTGTAGGTCCGTCGTGGCACACCGTGTATCGCTAACGATATATACCCTTCAAGTTCCGCGTTCTAATCGTAGGTAGTTGGTGCTGATTTTATCCGAGCTTTTAATTTTTTTTTATGCAAGGCAGGGAAACTTCATCTCACTTGATGGTTAGTGACGATAAGCGCCGAAGATGGAATCGAGCTTCATCCGGAACCCTCAACCACAATAGAGGGGCTGGTTATCTTATCACAATTGTCGAAATACAATAATGCTGTTAACATTATTATTATGGCGACAGATTTCGATAAGATGGGGGTAGCTAGCCAGGCGGACTTGAAAGAAGTCCTACCATCATCCAAACCGAGTACAAATCCCGGGACCTCTGGATCTTAATTCCGATGGGCGAATCACTAGACCACGGAGCCTGTTTGAAGCTTTTAATAAATATAAAATTATTATTAATTAGATTTTACTAAAATAATAGGAACTAGCCATGTGCCATCGAGCCCTTGAGTTAATATAGTGTCCCCTTCTGGACTTAATATAGTGCAGTGTGGTGACGGTAGAGTAGAACACGATGGTCACCACCCCCAATCTCTCCTGCGGGTGCAGTACAATGCGACTAAGGGTTCAGACACTCATGAGTAAAGCAATATACTGCGCTTTACATGTCCGTTAGATGGCAATAGGCTGGCCACTTTTTACATAGGAATTCACCTCTACCTACCCTTTGGCGACAAAAAGACTGCGCATTACACGTCCGATAGATGGCAAAAGGCTCGCCACTTTTTACATGGGAATTCACCTCTACCTACCCGCTTGGGAATAAAAAGGCTTCATTGACGTGTATGGCTACAATTTTAATTTCCCTTAGCGTGACAATCATTTACTAGAAACCTTGTCTCGATAAAAAGAACCAACGTACGTTTCTCGCCGATGGTATTTTAGTGTCTGTCACGTCCTGCCACCTCCGGTGGGTTGTAGACGAATTAATCAGCATCGCACAAAATGCTGTTATACCACATTTCTTTATTTGTCCCCTAGACAAGTGGAGAGCCCTATTACTTTTGACATGATATAAAAGAGATGATATATTACTTTTTGTATGTCACTTTTTATAAGGCATTTACTGAAATATTGCCTCGAGCTAAATTGCAAGAAATAGGCAACGTGACCATATTCTACGGTATTGTTATAGTAATACAAAGTTAATAAGTATTGTGTTCTGTAAATAAAAAAAGAACGAAACACATTTAACACAAAACAATTTGAATTATTCTAACAACTAAGAAGAGAAGCCAAGAGAGTTATCTCGTATTTTCGCAGTCTCTCGTATATTATATTATTTTATTCAAAGAGGCAGATTGAACGCAAATTGCCAACAATTAAAATGAGTAGGTGGTGAGCTAATGGGAATATGTTAAATTTTAAATGGATTCTAGGAATGACCGTACCCGGTTTAGGCGGTATCCCCACTTTGGTTGGCTTTACAAATAAGAATAAACAAAATCAAATAACTCACTGTTATTGGAACTTGAGTATCTATATGGTAGTAGGTGACAATTATATTCTGCTCTGCTTTCACCACCCGGTGTGGTGTGAATACACAATTATAATTTTAAAACATTTATTAATGTAATATTTGAAAAGTATCTATCCAAACTATTTAAGCGACGAAAATCATTTACAGTATACTTTAAAAATTAAACGGAACAAACAGTTCTTAATATCCAAACATTGAAATCCGCTGGGAGCTTGGCTGCATTACCTTTGATAACTGAAAGCCCCAGAGGCGAACTCAGGGCAATGCAATATATCAATCAAGCTGTAGTTTTCACGTTTTATACTATGCACGACTGTGCAAAGAACAGTAGCAGAGATAAAATTATTAATGTTGAGCCATTTTTTTACACTATAAATCGAGAAGAGATGACTAACGGTTACATTTTCATGACAATTTTATTAGCCAATACGCATGGATTTAACTTATGAATTAAAATTTTAATACGGATATATTTAAGCTTATAGCTTAGTGCAAACTCAGACATAATTTAAAAACGTGTGTATGAGATAGAGAGAGCGAGAGAGAGAGAGAGAGAGATGGAGATAGAGATAGATTCGTATTGTACATACATACATACATACATGAATCACGCCTATATCCCCGAAGGGGTAGGCAGAGGTGAACTAGCACCCACGTTTCGCCACATATGTTAGGTCCCATGTAATAGGTGGCGAGCCTATTGCCATTTATCGGGCACAAAAGTCGCAGTAGGTACATAGCTAGATGGTATAATGCAAAGGAACGGAAAGGAACGCTGCTGCCCATTCCTTATCACTGATTTATCCTTAGTCGCCTTGTACGACACCCACGGGAGAGATTTGGGGTGGTGACAATTGTATTCTACTCTGCCGTCACCACACGGCAAGATTCGTATTGTACTCTGACAAAAACCTTTTCAAAATAAAAAATAATCTTTTTGCATTTCTATTTTATTGTAATTATATATTCTGCAAGTTATTATATTAACTGCTCCACTTAGAGACGTCAATAAACTTTAATGAGTATTAACGTTTGAAATAAAACAACTTTTACGGATAAGACTCGCGTATAATTTGGTGTTTGGCATATTAATTATTTAACCCGACGTTTTGATCACTTTACAGTGGCCGTGGTCACGGGGGGACACCACGGGGGACACCACAGACCTGACAAGAATAGAGACTAATTTTGAATTGTCATTTTTTGACATTGAGTACTCATTAACGTTATTTGACGTCTCTGAGTGCGGCAGTAAATCTTAGATCATAATTTATTATTCACAATATTTCTGTGATTTAACAGATTTGGTCACCTAAGATGATTAGCTTATCATCATCATCATCATCATCATCACCAGCCCTTTAATGTCCCCATTGCTGGGGCATGGGCCTTCCCTATAGATGGAAGAATATAGGGAGATTGGGTCATAACCCACCACGCTGGCCCAGTGCGGGTTGGTGGGTATTAATAACTGCAGATGCAGCCGGAACCACCGGCTTAACGTGCCTTCCGAAGCACGAAGGAACTCGAGATAATAAATTTTTAGTCACCCATCCAATGACCGGCCTTAGCGAACATTGCTTAGTTTTCGCAATCGCAGGCCAAGCGCGCTATGCCACTGCGCTAGCGAGCTCCTCGATTAGCTTACAAGGATGATTAAATAAAAGCAAAACAATAGCAAATACTATCAAATCAAATCAAAATAAATTCATCACTATACATATACCTTTGAAAGAAAGCCAGTCTATATAGGTACATTAAAAATATATTTCATTTGTCACAGCATAAAAGCTCATAAAATATTATACGTTCATAAGCCGGGCTGTTCATTGGAAACAAAAATTCTTTTTATATTTCCAGCGTCTCATATGAGCACTGAATAAATCAAAACATTTCATTTCTCTTTCACATTTTTCTATCCAATTACACCGAAATACATTTTGTAAATGAATTCAATAAAACATTTAATTTTTTTTTTGCGTTTTTGTTTTTGTGCGTCATATAATACACGATGGTAATTTGTTGCTTATAATTGTAAACTCAGATGTCTAGATTCAACGCTGATGTGAATGTTTAGTATTAATTTAATTTTCGACAAAATTGATGAGGTATCGCTAATTACTTATTGTGATTTAAATGAAGGCCTGACCTTTAAAGAAGTTAACTGTTTAAAAGTTCTATTCATGTACATTATGCCTAAGTGACCTGACCCTGATTTTAAAAAATCACATCTGAGTAAAGTAATATATTATTTTCATTTTCATTTTCATTTCATACATGCAGAATTCTTCAGGCCAGTTATGTATTAAAACTACTATACGTAAATCGACAGTTTTATGAAATATAAAAAGCATTAGTTGTAGTCGGCAATGGTTTGAAAGCTGTTTCTCGTTTAAAGGAAACTACGATAGCCAATAACACTTATGTAGTTGATTCGATTCCAGGAACCAATTCTGTTGAATGTGTTTGCATGGATATCGATCAAGTTTCGGGATATCGGGTCTATCACTGTTTCGACTAACCCTGCCAATATTCATAAAAACCGTCGTCAAATTCATCCGCTGCTAATCTAAAAAAATCCAATAATTATTTTTTGAAGAATTATTTAAATTGTCGATTTTAGCGCGTGGTTCAATATTATTGACCATAACCTGCTAAATACACCTACATGCTGTGGTTACAACTCTTATGTGTCCGATGTTGCTTATAAATCTTGATTAATGTCAAACGTTGGTAAATTTTGCTATAGTATTAAGGCATTTTGTGGTCCGGCACGACCCTTAAAATAGTTTTTAGGTTTATTGTCAAATTCTCCTATGAACACTCGACTATTAACCCCACTGTGACCGAGATGAAGCGCTTTCTCGTAGCTGAATAAAAGAATGGGTTTTTAACAAGCATTCAAGGCTGGGAACGAGATTTACATAGTTTTTCCATGTATTTCCCAAAGGAGAAACACAGTCCATTCATTTTAAGTGCATTGTCAAAACATCCTATGTTCAGTCATTGTACTGACTGAGAAGTTATAGGAGAACTGGAACATAATTTAAAAGTACGTAGTGAAAGTATCAAACTGTGAATCAAAAAATTATAAAATACGCCCTCAGTATTATAAGATAAAAATATTTATTTGCTTAAAACATGGTCTATAGGTCTTACAAAAAAAATATAACATGAATAATTGTGGGAAAAAACGATAGGAGAACAAAAGACAGATATAATATTATATGTCCTCTAATACCTCTCTTAAATTGCTATTTTCTATACTTTGAATGGAAATGCACAATATATTTTAATGATGTGGGAGATTAGTATTTCTTGATGCAGATCGACAGCGAAGGTAACAAAACCACAGTGAGATACGACGAACGTTATTTTAATGATTGCGCACCGCGTTCTACCACGCAGACATAGGTTAAAAAAGGTATTTCAGTTATCAATCACAATATCCATTCCGACGCGCATTTTAATCAATAAAACAATTTCAGCTTAACCGACTATACGAATTCTGATAGCAGCTACATTTTTTTATAATAAATAACAGGTCACTAACAAATTTGCCACCGTATTCAAAAACTATATAATGTTTTCTAATTTGTGGTCATTGGATGGGTGACCAAAAAAATATTAAGTCTCGCGTTTTTCCGTGCTTCGGGAGGCAAGTTAAGGCTCTTGGTACATACAGTCGTTGATATCCAACAATCCGCACTGGTTTAGTTTGGTATGGCTGGCCCATTCTCCCAATATTCTTCCATCCAAAGGGTAGGCATGTGCCAAAGCAGTGCATTAGAGGTCAGGTGGGGATTATGATGCATTGAAGTGTCACTACTTACTACTATCAGTTGGCAGTTTTATTCACGTCTAATATAGTGAATATAATGGCGAGTGGATTACAGAATGGTTCCTAATGATTGTCCGCTACAAAGTTATGTCTATTTGATCGTTAATCACTATTTAATACAAATGCTTAAAATGAAATTGAATATGCTTTACTAGGAACATTAAGATAGTTTTATCGTTATGAAATAGTGAACATGACCATTTATCATATAAAGTACCGACTAAATTAATGTCGGTGTCGTAAATTCAATGCGAAATTCAATGCAATAGAATTGAGTTTTAAAAGCTTTTGTAAAATGGAAAATAGAGACATAATAACTCTAAAGATAAATATTTTTGATGATGAATATCGACGGGCACCAATACTTCCTATCATATTTCATTTTCGACTAATTGACTTATATTTATTTTGCATTTAAGGTTGATTTCTGCCTGATATTTTTACGAAAACAACAAAAAGTAAACGTTTATTTTATTTAATGCTGAATGCTAAATAAATACTAGAAGATATTGGCAATTCACCTTGGATATGAAGTTTTGTATCAAATTTGAAATAAAACATGAATGTTTTTCGACAGACAGGTAATCTGCTGAATATTGTGAATGTAGCCAATATTTTTACACTAAAGTGTCTTGCGTTTACATGTGAGCGCTGCCAACCCTCTGTCCCAGGATAATTTTCATAATAAAACATCCCTTTTCTCAGGCACTTTGTTGTAAATCAAGTTTTCCGAGCCCTTTCAATTTCCTGACCGCAACACTGCGAATGGCTCGTTTGAACGAAACGAGGTTTTCATTAGACATTCAAACAACTTTGGTACATATTTTGATCAGAGGTTTAAGGCAGAAAATAGGCAGTCTACCCCAAAAAACATTCGACGTGACCCTATTTTGTTAATTAACTCTGAAACGTATATAATAACAACACCTTTTCAGGGTTAAAATAAGAATTAAGTAATTTTCATCCTGGTTGTTGGTTTGGGATAGCATCAAAAAACATTCACGGATATAGATGTATGCGTTGAGCATTCAACGAATATTATTAGAATTGTGTAATTTTTCTAAAGATATAGGTACTTACCCTGGACGCGGACTTTTAAGGACGCGTTGTCAAAACTAAGGCAATAATGTTAATATTAGAGCTTTAAAACAAAAAAATATCATTTTGTTTGCTCATAGAAGACTCATACTGCTTTTCCATCGGAGATGTGCAAGGTAAGGCATGTGTGCTAAGAAAAATCCACCAATATAATTTCAATATTTTCGTAGTCATTTATTATTTGATAGAAACACAATTATGGTTAATAGAAATTTATTTATTCTAACAATGGAAAATAACTTTGAAAAAAAAAAAATATGGAAAATTAAATATGAACAGATATTATGTATATACGCAGCGATGAGTAATGGCTAGCAGCGTTCCCTTATGTCACCTAGCAACATACTGCGATTTACGTAGACATGGCAATAGGCTCGCCACCTACGGGACCTAACATAATTGGCGAAACGTGGATTAATTCATCTCTACCAGCCCCTTTGAGGATAAATGGGCTAGATCAATGGGATATATGTCAGACTCAGCAATATAGTCACATCGAGTCGGTTTATTGCTCGCACGCCACTCAGCCATCTCGCAGTTATCTAGTGGACAAGCAGCCTTAGGCCTCTTGTACACACACGGTTTTTTCGCCGTCAAAATCTACAGTTAATTCGCCGTGTGTAGGCACGGTCGTCAGCATTGTATAGATCACTATGGAAGTATAGACGTAGATGTAGACGTGCATGGTGGCGCCACGGCACGGGCGCCCGAAAAAGGTCATGTATAAGCTCCCTCGTTTGTTCAACCGTACGGCTAACATGCCGTACGGTTGAAAAACCGTGTGTGTACAAGAGGCCTTAGAGAGTGCCAGTGCTAATCAACTCCAAAACCGGGTGTCGTGTAGGCAATCCGTGCAGTTTCTAATTTAGTTCCACCTGTCCACTTGGCCTAGTTTTGTTTTATATCAGTGCGCACTAATTGGAAAGTCTGCAAGTTGGTACACCTGTAATTGGGAGCTGCCAGTTTGCCCGCCACTACTGTCTCCTAAACGACCGGGTGGATTTGATCCCTCGCTCGAGTCATTAGACGCTTCGTCCGAGTCCAAAGTACTATTCAATCTAGATAACACTGGCCAATTAGTGTGACCGGAGAGTTTATGTGGCGCCTGGATTTGATTTTGCTTGAGTTTTTTAGAAGCCAACGCTGAAGCTTATTTACTTTTACTGACCTTCAAAGAGACCTTCGAGAGGAGCTCGCTAGCGCAGTGGCATAGCGCACTTAGCCTGCGATTGCGTAAACAAAGCAATTTTACGCTAGGCCGGTCATTGGATGGGTGACCAAAAATTTATTATGTGGAGGTTCTCCGTGCTTCAGAAGGCACGTTAGGCTGGTGGTCCCGGCTGCATCTGCAGTCGTTAATACCCACCAACTCGCACTGGGCCAGCGTGGTGGGTTATGACCCCAATCTCCCTATATTCTTTCATCCATAGGGAAGGCCCGTGCCCCAGCAGTGGGGAAATTAAAAGGGTTGGTGATGATGATGATTATGACCTTCGAAGCACTACTTCAAACCGATATTTAATAATGACACAACTACAGACAACATATAAAAAAAAGTTGTTTCATATGAATACAAATTATATTGTGCACTTAGCACAATGACAATAGTGCATATAGCAGCTATCTTATTTAACAGGTTTCTTATAATAAAATATTGCTCTGCAAAGCGTCATCAATACCTAGACGTCAATGGGGTCAACTTACTTAAAATACTTAACATAGCTGACGAAGTATAAGTGTTGAAACCTACCTCTAGTATTTATGTATGTATGTTGTAACACTATTCAAACGTCCACCAACAAGCTACGCTATCGATCGTCCATATAATTCTAGCGTTTATTCCGTTTTATATTCCGTCAAGAGACTCTTTGAGCGGGAAAGTCAAAATGTGAAGACGACAATTCATTTAGGCGAAGAAAAATAGACGCAACAGGAAGTATTTATGCCAAAGTCTGGAAAGTACAAAGCGGGTGACAAATAAAAGGAAATACGAAATTTAAGCTGTTTGAAGAGCGGGACATTGTTCAATTTCAGCGGCAGTATACACTTGGTGTATACTGCCGCTGAAACATTCCCAAATTGAATTCATATAGCAGTGAAAGATGAGCTCGTTATAAATGTTCGTAATCTAAATCTAAGCCTCTTACATACATACGTACATAAATAAATCACGCCTATATCCCCGAAGGGGTAGGCAGAGGTGAACTAGCACTCACGTTTCGCCAATTATGTTAGGTCCCATGTAATAGGTGGCGAGCCTATTGCCATATATCGGGCACAAAAGTCGCAGTACATTGCTATTGCTAGGTGGTATTAGAGGAACGCTGCTGCCCATTCCTCATCATTGATTTATCCTAAGTCGCCTTGTACGACACCCATGGGAGAGATTTGGGGTGGTGACAATGGTATTCTACTCTGCCGTCACCACACGGCTAAGCCTCTTAGCGGTACAGTTAGTATCAGTTATTCTATGTTGAACCTGAGAAGTCCGAAGGTCATTTTCAGAGAAAAAGCTCCAACTTCCACAGTCACTTCTCTTGGTTTCAAAGAGAAAGCTCTTATTTCCACTCTCTAATTTATCTCATTCACCAGCTCTAAATTCACTGCACCATGTAAGTCACAAGATATTATGTTGAACTGTTGTAATTGTTTAATTAATACAATTTGACTAGCTTGTATTTTGATATAGGTACTAATTATTTATCCGAGAGTTACTGTTGTAATGAATATGTTAAGATTAAAAACACAAGAGCTAAATCCGTTAATTTTGTTCAATGATTTCTTAATCACGCACCAATTTTACAAAAAAAAACAGAGTATTCTTATACAAATTCCCCGCACCGGCTCTTACTCACACTCAAACGATTGATTGATCGAGTGCGGGGCAATCGATTCGAGGTCGCCGGCGTTGGCAAGCCCCATTACAGAATATTTAATTATTTAGCGTTTAATTTACCAGGTGGTCAAATGACAGTGCCGGCACGTTGATTACTATCGCAAGATATACAATGACAGATTACAAGGAACGCTGCTGTGCGTTCCCTGGGGGCCTAGACAAGTAGCCAGTATATTCGAACAATTATACTACCACTAAAACTTTATAAAACTGATGTATTAGGTCGGTACTGAGAAAACACCATGGTGTCTGACGTGTCAATTGTAAGAGTAATTATTAGTAGTTTAAATTGGTTCGATTGAAACGTTTTTCCTTTGTCACTTGAATAGGCATCTTTAAACTTTTACCAAAAACCTTTCACTTCCTCCAACACCCGCGGTAGAGGCAGAGCTGATTGTTATTCTGCTTTGCAGTCACTACATACTTAAATTAATACTGAATTGCGAATTTTTTTATTTCCCAATTGAGGGGGTTGATGCAATGTAATGCAGTGCTCAATGTTCGCTAAGACTATTCACTAGATGGGTGCCCAAAAATACGTACCAAAAGTACGGACTGCGACTGCGGTCGTTATTACCTACCAATCCGCACTGAGCCAGCGTGATGGGTTATTATAGTCCATTATCTCTTTACTCTACATATATTACATACATACTAGACATACGTGACGGCCGCCTTGGTCGAATGCTCAGATTGCTGGGTATTGGCCAAGAGGTCCCGGGTTCGAATCCTGGTAGGGGCAAACTTTGTGATGACCACAAATGTTTGTTCCCGAGTCATGGTTGTGTATATGTTTATGTAGTATATTTTCAACATTATATACATAATTATATTAAAAATATGTCCGTCATCTAGTATCCATAACACAAGTGCTTAGGCTACTTACTTTGGGCTAGATGATAGGTGTGAGTGTAAAAATATTTGTTTATTTATTTATACATAAATCACGCATATATCCCCGAAGGGGTAGGCAGAGGTGAATTAACACCCACTTTTCGCCAATTATGTTCGGTCCCACGTAACAGGTGGCGAGCCTATTGCCATATATCGAGCACATAAATCGCAGTACAAATTTATATTGCTAGGTGGTATGAGAGAAATGCTGCTGCCCATTACTCATTGCTGTCTTTACCCTTAGTCGCCTTGTACGACACCCACGGGAGAGTTGGGGGTGGTGACAATTGTATTCTGCTCTGCCGTCACCACACGGCCGTCTTTATTCTTCCATCGCAAAATATTGCTAGGTGGTATAAGAGGAACGCTGCTGCCCAACACTCATCTCGATCTTGTCCCTTTTAATAATTTTACTGTTATCATTGGTGCAAAATTATTAGACACTAGTGGTCATCCGCGGCTTCGCTCGCGTTAATGTCGGTAGTTATGTAGCCTTACTCAATAAATGGACTATCCACCACAAAAGTAATTTTTCAATTTGAACCAGTAGTTTCTGAGATTAGCGCGTTTAACCAACCAACCAAACAAATTCTTCAACTTTATAATATTAGTAAAGATATTCATAAACTATTGGAAGAACACGACGTGTTATAGTCAGCTGTAGTGACGTTTTTATTAGGACACATAAGGGTCTGCACCGAGCGGCGACGAGCCATTATGTCCCATTCGGCCCACTGAGTGCTTAATGCAGGATAATGGACTCTCTCACTATTAATTTTGCTGTTTTTGTTTCGGAAAAGGCCAAACAAGTGTTCCCCTAATATAACCGATCGAATAACGACGGTGATTGTGTACTGCTTGCGTTGCTACGTGAATGGAATTAATGGTGTGACCACGATGATTATATTACCGATGTCCTGTTCCATTTTGGAAGCTTTTTTGAATGTGTATTTTTCTTTTAACCAATTGGCCTATTTTATTCGTCATTAGTGCGTACTTTAGCTTGGGTTTGTTTAACATTAAAAATAAATTGAAACATGTTGCAGCCATATCCTATAGCAACTCGCATGTATTTTTGTAGTGTTTTTCTTGTAGGAAAATTAGTGCTTTATTAAATTTGCCAGAAATAAAAATTGGAACCGTTTCTTTGTGATGAGTGTAAGAATTTATTTTATTTAATAAAAATCTAAAAATACTCATAAATCAGGACTTTTCTTCCTGGCAAAAGGGGCAGACAGAGGTGTATCCACACCCTCGTTTGGCTAAATTATCCCAAGTCCCATATAATAGGGAGCTAGCCTATTGCCATTCACTGGGAACTTTAACAGCATATGAAATAAGTAAATTTAACTCGCAAATGAAAAAAAAAATGTTATTCCAGCTCTTAAGTGACTTACATTGATACCTGTGTCAAAAAAAAAACTATTTTGATTTTTAGTCTTAACTAGGCCTCGTTTTAAGAAATCTTACATAACACAAAACATGCATATAAAAGCATAATTGTATTGTAAGTTAGAAACAAAAGCAAAGCAATATCTTAAAAAATAAAATTGAAGATTATTAATAAAGTTCACTATTTTAACTTTATATTATCATCTTTCCAAGACTCTATAATATCCAAAAAATTAAAATTTAAAAATAATTGCAATAATTTTGCACTGACTGATGGTTGTTCCAATGTTAACGCAAACACAGAACAATAATGATAAAATCGTAAACACAAACACATTGTATGAAACTTCTCAGTTAGAATAATAAAGGGTATTCCAATATAAAACTGAACCAACGGGTAGAGCAGTCGTAAACTAAATAGCTTTATGAACATGGAGTTCAAATATTGGTGGAACGTGGCTTCCGAGACATGAACCAAGATTTATTCCGAGCCAAGATACATATGCGGGGTTACACACTGACGAAAATTAAACATGCATTGCCATTTAACGTGCAATTTTGTCAGGGTTACTTGAATATACTTTATACTTTTATTGCTGAAAATAACTAAAGTGAAAAAAACTCTAAAAACTGCTATTGTTTTCAAACCGTCTCACTTATTATTGAAATTGTCAATATTGAAGATATCATCATTTTATACATTTGGAGAAGATGCAGAGAACACACTCATAAAACAGAACGGATTCTGTGAAAGACGGCAGCGGACAATTTTGCGCCGACCACTAGCCACCCTGGCATTACCACCGAAACACGATATGATAAAGCCATTTATCGGTTTGAACTGACAAAAATCCATTGCTTTTTGACAGTTCAAAGCGATACATGGCTATTTGATATCGTGTTTCGGTGGTCATGCTAGCCGGGCTGGGTACAGGGAATCTCAATCTGGGACCACGGTCAAAATGTAAGTACTTCGTACTAACGTTGTATTATATTCTAAATACTGGACACTTTGCAATCGTGATTTAGGCCTTACCTATTTTTTCTGCCTTACTTCTAAAGTCTAAAATCCATTGACTCCAAAATTATTTCACACTTTTCGCTGATTCACCATTTATCGGTCACTCCATACCTTTTTTATGTACCGTTCAAAATATTCGCCAGTGAAATCTGGAAGCTTACAATCATTGGGCATGGCACAACGTCTCAATATATTCCGATAATATAAGAACGTAGGTTAATAACCTCCTTGATGAAGGACGATGAAATCTAATTTTTCAGCAAGATGGGCCCCGAGCTCGTAACGATCGGAGAGCAGCCAGGAATCGTAATGAATATCTTGCTTTATGGATAAACGAAGCGGAATTAGACGGCCAGTGCCGATTCCAAGATTTGCCATGTCTTTATTAATAATATAGTCTACAGTAACTAGTAGTGGAAAAAAGTAATCTTTTTTGTTTTCACTTAGGGCCGGTTTTTTGATGCATAGTTAACTGTTAACCAATTGTTAAAATTTTTTATTTATCTTTAAATGTCTCTGATATTGAACAATTAGTAACAATATCAGACTGATATTTATCCATTAGTAACATTAGTGACTCAAATTGTTACTAATGGTTACATATCACACTGATATTTAGCAATTAGTAACAGTACAAAGATTTTTAGTGGATAGAAAAAGAATTTCGAAAAATTATGATCTTGAGGCGGGAAGGCTTGAGAAATTCAAACCGAAACCGGGCAGCGGATCAGAGTGGTAGTGCTCTCCGAAATTATAATTGGTGTAGAGATTAAATTAATTAATGCACGTGTCCACGCCGCGATCTGGTGCGTACGTGCTATCCGCGTTCCATTGTTCACAGCCCGTTATCAAAACCATTGTAACTAACTTATCGCCTTCCATTGTTCACAACCCGTTATCAAAACAAAGAATATAAAGACGCATCTCTGTGATTGTGCGTTGCAAATATTGTGCTTTGAAGTGCCTTTTGTGTTGGATTCGCCTTTCGGGTTCCTGTACTGAAACATTTTGTGCATAGAAGCCGAAGTGTTACTCAAAATGATGACCAGGAAAGCCTCTACTTCTGACGCAGAAAGAAAATTGAAGCAAGCACTTTCAGACCGTGCAGCCTCAAGGGAGCTCTGTGATCAGCTAATGCAGGAGCGTGAAGAAAGTAAGCAAGAAATAGTTAAAATATTGGACAAAAATAAAGAATTAAAGAATGAGCTAGCTCAACTTCATTTTAAGTATGTGGATTCAGCAGAGCTTTGCAGTCAATTACAAGACAAAATTATATCCTTCCAGGAATGCAGTGACACCCATGAACATGCGCTCTACAAAATACAAGAGTTGGAATGTAGCTTATCACAGGCTTACAATGCTCTAAACAGAGCTAAGTCAGAAAATGATAATTTAGAAAATATGAATTGCTCCAACAGTTTGTTCAGTGAATTGTCATTGTGTCATTTTGAGAAACCTGTCATAAGTAATACTTTGTGTGCAAGCTATACTCCTCAAATGAATTCTTCTAGAAAACTTAAGAAATATATTAAGATAAATAAATTTATCAGGAAAACTAATAAATTAATTAAACGACAGAATCATTTTAAGAGTCACATTAAGCTAAGAAAACAAAGGTCAGAACTATTAAAGGAATTACAGAATATTAAAAGTAAAACTTCACAAAATGAAATTGAGTATGGATTGTACACAAAGGTAGTAGAAGATAGATTTAATTCGTTAGAAAAATGTGTGGTAAAAATGTTTAAAAATATAGAACTTATCTCGGAGAATAATTTAAAATACCAAAAAATATTATGTAGGGATATGGAAGACATGTGCAATTATAATGCGGACAGGTTTGATGCATTAAACAAAAAACAGTGTAGTATTTTACAGAAACAAAGTTCTCAAATAGCTGCATGTCCACTGCTGAACCAGCTGAGTTCCACGGAGGAATGTCAAAATTTTACTAAACCAATCCCAGCGGTGGACAGTCAACTATCACCAAAAAATGCAGACTTTGTGAAGGATTGCCAAAGTTGTACTTTTACTTTGACCGATAGATATTTAATATTTAGTGATGAAATTGGTAAAGACTTTGGTAATTTACTCTCTAAACAGTGTGGTCAACTGGCCTTTAATTACTGCATGCCAGGCAATAGCTTAGAGAACATACTGACTAAATTACTACAATACTCATTTGTAAAAACTGATACAGTAATTATATTTATAGGAAATAGGAGCGGAGAAAATAAAAATACTTTCAAAGAATACATTTCTAAATTATCTTTGTTAAATGTCAAACAAATTATTTTATACACATTGCCATACAGTAATAGCCTGTCATCAGAGGAAAATAATAAAAGATACAACTTGAATTTAAGTCTGCATACCATGACACAGTACTGTGATAAGATACATGTCATTGATACTAATAAAATGACTCATAATTTTCGCATAACGGGGGGTAGAATGTTTCTATCCAATTTTTATAAAAAACAAATAGCAATCTCGCTATGCTATACTTTAAAAACATTAAACAAAAATTTGGCTAATCCATATACTTTTAGTAATAAAAAATATTTTGACAATGCTTTTATTGAGCAATTAGGTACTGACGTACAAAATTGTACAGTGGAATTTATTCCAAATAATTTAAATTAGTATGTAAGACAATAGAGAAAGTCTCTAGCGCATTGCCAAAATCTAGTATGCTGCAAATAGTCCACCAAAATATTCAAGGCTTTTCAGGTAAGGATCTGGAATTATTGTTATACTTAAACAGTATAAAAGCTCACGTTTTATGTTTAACTGAACATTGGTTAAAAAGTAATGAAATACTTTCCAAATATGAAAATTATAACATTGGTAGCGCCTTCAGCAGAAAAACTGCAATTAGAGGTGGTTCATTAATAGCATTGCAAGAGGGACTAAAATACAAAGAACGGAAAGATATTGTACTATATTCCATTGAACAAATAATTGAAGTCTCTTGTGTAGAACTTGAGTGAAACATAGATAATAGGGTTATAGAATCCGATGATGCAGTTGCAAATGCCTTTGAAACTTTTTTCACCGACATCCCTGCTCGAATAACTAGCAAGCTTAACTCTTGCACCAAAAGAGCTCTGGCTCTACTAGAATCAAGTACAGTCAAATCCAATATATCTTTTGATTTTCACAAAATTAATGCTGACACAATTATTAAAACTTACAAATCCTTGAACATGAAGAAAACTGAAGATTTGTGGGGTCTATCAGTCAGTATTCTGAATTCCATTATTAATATCATCGCCCCTCAATTGACAGCAATATTTAATAAATGTATAGATGACGGCTGTTTTCCAAATTTAATGAAGCACAGTAAACTTATACCCTTGTTTAAATCTGGAGACAAATGTGAACCCAATAATTTTCGTCCCATTTCCATATTACCGTCCCTTAGTAAAATCTTTGAAAAAATTATGCTAAACCAGCTACTTTCTCACTTTACATCTAATAAACTTTTACATGTTAAACAGTTCGGGTTCACGAGGGGTAAATCCACCACTGATGCTGGCATAACTCTCATTAAACACATATTTGATGCTTGGGAAAATCGGCAGGATGCTTTGGGTATTTTTTGTGATCTGTCAAAGGCATTTGATTGTGTTTCACATCAAACATTATTGGCGAAATTACAACATTACGGTGTATCTACTACCTCATTGAAACTGGTAAAGTCATACCTGAGTGACAGGACTCAAAAGGTAGTGATTAATAAAGCCGAGTCCTCGGGTTCACGAATGCGAATGGGTGTTCCTCAAGGATCAATACTAGGACCATTGCTGTTCATAATATATATAAATGACCTTCCCTTCTATACAGAATCTCTATGTGACACGGTGCTATTTGCAGATGATACCTCATTAATTTTCAAAATAGACAGAGGTAAAGATAATTATGATGACATCAATATAGCAATTTCCAAGGTTCTAGATTGGTTTACAAATAACAACTTGCTACTCAATTCTAAAAAGACCAAATGTATTAAATTCTCTTTACCAAATGTAAGGCAAGCTAGTAGTCAGATTGCAATTAATAATGAAACAATTGAATGTGTCAATTCTACAGTGTTCTTAGGAATAAGGTTAGACTCAAGATTGCAATGGTATCCCCATATTTCAACTCTATCCGAAAGATTAAGTTCAGCAGTATACGCCGTAAAAAAAATACGGCTATTAACTGATGTTCAAACAGCCAGACTTGTATATTTCAGTTACTTTCATAGTGTTATGTCGTATAGTTTACTGCTTTGGGGCACAGCTGCTGATATTCAGGATATATTTATTCTACAAAAAAGAGCTATACGTGCTATTTATCAATTAAAACCTCGCGACTCACTAAAAAATCTATTTAAAGACATTAATATCCTAACTCTTGCTTCACAGTACATATACGATTGCATTCTATACGTCTACAAATATCTAAACACATTTGCAAAAATTAGTGATATTTATAAATGCAATACTAGAAATAAAAACAAACTTTCCTTCCCTAAACTAAGATTACACAAAGTAGCTAATACTTTTGTAGGTAAATGTATACTTTTTTATAATAGGATTCCAGATTCTGTGACTGAACTGCCTTTACACAAATTTAAGCCCTATATAAAAAATATAATCCTGAAAAAGGGGTACTATAAAATTCAGGACTATTTAGATGACAAAGATGCTTGGAATCAATAACTTTTACATACTTATTATATAAATACTAAATATCCTTATCCAGTATGATTAAACGATTGCCCTTGAGTGTTCTTTATTTAAAATAGACATTGTGTTTGTAATGAAGGATGTTGATAACTTCAGAATTTTTATCTTTATTGACATACTATTACTTGACGTTGTAAGTTATTGACATCTTTCAATTTCCAATTATTAATTAACTTAAATTACTTTTATGTAAAGGGAGGAAAAAACCTGACTGAGTTTCTTGCCCGTTCTTCTCAGGACAGGGCCTCCTGGTAGTTTGCGAACGGATGGCGTAAATTTCTTGTCTTGACGATTCATAAGTGTATTGTAATCATACCAGATATGAATAAACGAATTTTGATTGATTGATTGATTGATAATTCTTTTTCTAACCACCAAAAATCTTTGTACTGATTTTTCTTACATTTATATAATGTTAAAATTAAAATCGAATAATTAGTAACAGTTTTTATCAATTGGTTGAGTTAACTATGTATAAAAAAACCGGCGCTTAGTGATGTACACTGCGCAAGTTATTACTATGTAATTATTTTTCACACATTACATTCTTACATTCTTTTAGATATAATGAATATTAACTTGTTTATCATCAGCTTCTTACTCTGTCCACTGGTTATCGGGGGGTTGGCGCACGAGGTTTGCTGTTTCACTCTTGTTTGACCTCATAAAAATCAGACGTCATCAGCCACATCCACTTTTTGATTCATATCACCCATCACACCAGAAAGGTGCTACTAATGAATGAATATATAGAAAAGTTATGGATGGATGATGTGTGTGATGGATGATACGAGTTAAAATGATTTGGATGGATATGACGTTTGCCCCAAATAAATTAACTAGTAGTCGCCCGCGGCTTCGCTTGCATTGATGTCGGTTGTTATATAGCCTATAGCCTTCCTCAATAAATGTATTATCCAACACAAAAATTTTTTTTGAATTTGTGCCCGTATCTTCTGAGATTACTGCGTTTAACCAACCAAACAAACAAACTCTTCAGATTTATAATTAATATATAATACTAGTGATCACCCGTTATGGACTATCCAATACAAAAATATTTTTTCAATCTGAGTCAGTAGTTCCTGAGATTAGCGCGTTTAAACAACCAACCAAACAAACAAACAAACTCTTCAGCATTATAATAATATTATAAATGATAATACAGACATGCATACATGCATAAATCACGCCTACCTATATCCCAGAAGGGGTAGGCAGAAGTGAACTAGCACCCACGTTTCGCCAACTATGTTAGGTCTCATGGAATAGGTGGCGAGCCTATTGCCATTTATCGGGCCCAAAAGTCGCAGTATATTGCTAGGTGGTATAAGAGGAACGCTACTGCCCATTCCCAATCACTGATTTATCCTTAATCGCCTTGTACGACACCCATGGGAGAGATTTGGGTGGTGACTATTGTATTGTAGGTACTCTTCCGTCACCACACGTCTTTATATCCTACGATTACATAAACCGAATAATAATAGAATAAATAATTAATCTCGTGATCACAAATTCCAGAAAAATTATCTACCCTCCGGGAGATGTATGCGTGCCACGTTGCCATTGATCACCGGGAAGCTGCGCTATAAAATTGGAGCCATTTATGACCCAAATTTTATAGCAATCTCGAGCGCCGACGAGGATTCCGTAGGTTTATTCTTAAGCTTGCTAGATGAGTTTCTGTGTGCAAAATATGATGCTGTAAAAGCCGTTTTGTTTTTTACTTGACAGATCAAATGACTATCTCGTCCAAATAGGTAGGCGTGAAATCCGTGTTAAGGGTTTTTTAAGGATCCAGCTGGCTATATTTCGTTTGGAACTTTTATTATTTCATTGTTCGTGCAAAAAAGGTCTGTTCACGCTTCGCTGAAAGTCCTTTTAGCCATAGATTGTGGGGAATAATTTTTGATACTTATTATGTTATGGTTATATACGATTAACTCTGATGACAGATTTCCGAAAGACTTGCGTTTTTAAAGTCCGTTGCTAAATTTTACGAAGTATTATTTCTTATTTTGTTAGAACTAAGTGCTTTAAACTCTATTAAAACTGCTTTAAGTGACGTAAAAATGTCGTGCTTACAAACAATTTGCTCGGATTATATTCATGCTTAAAGTGGGTAAAGTATGGTTTGGGTAAGGTATGTTGGCTGAAATTAGTGCACTTAGTGAATAAGATTATTTTTTATATCGTTATGTATTTCTGTCAACTTCATGCTGTGTTCTCTGGATTGAAGATTTAATAAACTTTAGCCCGTATTTTGTTGTTTGATAAAATATTATAATTATTTGAAATACTTGGGCGAAATTTCGGTAGGTCATCCACACAAACATCTCTTTCTGCTCTTATGACAATGAACAGGCACGATTTATGCATTTACATATCGATTTTTATCTGTCGTTAGATAAAAGTGTTAGCGCACACAAAGAACACAAACCGAACTAACAGTCTCCTGTTAGTTGGGTTTGTGTTTGTCAAATATAGAGCTATTTAAAAACGCACAGCAGGACGATTTAAAAGCAATCTTTTAATTTATCAGCGACGAACGTTGCTCCGATTAGAAGGAGATATATTGCCGGCCATATACAGCACAGTGCGCCGGTCAAGCGAATTATTGCCGACTAGGGAGCACAAATGTAGGCTCGCGAATCGGAAGAAATATATCAGCAGTGTCTGACTGAAAAACGATCTTCTTTATAAATCAATAAATTATTTTTAATGACAACATTGATTACTGCAGTAGTAGCATTAGTAGCATAGGGCGGCAACGTACAGACAACAATACTCTAAGTAGCTACATTTTTTTACAAATCTGTTTGAAACATTACGTCAAATAAATTAAGGCTGAAAATCAGTTAAAGAAATTTGACAGTTTACGTTATGCTGACTGTTATCAACAGCTTATCAGTCAGCTTAACGTAAATTTCTGTACCATTCTTTCTAAACTGTTCTGTTGCATTTTCAATTGTTGGAATATTTAAATAGTGCACACCTTGATGAAGAGTAGCGCACCTCAAAATACTGACTTTTTAGCAATATTTTTTTATGGATTTATATTTGAATGATTCTTAAACTATTGTGACTCATAGTGCCATCTACATTTTAAAGAAAGAAATTTTTACACAGGTCTTTGGACTTAAAGTAGGTTAAAGGTAGGAAGTGAAACTTTTCGGGGGTAGGAAGTGAAATTGTTAAAACGTATTTTTTATAGCTCTGTATTAATTTTAATTTTAATAATATTCAAATCAATAATTATATATAATTTTTCTACAATATCTAGTATGTATTGATTGCATAAATACCTGCAGAGTTAATTCCCTTCTGTAAACACTACTGAGAAAGAAAAAAACTTGGTCATACATCAAATTTACTATTTATTCATCACTAGTGCACTAAATCAATGATGGAAGGAATAAAAAGCACTATGGAGACACTGGCACAGTCCTTTTCGACCCGGATGGCAGCCTTTGAAGCCGAACTAAAGAAATCCCAAGAACCATCAACATCAAGCATAGCCTCATTAGCAGTTGATTTTGAATGCTTTAGGTGTTTTGTCCTTGCAACATTCAAAACCATTGAGGGACAGGTTGCTGCACTCACAGCTGAATGTGACAGAATGGAAATGCGGAGTCGCCGTAACATGCTTCTTCTTCATGGTGTGCCGGAGCAAAGTGGTGAGAATTTGATAAAGACTGTCCTAGATTTATCAAAGAGGTGTACTGGCATGCAACAGTTGGGTGTGGCGGAGGTGGGCCAGACACTACGTCTCGGGCACAGAACGGATCGGCCAAGACCACTGTTGGTAAAGTTTTGTTCTGAGTCTGTTCGCGACAAATTCTGGTTTGCGAAGACTGGCTTTAGGGGCTCTGGAGTAACAGTTTCGGAGTTTCTGACTAAGTCGCGCCACAGCCTCTTTAAATCTGTTCGTGAGCAGCTGGGTGTCTCCAAATGTTGGACACGGGAAGGCCGTATCTATGCTTTGGATAGTGATGGTAGGCGGCATACAATTACTTCCTCAGCTGACATTGAGAAGTTGAGTACATCAGCGAATAACACTGGGAAGCCGTCTACAACAGATGTCGCAAGCGCTTCGTCCTCTGGGGCTGGCAGAGTCAAGAGAACAGTGGTTTCGAAGAGAAAATAAGTATTTATACCCTTATGTATTTGCTTTGCTTGCTGCCTAAATGTATGCCCTTTCTTTTCACTAGCTATTTTATTTGCATACCATAATTGTCTAACTTATTTTAGTATGGCAGTACTCCGTAGGTTTTTTTCTTCTTCTTCATTCTTTGTTAATTTCTTGCTGCATGATATTTGTATGTAGGTATCGGTATTTAGGTAGGTATATTTATATAACTATAGCTATAGTATTTTGCACTCACTACCTCACTAGAGCTCTATTTAAATTAAAAAGTTAAAACTCATTTTTAGCTTGATAACCTCAATTTTGCTTGTTTTGTTTGTCAATTGTCAATGTCAGCACAGAACAATGTCAATGTCCTGCGGTCTGTCACTTGTCTATGTCTTGTAAATTTCATTAATGCTTTGGTGAAGGCAAAGGGTCGTAGCACATGCAGCCAGGTATATAGTTTTGTTTTTAATTTTAGTTTAGTTCTTTCAGTCGACCTGTGGGTATTTATGTTATGTATAATTTTTTTAATACATTTTTTTTTTTTTTTTGTAATATTTTTATTTAATTTATTTATTACTAATTTTAAAGTATTTTATTTATTTTATCGATTTAATAATTTTTATTTACAATAGATAATGGATGTATCTTTAAATAACAGTGACCTTTATTTATCTTGTTCTTCCACTTCTGATTCCAGCTTTTTGAGTCTTGATAGTTCTCTTGGGGAGCGATTAGACGACTCCTTCTCTGATGTCCCGAAAGGCTTTAATGTGGTGCATTTTAATGCTCAAAGTGTACCAGCTCACTACACAGACATGCTTGATACTTTTGTTGATAAGAATATTCATGCTATTCTTATCTCTGAAACTTTTTTAAATCCTCATCTTCCTTCCACTTCGTACTCTCTTCCTGGTTACACACTTATTCGTAACGATCGTGTAAGCTCTTCTCATGGGGGTGTGGCTATTTATCTTCGTTCAAACTTCCCTTTTACTATTCTTAGTCACTCACCTCAGCCACCTCCCCTTAATACTGCCGAACATCTGCTCGTAGAAATCTCCATATCCCATACAAAGGTTCTTTTAGGTGTGTATTATAGTCCCTCCTTAAGAGTCGATTACTTTGCATCATTTGAGCAACTTCTTGAAAAATTTCTACCGTCTTTTAATCACACTATTATAATGGGCGACTTCAATACATGTTTATTGAAAAACGATTCCCGTGCTCTCAAACTAGTTTCCTTAATCAACTCTTTAAATTTACATATTCTTCCTTTAACTGAGACACACCATTTTCCAAACTGTTCCCCATCTCTTCTAGACTTAATGATAGTCTCTTCTCCCAGCTTGGTAAGTAAACATGGTCAATATTCTGCTGATGCTTTTTCATATCACGACCTGGTGTTTCTATCTTATCGGCTTAGACCTCCGAAAGAAAAACCGCGAATTCTACTCCAGCGTAATTTTAATAATTTGGACGTGCAGCAGTTACAGAAAGACGCACTGAATTTGAAGTGGTCTACTGTATTCGATGCCGACTCTGTAGACAAACAAGTAGAATGTTTCAATTCTCTTCTAATTGAACTTTACGACAGACACGCCCCTGTACGGCCAGTTAAATTTAAACACCTTCCTGCTCCTTGGCTGACTGAGGATATTCGTGTTTAGATAGCAAAAAAAAATACTGCCAAAACGAAATACAAACACGACCCCACGGACAGTAATCGCCATAAATATAATAGAGCCAGAAATCGTTGCAATACTGTGGTAAGGGACGCCCAAAGACGCCATATTCACAAATCCGTTCAAAATGAAGACCCGGCAAAGGTCTGGAAATTTTTAAAATCTCTGGGCATTGGCAAATCTAAGCACAGTGGTTATGAGAGTAGTTTAGATATCAATGCTCTTAATTCTCACTTCACTTCTTCATCCTTTATTGATGCGCACTCAAAGTCTGTTACTTTAAGTAACCTCTCCTTACTGCCAACACCAGATTATCCTTCATTTATTCTTAACCAATTTACCGATAGTGATGTCAAGAGAACTGTACAATCAATAAGCTCCAGTGCTGTCGGTTGTGATTCAATTAGTCGTAATATGATCCTTCCTTTATTAGATATCCTTGTTCCCATAATTACCAAAATCCTCAATTCCTCTGTGACAGCTGGTGTTTTTCCTTCTGTCTGGAAGGATGCTTACGTCATACCACTTCCTAAAAAATCCAATCCTACTATTTTTTCTGAGTATCGGCCTATTTCCATTCTTCCTTTTATTTCCAAGGTCCTTGAGAAACTTGTTCATCGTCAACTCACTGCCTTCCTTAATTTAAATAATCTCCTAAACCCCTACCAATCCGGATTCCGTACGGGTCATAGTACGACTACTGCTTTAACAAAAATCACTGATGACATTCATCGCGGCATGGAAAATCGGCATCTAACACTTCTCACTCTGTTAGACTTCAGCAATGCTTTCAATTCTGTGGACTTCGATGTACTTCTTGGTATCCTGCGGTCTCTTGGCATATCTCCTACGGTAATTGGTTGGTTTCGAAGTTACCTGGTTGGGCGGCGGCAGCGAATACGCATAGAAGATACCTTTTCTTCGTGGTGCAATATTGCTGCTGGAGTCCCCCAGGGTGGCGTACTATCTCCTCTTCTTTTTTCTATTTTTATTAATGCTATTTCTAAATTGCTTTCTAGTTCCTACCACTTATTTGCTGACGATCTACAGATTTACACACAGGCTTCTTTACCCGACCTTGTAAATGCTATTGCAGTTGTTAATAGGGACCTCAACATTATCAGCAATTGGAGCAATTCCTATGGCATTTTGATCAATCCACTCAAAACTCAGACCATCATCATCGGAAGTCCATATTTTGTGAGTAGGATTGACTATAGCCAATTGCCAGCTGTCTGTTTTGGATACACTACTATTCCCTTTTCGAAAACAGTCAAAAATCTGGGAATTATGTTTGACCAGTGTTTGAAGTGGCACCCTCAAGTCGAGGCTGTTCGGAAAAAAGTGTATGCTGCGTATGGTTCAATAAATAGATTTCGTAATTTCCTACCTACTTGCACTAAAATTACTTTAGCACAAACACTGTTAATGTCAATTATTGATTACGCTGATGTCTGTTATGCTGATCTTTCGGAGGAGCTTCTCGATGGGCTGCAAAGGCTACAAAACCTATGCATTAGGTTTATTTTTAATCTTCGCAAGTATGACCATGTTTCTTCCTATCGGCAAAAACTTAATTGGCTCCCTATTAGGCGACGAAGAGACTTACATGTTTTATCCCTCCTATATTCTGTTCTCTTCCTACCTACATCCCCGTTTTATCTAAAAAGCTGTTTCTCCTTTCGCTCCTTCTCTTCTTCTCGCAATTCTCGTCCCATGTATGATCTCACCCTCAACTATCCACTCCATACGTCTGGTTTCCTAACCAATTCCTTTTCTGTAGATGCTGTTCGTCTGTGGAATTCTCTTCCTGTGGGAATTAGGAGCGCACGCACGTTGGAGTCTTTTCGGCATCAGGTAAGGAAGCACTTCTTAATCTCTTCTTAATAACTTTATGCTCCATATCATTTATTTATATGTATTTTATGTAATTGTGAATATTTATGTGTATATGAATATATATGAGAATATGTATGTATATTTAATTTTTTTTGTTAGTATTACTCTTTTTGTTTATTTATTGTATATAATTCTTGCACCTATTCCCCGTTTCCATTTCCGTATTTTTTATTTCTATCACCCTCGGTTGCCTGGAAGAGATTGCTTTTTAGCAATAAGGCCGCCTATTGTACTGTTTTTTTTTTCTTTCTTTATAATGTTGCTTTTTTTGTATTTTCTATGTGTGCAATAAAGAATATATTATTATTATTATTAAAGTTATTCCAATAAACGTAATAAGTCGCTTTGTATTATTTCGATTTCTGCTACACTTTATCTAAAGGTGCGATATCGAAGTTTCAAAATATCAGATTATTTGGTTATCAACTTATTCATTTTGTAGTTTTGGATGTTATTCGGAATTGGAATTCATTTTCACCTTTATAATTTTGGATAATATTCGGAATCGGATCGGATAGTTCGTAAACGAACAGTTCGGTAGGTAAGACATCTGCAGCATGAGACAGCTACTTACAGAACACGTTATCAATTACACCCTACACTGTCAAATAAACCACACCTCAAACCGTGGTAATCAATATAATCGCTAATCTCATTGTTTGCAGCAAGCCTAGACAATGTACGTACAATTAATCATGTTGCCCACAAACAGCTACGTACATTGGATACATAAACTGAACCAATGAAGAGGACGATAAAAACTGGGGCAAAACATAGCTATTATTCTTTGTTATTACAGTTCAGGTGTGCTCGAGTGATATATTGGCGAATGGTTTCGTTTTTGTGATCGCCACAGAACTCCAGTAGACGTTTAGATAGCACCTACGTGTGCCTTTGAGTGTCGTAAATGAGGACGGTGCTTTTTCATGCCAGTCTCGGAAAAGTGTTTTTGAGACTATCGGCTTTTGTTTCACATCTGGTAAGCGCGCTCGGTTTGTGACTATTCAATACTTGCGGTGTTTAAAGTAAACGCTTGGCCACTGCCGGTATTTTTTTCATGTTCCCAGGTTATCTGGCAATATTAATATCTATTAATTAATTATTGCATACTTGTGAAACGCCTCTTTACCCTTTAGGCGCGAGATTTATGTGTATGTATGAAATGTACTTTCAAATATGTGTCGCTATAAATGTGCTATTCGTTTTAGGGTCGTCTGTGCAAATATATATTTTTTTTATATAAACGTACGTTGTTTCATAAAGTACGCAATATGAAAGCTTTGTATTCATTATTCGGCAGTTATTACTCCCAAAAAGACATGTGAATATTACGGTAAAATCAAAATTAAGAGCATAAAAACTTTACTGTCGGAGTTTTGTGCGATAAAATACTAACACTCGTATCTATAGTCAAGTCAAAGTAATTACTTGATCAAAAGACGGTACTTGAATTGTCATTTTTAAACATTAAACAAGAATTTTAATGAACTAAGAACTGTCTAAAGTAAGAATATTGTATAAAAATTACAATTTAAGAAACGACTTTTACTCAAGTAATTACTTTGACTTGACTATAGATACGAGTGTTAGTATTGTGCACGACGGACATATCACTACAGCGTACGGAGACAACAGTTTTTGCGTGTGCCCCCTGAGTTACGACTGACCAGTTTTTCTATGCACCGCAGTTGGAGCATTCTTGTTCTAAGTCACATTCTGCTAAGTAACTTAGATTTTTTCATACATCTTTTTACGTTTCCAATAAGGAAGAAAATTATTATTGATGTTACAGAGATATCTTTGAAATGGTCATAAGGTGACTGAACACATTGACATGGTTACAGGTAAAATTAATGTTCAATAAATATGTGACTTTCGCAGTTCGGTCGATAAGCGCTGGTATATCGACTAGTAATTCGCAGGGGAAGTTCACAGCATGCTTCGCTTGACTACAACCAGCAGAACTTTAAGACTCCTTTCATTCTGTGGCGTGTCGCCAAACGCGTGCAAACGCGACCGGCACATTTGTATGAAGCTTCATAATAGCTTTCATTGTTCCGCGTGCCGGCCGGTTGCGCAGCTTCATACAAAATGTGCCGGTCTTGAGCGCGCGCGACCGTCTAATAAGAATAATGAAATGCGTCTAAATGTGTCAAAGTCTCACGCCTCGAGTGTGAACGAATTGTGACATTACAAGTACTAAGCATGCATAGGTCGTGGAAGGTCGACTAATAAATAATGCATACTAGGAATCTGTTCACGCCTTCGGCGGCTATGGTCAGTAAATATAAAATTTTAATACTATATTTATACACAATGTTAAAAGGTGATACGAATAATGATAGATGATTTTCATGAATTGTTCTAACCAAACTCTATACAACTGCATTCAAACAAAAATAACATACATACATACATAAAATCACGCCTATATCCCCTAAGGGGTAGGCAGTGGTGAACTAGTACCCACGATTCGCCAATTATGTTAGGTCCTATGTGATAGGTGGCGAGCCTATTGCCATTTATCGGGAACAAAAGTCGCAGTACATTGCTATTGGTGGTGGTATAAGAGGAACGCTGCTGCCCATTCCTCATATATGCCTTAGTCGCCTTATACGACTTTCACGGGATAGATTTGGGGTAGTGACAATTGTATTCTACTCTGCCGTCACACACAAGCAAAAATAATTTATTGGTAATAATTTTAAAAGACAAAAAAACCGTGCGACAAAAACACTAGCCGTGTGGTGACGGCAGAGTAGAATACAATTGTCACCATCCCAAATCTCTCCCGTGGGTGTCGTACAAGGCGACTAAGGATAAATCAGTGATGAGGAATGGGCAGCAGCGTTCCTCTTATACTACCGTCCTGACAATGTACTGCGACTTTTGTGCCCGATAAATGGCAATAGGCTCGCCACCTATTACATGGGACTTAACATAATTGGCGAAACGCGGGTGAGAATTCACCTGTCTACCCCTTCGGGGATATGGGCGTGATTTATGTATGTATGTATGTATGTAAAAAAACCGTCCTGCGTGTAACGAGAAAATCTCTCACGAGAAAATGACACACTAGTAGGGCAAAGGAAGGACTTGCATTCTTAAATTAGTTATAACTGGCCTCACGGGCTCTAACCGCAAATTTTCATAAAGGCCATAAATTTGTGACCGACAGAAAAAGAAAGCAAAAGCCCTCAAACAACTTTGTCCTGTTCCGGTGCCGTAATGCTAAGAGGCGGAGTTCTGATAAATAGCGGACATTTTGAAAATGCGAAGCTGTGGAGACAACATTTTTTATGTTTCATGCTCATTGCCCGCAAGTTACGAGGCGGCGTTTTTAACATCAGAAATGTGATAAACGTACACGACTTTGTGCGCCGACGAAATTCTTCGAGCCGGAGCACACGTCTCGCTGTGTTGTGAAAACAATTTTTGTTGAATTTTGTTTGGACTTTAAATATTTTTAAATATTTTTTAATTATAATTTAATTTAATAAGGATCAAATGTAACTATAGACACAAAGTCTGAAAATAAATTGATTTTATTTAGTATTTAAAGGAAAGACTTTCCTGAAAATTTATTCCGCCTGACCTAAAGGTCATATTCGAATAACATTAGTCATGTAATGTTGTAATGTTGTTTGCCAGGGGTAAGTAAATTCGCCTGATAGGAAGCGTTGTGATGGGAGCAGAATAAATAATCCTCTAATCTTCTACTCTCTTAATTTTCTTCCCAGTTTATCTGGGGTCAGTGCAGTGTGCGGTCTTCTACCGTTGATATCGGACAGACGTCATCAGCCTTTCGATTCATATCATTCATCAAACGGGAAATGTGGAAGACTCCTCATCTCCAACCCTCATTATCATCATGTATGTCAGCATGTCCTTCAATAGCACAGGCCTTAACAATAAAATAGAGGTAGAATAGGCCACCCACCACTCTGACCCAGTGCGGAAACAACGGCTTAAAGTGTCTCCCAAAGCACGGAGGATCTCGAAATAGCATGTTTTGGTTACCCATCCAATGAACGGCCTTAGGGAAAATAGCTCAGTTTACAAAATCGCAAGCCCAACCGCGCTGAGCCATGGCACCATCGAGCCCCTCCACGTCAGCGTTGCACCATAAAAACCTCAGCGAGACCGCGCAGTTTTATCAGACGGCACACGAACGAGGAGATGGTTTTATGCCCGTTGTCGCACGAGTTACGGTCAGGGCGTTTTTCACCTCGGCCCCGAGCGACGATATAAACTTGGTTTGGTCTCACGCACATTACGCACAGCCGGTGTAGGGCCCAATACAAACAATTTATTGTATTGTTATGGATCTGGGGGCCGTCTCCGGGCACATATTGGCAAAAATGGCAACGTTAACAAAGGAGTTCGGTAATAATAATCACGTGGAACCCTTTCTGTTCGTAACGTCGTTTGAGCTAAGTTGCAAACTTGCCAATGAGATGTAGGCAGTTTAACTTTTGAACGTGGCAGGTACTACGTGGTAATAACTACCATATTTAAAAGCGTAAGCTTACGGAATACGATTGCATTTGTAATTTTAAAAAATTACACTAATGTGATAAGGGCTTACGAGAAAATTGTATACAGCCTGCGACAGCGCGAACTTGACTCTGCTGAAAGATGATGTTGCTTTGTTCCCTTGAAAATGAAAATTCTTATATACAATTGTGATTATTATACTTTTTATTTGAATGTTAATAAATGTTAGAAAAATGTTAACAATTAAAGAATAAATTTACTACATGCATAACAATAAAAGTAAACAAAATTTCAAGAACTCTTTCTCAGGTAATCACTTCCATTATGTGTCTACCCTAAAACCGACGTAAGCTTTTTCAGGAGCGCAATAAATCATCACCATGCTCAGCATGCATAAGCAAAATGACCATTTGACACATGCGCCCCGCGCTACCACTGCTGTTGATCAATCAGAATCCAGAATCACGCCAGTTATTGGTGTGTATCAGAGCGCGGGGCACCATCGGGATCCTTCCGACGACGGGCGGAAGGCCATGATATATCGCGCCGAATCCGATTAATTTGCGAGCTCTGTGGCACAATAACGTTTAAACGCGCTTTGTCTTCACCTCAGAACATACTTATTAGGTGCGTAACTATGATAGTAGTTTCGGCAGACAACCGTGAATTTACCATTTACGGATAACATGACATGGTATTAGTACAATACGCATGCCATGATTTACTAGCGACATATGAGTGCGTACTTCAGTTCGCAATAATTATGTAGCTTTGAATGCAATAATTAATCCATAAACTTCGGTTACTTAGGTGTTTTAAGTCTCCTATGCTGGCCTGGGAGCGAACAAATAACGTAGAATAGGCCAGCCCAACTCATCCCGTGGGTGTCGTAAGAGTCGACTAAGGAAGATTGCCCGGTGTAGACCAATAAGCACCTTGGGGCACCCGAATGGTGGAGGGCAAACCACCAACAACAGCGTACCCAAAGAGGGTTGGTGTCAGGCAGGCGGCCGGCTGTAAAACCTAAGCCAAAAACTTGAGCAGTATGGAATGGAATGTTGTCATTCTAATCACTCTCTCCGTTCATGGGTCTCTCGACATGGTCCGTTCAGTCTCTTTTCTATACATTCATTCATCACTAACACCATTACGGTGGGATGGATGATATGAATCAAAAGGGATTGGATGGCTTGATGACGTCTGACATATGAATGGAAGAGGAAACATACTGCGCCGACCCCAGATAGACTGGGAACAGGGCAGGGAGAAGAAGAAGAAGAAGACTTAGGTGTTTTGATGAGACGTAATTTAGCATCTTAGCTGACAGACCTTAGACGACGGTGCCTTTTCCATACCGCTATATGGAGTAGAATATAGATTAAGAATTTGAAATCTTAGCTGCGTCCATCAACCCCTTAACTCATGAATCGTCATCTTCACGGCTTACTTTCTTCTATTAGATATGTAACATATTTGGATATTGATTGATTTCAAATGGCTTACCATCGCTTGGACACATTCACCTGCTATTATATGCAAAGTGTTGTCGCTCGACTTCATTTGTTATACAAAAATAGTTCGACATTTTTATTCAATTCTCATTTTCATTCATTCTTTGGAGACGGCATTTGGATGCAAAGCCTATGATCGTGGTGTAGGTAATAGGTATCTGTTATATGCAATCTATGACTGACAAAATCATAGTCCGATATTACGGGAAGTAGTATATTAATGCAAATTACCAGAATATTGTGACCGCTAACGAGCACTGACATGCGGGCCCATCGGGGCGTATTTGTGGTCTTACGCGGTCCAGCAGCCACCATGTTGTTTATACAAGAAGGTAGTTTGGTTATTTAATATCCCTACTTATGAATAAAATATTTTCAAATTAGTTTTCTTTTGAACGTTATAAAAAATTAAGAAAAATAGGTCAGTTTAAATTGTACTCTCAACAGCCTACTCACAAAAGCGAACGCCTTGGCTCACTTCTAAATTGAAGAATAAATTAATGACACTGTATTAAGTTATCGATTTTGCTTAATAATTCTTGGTCAATAATTAAATGTGGCATTTAAATTTCTTTACTTTAATGAAATTCACTCGCTTCTTCGTAAATAAATTATAAATAGCTTTTAGTTTCCAACTTTGTACATTGAAATACATTAGGCTGTTTGCTGTCGGATCATAATATGATTAAAAATGGCAATAGACGTAATAATTATTAGTGGATCCATATCGTGGGTTGATAGGCCTTTACAGCAATAACCTTCAAGAGAGCGAATACCTCAGTGTCTTCACAAAACACTGGGACATTATTACTTTCTTAAAGATCGTAACCTTATACATGATACTAACAAAGCCAGTCTCAGGCCTCCACTGTACACACACTTCACCAAGAGATTTGATGTGTCTGGGATCCAATTTCAATAATATTTTTCTTAGAAGTCATTACTGCTACAAGCCCCGTGTATTTTCTTTTTGAGATAGGCTGGATAGGATATTCCTTTGTGTACCTTTTGTAATGTGTAGATATCACTGATTATTATTAGATCCTATCTTATGTGAGGCAGAAAATACAGAGCTACTAGTTTTGAAAGGGCAGTAATTTGATTAGATAACCTTATAGGCAAAAACAGATTCTTAAAATTTCTGCTTTATAAAGTCGTCGTAGGTTAAAATTTGCTTACTGCTAAAAATTACTATGTAGTATGATACTGAAATAGCTACCAATGCTCGTGTTGTGTATGCTTTTATTTGATGTCTAATTTATCACAGCCAACAGCCTAGCCAATCCCAGGGGTGGAAGGAAGTTAAAATTTTCGAAAAGAGTGCAATAAAAAGAAAAGGAACATAGAAATAGTAAAAAAAAAATAATTGCAAGAGGAAATAAAGGCAAAAGGCGCTAGTCTCAACATTATGTATCAATAGATCCATTAATATAACAACGCTGGTATTCTGGGGACTGCTTAAATAGCTGGCACCTTTTGTAAGACAGTACACATAATAAAATAAAGATAAAAAAATATTAGACATAATTATTAATGACTGCACCGCATGGTATGAAGTAATGCGGGTAATTTGAATATTCAGACCACAGCCGGCATTGAAACTAGGAGGCATCCATGCGAATTTCGGAACTCACAGAAGCGTAACTGCGCTGCAGCATTCAATGTGATGCACTTGCAGCGTGGGCACAGTCAAATATACAGGCAGTAGGAATAGATGCCCAATAGATCTATGCCTGCGATCGACGCGTGACGACGCATTTGACCTTGATCGAATGGTCAGATTGCTGGCTATAGGCCGTCGAACGGTTAGATCGCTGGTCAAGAGCTCCAGGTTCGAATCCTGGTAGGGGCAAATGTTTGAGATGATCAAATACATTTGTAGTAATGTAATGACTGTTTAAGTTTTTGTAGGTTTGTTATTACGCATATTTTATACATTATTAAAATGTATCCACCATGACTGCATTGGTCATCTAGTATCCATACCACAAATGATTGTGCTACTTACTTTGGGCTAGATGATAGGCGTGAATTTAAGAAATGTTTACTATTCATTTATGATCTCGGTGCATAAGTTCTATCGATGTCAGCATTGCGTAGTTTAATTACTGCTCCAATTACATTTTACTGTGCTGTGACTTTTACAATGCGGAGACATATTATTTAGTATTATTGGGCCTATTGATCCAAAACAATTATTATCGACGTGCGTCAAAGACAAACGTTTCAAGTTCACCGCATCACCCTGGTTATTTCGATGCTGCAAACATGGTGAAACGCGTGTTTAGATACCTCTGCCCCTTCGGGGACGGACGGGTGTGATTTTTGTATGTTCCATTCCTTACACTCCTTCCTACCGATTTTGTAGCCCAATAAAATTAAGCATCTGTGCTATAAATGCGTCCACGTAACTGGCAGAAATATCGCCTCAAAATATAATAATATTATCAATACAGACATCCAGAATCAAAATCTCGCCTCCGACCTCAGTCCTTTTTTTATTTCAACGAAAGATAAAAATTAAACATTTTTCGCGTATAGCGTATAAAGTAGGTTTTTGCCTAAATTTTTCTGAATTATTTTCTTATTTTTTCGTATTAAACAAGCCTTAGGCAATGTGATTATTTTACGTGAAGAGTTTACATTTTAAAAGCATATCATTAGCCATTTCGCGATTGTTATAATGTGGTTTAATGGAGTGCTATTTACCGTAAAACAGAATAATGAAATGTACTCGACGCAAATTGAAATAGATGACCGGGAAATCAAACCAACAATCCAATAATGCAATTTAACATGTCAAACATCGTCATTTACTCATCGATGAAATACTATTACCGGTTGAAGTACTCTATCATGCGATCATTTCACATTCAGATAAATGTTATCGCAGCGCAGCGGTGACTACTATGGGTTTGCATTTGATTTTATTTGTTTTTATGCTTCATCTCACGAATTTCGGCCGTGTGGTGACTGCTTAGCAGAATACAAGTCACCATCCACTCTTGCGGGTTTCGTACAAGACGACTCATAGTTAAAATATGCTTGTAATATTCAAAGCAATTCTTTGACCATCTACCAAATTACGGAGATTAAAATCCTCGGTGAATGGCAATAAGTTCGCCCTCAATAGCTATACGTTACACCTGAGATAAGCTGACGAAATATGGGTGTTATTACACCTCTGTCCTTAGTCGTTACACATATGGTATATCATTACATACACTTTTGAATCATTAATGAAATACATTCATAGCTGAAAACGTGCATGTCGCAGATAAAAGGTTACCAATATTTAACTCGATGAGCTATGTCATCCGTTCGTAAACTACCAGAAGGCCTTGTTCTGTGAAAAACGGCCATTAAACTCACATTTCTGAGACTGTTTTATATTATTATGTATATCGCAAATGTTAGGTAAAGGATGCACTGAAAATTATAGCATACTATTACCAATAGAGAAATCATGGTAGGGCTACGACGCTTTGTCTCTATTCGATTATACATATCGTTTAACTGCCGAAACGCTTTGTTCAAATGCTCACCGAACCAAATGAGTTTTCACATCTCATCCTTTTTATATTATTGTTACATAGCAGAGCTTTGTAATCTTACTTATATTTAACATGATAATGATATCCGAGTAGCTTGAATAGTCAGATGCGCAGGTTAGTATCGGTCAAGATTTTATAGGTCAAGAATAGGGGCAACTTTTTGCATTCTAGCAGTATTTGTTGGTCCTAGTAAAATGGAACAAAATTGAAAATTTATAGTAATTTTATTGCTTTTTACTCAAAATCCGTTGAAATTAAGCGTTAGTATGAAATCCAGGAAGGTCACAATAATCGATAAAATTTATTGACATCAAAGTCGACTTAGGGAGATTGTCCGGTGTAGACCAATAAGGACCTTGCGGCACCTGAATGGTGGAGGACAAGCAAACCAACAACAGTATACTCAAAGAGGGTTGATGTTAGGCAGGCGGCTGGCTGTAAAACCTAAGCCAAAACCTCTCTCCGTTCATCGGTCTTTCGACATGGTTGCGTCTCTTTTTTCTACATTAATTCATCACTTGGCCGTGTGGTGACGGCAGAGTAGAATACAATTGTCACCACCCCAAACCTCTCCCGTGGGTGTCGTAGAAGGCGACTAAGGATAAATCAGTGATGAGGAATGGGCAGCAGCATTCCTCTTATACCTACCAACTAGCAAAGTCCTGCTACTTTTGTGCCCGATAAATGGCAATAGGCTCGCCACCTATTACATGGGACCTAGCCTAATTGGCGAAGCGTGGGTGCTACCTCACCACTGCCTACCCTTCGGGGATATTGGCGTGAATTATGTATTTATGTATGTAATTCATCACTAGCATCTTTCCGGTGTGATGGATGATATGAATCAAAAGGTAGTAGATGGCTTGATGACGTCTGACCGATGTGAATGGAAGAGGAAACATACTGCGCCGACGCCAGATAGTGGGAACAGGGCAGGGAGAAGAAATTTCAGGAATATTTGGATAAAATAGTTTGGATCTATCATATCATACATCTCTAATCATAATATATCTATCATTTGTCTCTAAAAATATTTTACGCCTGAAATTCCTTATAGATAAAATGTATGCCGTGCGTGATTCCGTGTAAAACAACTAGGCCGCCAATAGGCAATTTTCACGTCCCTATCCGTATCTGCAAATTGATACCAGGAAACGACCATTAATCACTTTCTAAAGGTGGTTTAGCTAATTACCGCCCCGGTTCGTTAAAAGCCGTGTTCATAGTTAGCTCAATGAATGCAAGACGGATGACCTGGCATCGATCGGCGTACATTACACTAGTAAATATCTGCCATGATATTATGCTGTCATTTAACCGTGCATGGACCATTTATTCATAAGGTTCCTGTTTAAATAATTAATGGACCAATCGTTTCATTTAAATGAAATTGTTCTGCAAAGTGAATGAGTTATCGGCTTTCGGTATGGTTTGGAGTGATAGTGTCATTATCGGACGGCTGGGTTGATCGAACGGTGGGATCGCTGGCTATCGGCCAAGAGGTCCTGGGTTCGAAGCCTGGTAGGAGCAAATATTTTGTGATGAACACTGACATGTTTCTCGATTCTTGGTTATTTTTAGGTTTATGAAGTATATTATAAACATTTACACTCATATGCAGAGTCGGTTCCTCGAGATTACCTTCACTCGACCTTAGTGGAGTTCACCTTAAGGAAATCATAGAAACACCCTTAAAATCAGTTAGGAAATCTCGAGGAAACGACTCTGCATATGGGTGTTAGATTATATAATTATTATGTACCTATATTAAAAATTCTCCGTCAGCCATATGATAGGTGCATAGGTATTAAGCTAGATGATAGGGATATAAGAATAGATTATGAGGACAACGGGAATACAGGGTCAAAGTTACCGAATGGCGACTACTTGTCACATTATTGAAAACGACTCTGTTCTGACCTGACAATTAACATGTATTTAAATGCGCAATTATTTAAAGTTATTACAATGAAATCATCGGAAAAATAACATGCAATGTTTATTTATGAACCAAAATGTGCGCTTTGTACTTACGCCCGTCAGTTAATGCTGATTGTGAGCTCAACGAATGCAATATTTGTTGAAAATGTTCAGATGCTGTTTAATATTATCGGTCGTTATATCACTTAAAGTTGGTTCAATTTGCATTAAAGCTTTTCTTGCCTAATTAAACAAATTACGCTTGCATCATTTCATTTTATTTTCAACCTTACACTACAAAGGTTTAAGCACTAATATTGGAACAGAATATTAACTACATCACTGATTCTGGAATGATTGTATTTTTTATTTCATAATAAAGCTTGCGTTTGTAAATAAAGGACGTATATTTTAATTTGATATACAGGGTGGAAGTTGAGATGGGGCAGTAAGGGCAGCTACTAGATCCCTTGCTACTAAGCAAAAATGGTCTTAAGAGACCTCACCCAACTTTTTGAGCGATGACAATCGACATTCACAGATTTTTGATAAAATGTACAGTCAGCGAGAAAATCGTCAGAATTGACCAATTTTTTTTTATGCCAATCGATCCCATTCCCATAGAGAATTAAAACACTCTTTGAGACAAACTGAGGTTAGAGTACTAGAATACCCACAAATTACCATACATTTTAGTAGGGTAAGGCAAAGTGGGATTTTCTTAAGCATAAAGATCAATAATTTTTATACGGACTTCCATAAGGAGATTAAAAATGGGAAAAATTTGAATTCTGACAAATAAAAAAAACATTAAATACGATACCTACAAACTTGTTGCTACACACGGCGAATCAACCAAAGATTTTAATGGCAAAAAACCGCGTGTGCATAGGAGACCTAATAGTTTAAAAAGAATCTACGGAGAAAATTAAAATTTTGAATTTAGAACAGTGACGATGTCTGATATTTAATTTAATTTTTTATACTTTTCTAGAACGTTGAAATGGTGTTAAATCAAGATTTTAGATTAGTAAGAAGCTTATTTTTTGATTTTGTATTGTACATATTTAGTGGTTTTTTGTCAGAATACAGATTTCTCCTATTTTTAATGTCCTTGTGGAAGTTGAAAATTTTTAAGAAAATTCCACTTTGCCTTGCCCTACTAAAATGTATGGAAAAAGTTTTCTTTAATTTGTGGGTGTTCTAGTACTCTAATCTCAGTTGGTCTCGAAGAGTGTTTTAATCCTCTATGGTGCAGGGATCGATTGGCAGCAAAAAAAAATTGTCAATTCTGACTAATTTCTTGCTGATTGTACATTTTATCAAAAATCTGTGAAAGTAAATTGTTATCGCTTATAAAGTCAGGTGAGGTCTCCTAAGACCATTTTCGCGTGGCAACAAGGGATCTGGTAGTTGCCCTTACTGCCACATTTCAACTTTCCACCCTGTATATTACAACTATATATTATGACGTATATTTTAATTTTACTGGTTTGGTAGAATCTAAATCTGAATAAAATAACGGAATCGCTTAGGACGGCCTTACAGTCTCACAAGGTTACATCTTCGTATGTACTAAGAAACATCATTTTAAGCATCCCGTATCCCTAATCAGTGAATTTGCTTATTGAACTATGACATTACACGGACCGACGCCATGACACTCTGAGAGATGAAAGTCAAAATCGAATTTTGATACATCCGAATTACCGTGGCAATATATCAAAATTTATAAGCTTCCCCATTCTAATGATATGCAAAATGAAAACTTTTAAAATCTATTTCTAGAACCTATTACTGTCTTGAAAATTCTCTGACGTTATATTTTACGAACGAACGTAAAAAGACGAGCTATTTTCGGTTTAAAAAAAATGAGTTCTCATTATAAAAAGATTCTAATATTGCGTTCTACTCTTTAAAAGAAGCCAACCCACGCAGCTGCACAATAAATTAAATGGCATTTTTTATATTTCAGTAAAAATTTACAACCCGTAAAATTTGATATTCTATTGTCAGATTTTTTTTTCAGTCAGTAGACGTTGAAAATACTAAAATCAATTACTTTGTTGGATGTTTCCAAATCGTCAATATCATAATATAATTTTATTGTGTTTGTAAGACAAAAGGCGTTACTAAAGGTTAACGCTCATTAGACCCACCCGGCACCGCCTAATAACCAGTGGACCTGAAGTCACTTTTCCTGGAGTCACTAAGATCATACAATAAATTATATTTTCAAAATGTATACTGCAGATACCGTCAAGGAGAACGATGGCTTGATGTGCCTAAGCACGATAGACCTCGTAAGAGTAAAACATTTTGATTACCTATTCGGCATTCGAAAGCTTTGCTTAGCATACGTAGCACCTATTACGTAGCAACGAACGAATCTGTGCTTTGCAAATCACCAACGCCTAAATCCTGCCAAGCCACCTTTCTATGCATTTCACAAGCTGAAATGAAAGTTGTAACTGATGAATAATGCATAACCAATATAACAACAAGGTAAATGGTTCGGCAAACAAATCCTCCGAGAACAGAAACAGGCTTTACTGATTGCAAATTTTGCTTACAGACGAAAATAAATTGAAAGCGAATTTCTTCCAAAGTTAATTCCCAAACGGTGAATCGATCTTAAGTAGACAATTCTTGTACGAAAGCCCTAGGCATGCCGTTTTTACATACATACAAAAATGACATTTATGCCCGAAGGAATAGGTAGAGGTGAATCAACACCCACGATTCGCTAATTATGCCAAGTCCCATGTAATAGGTGGCGAGCCTATTGTCTAGGTGGTATAAGAGGAACGCTGCTGCCAGTTGTATTAAGTGACAATTGTATTATACTCTGCCGTCACCACACGGCAGAGTAAAAATTGCCATTTAAGGACACGTATATCGCAGTATATTTCTAGATGGTGTAAGAGGAATGCTGCTGCCCATTACTCACCGATATCTGACAGAGTTAGTCGGCCTAAACGACACCCGCGGGAGAGACACGATGCACCTGTCGATCGAACGTTTACGATACAGCGACTTCGATACCAACCGTGTAGTGACTGTTGTTGTCGTGAAGGTGCACATCACGTTGCTATTACTGTTTCTTTGATGGTTATCATTAAAAAATTAAATAAAATGATGGGATGTTATAATAAGTGATCAGAAAGACCTTAACGAAAGACCGATACACCGACAGAGTCATTGGAATGACAGCATTCTAATCCACACTGCTCATGGTTTTGCCAAGGTTTTAAAGCCGGCTGCATGCTTGGCACCAACCATCTTAGACGATAACATTAGGATTTACCCTCCACTATTCGGTTGCCTCATGTTCCTTATTGGTCTACACCGGGCAATATCCCTTAGTAGACTTTTACGACACCCCTGGGGGTAAGCAGTGGCTGTCACATTCTACGTTATTATTTCGCTCCCTGGCCTGTTTACGTTCACATTTACATAATATTGTTATATCACTAAAGTGGAAGTACGTACATAAAGCGACGAAGTAAAATACATAACAAACATTTCCCGCTAATAGCCTTTATAAAAATACTGAATAAAATATTTCAATTTGTGCACCAATGAAATATTCATAATATGTGCTCGCAGAAATTACGATACCTCTCGAAACACAAAAACCTAATAAAAGCAAAGTTAATTTATATTCATCTCCACTCACGAGCCAGTAAAATATTCAGCCTAATGCTCAACGCTTATCATTTGTGATGTGATTCGAAAATTTTGCTTACTCGCTCATATTTAAGTAAATGGGTCATTATAAAGACATGACGTAATCACTTGCGTGATCAACCTCTAGACCGACTGGAAAAATTATGCTTAATAGGCACAGGGTAGGACTAAGGGTACAATTTTTCACGAATTCGTAATTCTCATAAACAACAAAATGGGCAGAAAGAGCACAATACAGTTTTCAACACCGCTTACACATCTCCTGGGTGTCGTTAAAGACGACTAGAGGAGTTTTCTGAAAAGGTATTATACGATATACCTTCGCTACAAGGCGTGCATGGAAGAATCTTTGTTTATAGTTGCATGCTTAACTAAATACAATTTATTATAATTGAATGGTGTGATTTTAAAACAACACATGTCAAGCACATTTATTATTTTTCAGTAAATACAAAAAAGTGATTATTATTTTAAACGTGTGTTATCTGCAATATGTGTCATAGAGAGTATCTTCAACTAAATTTTACAAAACAGGTTGTATGTTTTTGGTACAAACCAAAATTACAAACTAAAAATATATTGCCTTAGAAAAACATTGATGTGTGTTATTTTTAAACTATATGGGACATATTGTGTTGTTACCAAACTATATAGACCTGAACTTGTGTTGTAAACAAATACTAATTCCATAAAAAATAATTTTGTAAACAAAAACTCACATAGAAATAATCTAAGGGCATGTTTCACAATCGACGATTAAGTTCCGGATAGCTCACTTGGCAATTCATTTGACAGTTTTATTACGAAATATTTACGTCAATTGAACTGCTTAGTAAGCTATTCAGAACTTACCCGTCAATTGTGAAACAGGCCCTAAGTTAACGTTAAGCTGATGTGGTAGTCCCACAGACACCACAAATCATAAAAATGTTTGCTGCGACGTAATCTTTTACGTTAAGATTCCCACGTTTCTGTACCTTCCTGACTTGTGAATGTCCTAGTGTAGTGCTGGCAGCTGCAGACTTCATACGCAGGCGTGTAGGTGTATATGGTGCCCACCAGACTACCACCACAGTGTTACAGTAAGTTTCTGTCACTACCTTGACATTGATAGGTTTTTTTCCCATCTGGAAAAGCTTTTTGAGAGGGCATAGTCAGTAAATAACTGCTATTGTATTTTTTTTTCTCTAAAAGTGTGTTTTCTTCTTTCAGTCCATGAATGTAGTCACGAGCAAGAACACGTCGGACATGGGTTCATTCAAAACAATATAAAATAATAGATACCTTATTTACAGTATAAAACGTTCGAGCACATGTAAGGATTTAAATGCAAATAATGTAAATGGGCCTAAAGAAAAAAAACATTCAACGATTTCTAAAGAAGTGGCGTTGGTGTTGTTTTAAAATCACACGATTAATATGCCGAATTAATCAACTTAAGGTTATCACCGCTGTACCTTTTAATAATAATATTAATAATCAGCAAAGACCTATTACATTTTGTAAATCAATACGATTTTAATGCTGTCAATATTTAATGGATGATTGCTCACCAAAGGTAATTAATTAACCGCAAATAGTAATTTGTTTTGCCTTATTTTAATATTCTGGTTGCGTGAATGTGTTGGTGATCTATTTATGGGTGAGTAAATACTACTATCATAAATGTCTGCTTAATAAAACCAAAAGATTTTGTTATTAATTGATGAATGAAATGGTGAATTTTCTTCATTTCCATTGGGTGACGTACCTAATGCAAGATGATTAGAACAAGAACTTTAAAAATATTGTTTATAGTTAATACTCAAAATCACGCTTGATTATCCCCAAAGGGGTGGCAGGGGTGTACCAACATCCACACAAAAAGGCTATGCAATAAAATATTAGAGTTATTGTTTACTTCGCAACTAAAACTGAATAATTAATTACGTGATCTTCATCAATATGAATATAAATCTGTCGGCCAGCGAACTAATTAAGGCCCTGGCGTTACACGGACTTCAGTGAATAGAAATATTTCGTTCATTGACGATGCCAGTCGCCCGGGAGATGGATCACAAATTGCGAAATGATTACGTTTTCATTATCAAGAATTGCCCGGGGACAAACAGAGATTGCTTGTTAGTACTACTCTTACGATCGAATGCCATTTGTACAATTCACTCTGTTGTGAAGTGAGCGATGGGCAGATACGGGTAAAAGTATTAATTTGAAGACGGTATTTTGTGGAGTATGAATTTGCCGATGGGTATTTATTCGACAATATTCGATTCTCCTATCATATTTAGTTTCCCAGAAACAATATCCGTGAAGTGATCGAAATGTCTTGAGCTAGATAATAATAATGCCAAATACCCATGCCCAATAAAATCTAGGAAAATTACATTTTCAAACAGACTAAGCTATCCGTTCGTAAACTATAATAATATAAAAAACACAATTATTATTATTCTTGAATTTGCATAAATTCTTATAGCAGTATCAAACTGGTTTCTCAAGTCCTCAAGAAGATTTATCATAAAACTTTATTTTTCTTATATGCGAATATCCAAGTTTTTAATTAAAAAGGAATTCTTCCCTCAATCCCGACGAGCTGGCCGACTTTAGCTAAGTATCCGTGTAATTCCTTCCACTGTCTTAGGACTATTCCCATTTCAATCTAGCATCAAGCGTATATTCTTTAAATTATGCAAATTTTCATTAAGGCACTTCGTTCCTAGTCTTCCCGGGACACGACTCAACCAGGATTATTCGCATAATACGTCACATGTCTAATCCGCATTTTGCTTTCTAAATAATGGTGAAAAGTATACAAAAAGAATTTGCTATGAAGATTCGTGTTTTAATATTGTTTGGAGAAGAGACGAGAGACGAGACTCTTTCTTTAGGCATTATGATTTGGTTTTTATTTAAACACTATAAAAATGTTTTACAAACATTTCGATAAATTATTGCCTTGATACGAGAATCGAACCCGCAACCTAGTTACGTAATTCGGTCAGATGCCTATACCACTCAGTCAATGAGGTTACGTTTTTTGTTAAATGCTATAGGCCTCTGCCTGTTCAATTTTAGTTTGTTCTTTAGACATACTTTATAATTCCCAAATTGGTAGTGTAAATTGATCTGACTGGTGGATCGAAGGGTGACGTGGCTGGGTAAGAGGTTGGTATCGTAGCTCAAGAATTTTTTCACAGATTTCTTGGGTAAATCACCACCTTTGTTTTCTGAACTTGAAGTACCTTCCTACTGAAATCTGAAATTATATCTTTACTAATATTATAAACCCGAAGAGTTTGTTTGTTTGTTTAGTTGGTTTGTTAAACGCGCTAATCTCAGAAACGACTGGTGCAAATTTAAAAAATATTATTGTGTTGGATATTCCATTTATTGAACAAGGCTATAGGATTACATATTTCGCCAACTATGTTTGTCACATGCAATAGGGGGCGAGCCGTATGCCATACCGAACATGTAATCTGTCTGTCAGGAATGCTGCTGCCCATTTCTCATGACTGTTGAATCTGTAACTACAACCTAAATGATATTTTGTTCATTAATTTAAATTACTTTTCTTAACCTCTAACTTAAGTGCTGATAAGAAAAGGCGAAAACCTTAAAGTTTTTTAGACTTACAAAATATATTTTAATGAGTATACAGAACCTTAGCATATTTTCATCACAAAGAAGGTCATAATTATCTCGAAACAATTTAAATCATGTAATTATTTTTTGGAGGCCAGTCCTAATTGGTTCTCAGATTGCGAATGCTAAAATGGATGGACAAGATGTATGTATACATAATTGAATAAAGTAGACCACCTGTTTTAGACAATTTATTTAATGTTTGGTAATTGTAAGTTTTGCCGTCAAAATCACGATAGGCATATTCTTATTTCACATAAATATCTCTGAAAAAGGGATTTAAATTTATAAATGTATTTAAATAAACAGAAAACTGAAGTTACATGAATGTGAATGGAGTGAATGAGAAGATGGCTACTAAGAGTGGATAATGAAAGAAAAATCATAAGGCGCCGACCCCTAATTGAATGGGATAAGGGCAAGAGGATGACGATGAACCTGTAAACCACTGTCTTATAAAGAAACAGATTAGACACACTAAGAATCAAAATGATGTAGCATAGTGAAGAAAGCTAAAGACCACGTGATACACGAATAGTATTTTTAAAAGGTCATTTTAAAATCTTTATCTTTTATGCCTTAAGTGGGAAAACTGCTGCAAGACTACCGATAATGCCACGAACGATCCAATATCTTGGAAACACCTTACATTTTATTATAATAATTTATTTAAAGAGCCCGCGCTTACATCAAAGTGTCGACATAATTCAGAAAGTGCCTATCCATTAAAGAGTTCCAGTAATAGCGTTCGAGGAACACATCGAAAGGCCGCTGCCTTCACTTCTCTTAATAGAAAGTAAGAATATTGTTCGGGAATTAAAATATTGACAATGCAAGTGATAATATTTCAATCTGTAATGAGACTTTCAACAAATCATAAAATTTCCATTAGTAGCACTTCAAGTGTAACTAATATTTCTTTATTATACCTGTTACATCGGAATGAGGTTTCTATTCTATTTTACATTAACTTTTTAAGAAACGAAAATAACAATAAGTTTTTTATTATTTAAAAATAGAACATAAATGATAAAATAACGATGAAAGTCGTCTTCAACTGGCAGAAACCATTTAATTTGATTTCAATTTCGATTTATTTATAATTTTATTAGAAAAGCAATGTCATGCCGTCTGAACGGGAAACCATAAAAATGTTTTAAATTTGAACCAATTTCGTAATATCGTCACCATTGTCCTGTTTTTTTTTTGTTTAGCTTGTAATGAAAATGAAATAATGCTTTATATCGATGGTAATTGGATACGGAATTTATACAAATAGGATTTGCGATAAATTTATTGGAACCTCAATAATTGGCAACTCAGCAAATTAATAAAATTTACAATTAAACAGAACCTTAGGATAGCATGTCTCTTGGAAGAAACAGTTTCTATGTGTCTGCATTAAGGATAACTTATATCAAAATAAAGGCCGTGTGGTGACGGCAGAGTAGAATACAATTGTCACCACCCCAAATCTCTCCCGTGGGTGTCGTACAAGGCGGCTAAGGTTCAATCAGTGATGAGGAATGGGCAGCAGCGTTCCTCTTATACCTACCACCTAGCAAAGTACTGCGACTTTTGTGCCCGATAAATGGCAATAGGCTCGCCACCTATTACATGGGACCTAGCATAATTGGGGAATGTGGGTGCTAGTGCACCTCTGCCTACCCCTTCGGGGATATAGGCGTGAATTATGTATGTATGTATGTATATCAGAATAAGTCAAGCTAACATCAGAATACTTAATCAGAATAAGTCAAGCTCTTCCGAGAGACAGACCCAGGCTGTGCAAACATTTACCAGAACATTTTTGTATGAACTTGGTAGTGGCGTATGTTTGTTTGGTGGTGTTTGTTTCTATACCATCCCGATTGGAGTCGCTTCATTTGTACTTACTGAATTTGCTACCTTGAGACTTACTTTCAATATAACTATTTTTAAAGGTACGTTTGAAAACTTTTCAAATTGTATGTTTTTTTATGAAGTTACTGTTGGATTAAAAGTAACTAGAACGTTAAACAAACCTTTAAAATTGATGGGACTGTTTTCTGAAGCACATGTGTTTACGGTGTGCATGTACCCCGCCCCTCCTTCATAAAACCTAAATCAGTTATCTGCCCCGTTTCATCACAGTTATTCACATTATGACAGAACAGAAAAAGGAGTGCTTTAGTAAGAATGTAAGGTAAGGTATAAGTAAGCCGATTTTTAAAATGAGGTGTATATTCATGATTCAAGTAATCATACTATAGGTATCCAAATAAATATTTCTGCTTTAAATGTGATTCCTTCAATAGAGTTTCTACCAGGTCAAGTCCAGCAGTACAAAGCCAGTGAATTCAGAAAAATCACTGAATACAACTTATTTATTGCAATTAAGCTAATTAAATGCTTTCGAAAGGCTGGCTGCTCGTGAGTTAAGAGTTAAATATACCCTCCCAATGTCTGAGAACAAATTAGACACTCAAGCCGCTCGGAATAATCGAAATCGTTAGCATGTAAGGTCACGAGCAGCCGGAGTGAAATTATCTGTTTAGTCAAACATACATTAATTTGTTTGCGCTTAACCAAAATCACGATAACTTACTAATTAAATTTGGCACTACAGTAGTAATAATAAGGGTTTGGCATAGCAGATTATGATAAACAACTGTTATTGCTGTAATAACTATTATTAATCGAATATTATAATTCTAATAAATCTAATGAGCTAGCTACGAATGATCACATGTGTTTTTGGATATGAACATTAAGAAATTGAGTGATTTCTTAAACTCGTTACATAGATAAATCACGCTGCATTCTATGCTGCCGTCCCAATGAAAAATGCTGTAACTGAAAACACTGCATTTTCCGTTTGTAATAATTTAAAAGCTTTTCTAGAAAAAATGCTAATGGTTGTTATATTTTTATGCATAACTAATAGCAATAATATAATAATTAGGGATATTATCACCAATTCCACCATTTGTGCTAATACTCCTAACCTACCGAAATCATAGAGCAATAATATAAGACCACCACCCCCAAATTATTTAGGGGCAAGGTACCGATGAGGGTACCAGCTCGGCTGCCATCAGGGCATCTAAACGTGACTCAATTCCCATTGTTAAAGCGGCGTCCCGTTTTGTCAACCGCGTTTGGATCGCACTAATACTTCATGGTACGGCCACAGGTTCCACGACCTTAACATGTAACATGAATTCCTGGAAATTACGGTGCACTTACTCAATTGCCTGTAACTTATGCATAGCACCACCCGCTGTTAATCTCATAAATGCATCGCTGCAAAACAATATCTTGTTTCACAACATTTCATGGCGCGCTATAAATAAACGTAATATTTTAACAAACTTATTATTTTGAGGGCTTTCTGCGGTAAAGAAAAGTTTAATACGGAGCTGGAAAGAAATGAGCATCAAAAAGTTTAACTAATTACAGATTACTGTTTTAATACGATCGAGAAATGCATTAGCAACATCGGCTTATCGTCAATTTTCAACTTTAAAACCTCCCTCCTCCTCATAAAAACTTTCTGTTGATCTCCATGTCACTGCGCTGCCGTGTTGTGTTGGCAGAGCGGTAATCAATTCAAGGGGTAGCCTCCCATCTATCCCGCTGGTGTCGTTAAAGGTGACTAATGGTAAAGATGACGATGAGAAGAGAGCAGGAAATATAAGTTACATACATATAAACAAACCCAGTGAACACTTTGAGGTACGTACAAGGGACTCTCACATGCAAATTTCTTGAGTATGCTGTTGTTGGTGGTTTGCCCTCTACAATTCGGGTGCCCCAAGGTGCTTATTGGTCTACACCGGGCAATCTCCCTTAGGCGACTTTTACGACACCCATGGGATGAGTAGGGGTTGGCCTATTCTACGTTATTTGTTCGCTCCCAGGACAGCATAGAAGACGTATAGTTTTTTTATATTGCGAAAATTTTTTCCATTTGTTTGTAGTTGTTTGCAATTATGCATGTATATCTAGGTACATACATAACACACATCAGTCAAGGCTCGCTCGCGTTAGTGTTATAAAAGAATACTGTATGTATTGCACTCTTCTGTTCTCACTACCATATACGGAATTTGCAGCACCTCAACTTTTCTCAGTGGCTCGACTATACAATTGATTTCACTTCGAAAATCGGACCATTGTGAAAATAGTAATGTTAATACAGTGCGAGTCGGGCGGAACGGGTGGGCGGCGACTACGTCTCGCTTAATATTCATGAGCCGACTTTGCACATGGAGCCGTAAAATGGGCGTTTGTCTTCAATTGTGTCTTTGACTGCATTTGTTTTTTGACTGTTACGACATTGTTGAGTTTTGTCTTTGTTTTGTTGGTCAATTTGTCGTCTTGTCCCATCTATCTGATCCCGTATAAGCATCTAGATATTGTTACATGATTAAGCAATAATTGTTCCTGATAAAAAATAGGTCGGAAGAATTCCAATTTCTTGTTTGAAAGTTTTCTAATCTAAAATAAATATTTTTTGTTATAATTTTTCAACGCTTTTCCCCATAATAAAACTTTTTAGTCCATATTTAATAATAAGGGGATTTATTTTTTTAATAAATAAGCCTGTTGTACGATAAAACATGCATACAAATGTGTCGAACTTTGAAACAAACAGACAATTTTATTATGAACAAAAAAATAAAACTAAGGGGAAAGTGGATTAGATATCGAAGTTTGCAGTTAAAAGCTTGTTTCGTGGCCACACCTAAAGCGCCGTTTTCGGGGATAAGTCTAGGCATTTAAAACGGCCATTATTATAATGGCATCGGTATGTGTTTGCATAAACATTTCCAGCTACACATGTTAGCTTGTAATTGTTGTGGGACTTAATGAGGTTCCACCAACTTTCTGGCCAGAAAGCAGAGACTGAGCAAATAGTGAGGAGAATATTTTTTGGTTTCTGAAAGTTTATTGCCGTGTTTACGATAATATTTATTATATTGATTCCTTTATTATGGCTTGAGAAGCTCGCAGGCGCAGTGGCTCTGCCTGTGATTGCGTAAACTAAGCAATAACCGGTAAGTTATTGTTGGTCACCCATCCAATGTCTATTGAATGGATGACCAACAATACAACAACGTTTACGGATTTAACGGATTTAAGTAAATGTACACTTATGTGTTCATTTGTATCTGTGGTACTTGTCCCTAATCAATATTTAAAAAAGCCAAACAACAATGAAATCCCATGGAAATAATATAAACCTTAATTTTGTGAAAGAAAATCATGCCAATCAGAACAAATCTGAAACCCATTTTTCTCAAAAAGGTTCCATTGAACACATGATTATATATTGTAAAATAGGCACAATATCCTTGTTCACAAGAATACGCCGTACACTCAGTTACAAGAGACTGCCACAACAATAAGGCTAGTTAGCGAACGTAGTTATTGCACCCTTAGCAACTAACACGAGTGATATCAATAATGTTTCGTACCGCTGACCTGTGCACGCTTACCTGCGCTTACATGTGTTGTGATTAACCTTGCTTAAGGTTTGAGTTATTTGTTGCCATAGCAACCAAAACAGCAATTCTACCAGGACATTATTTTCTGTCCTTCAGTCTCTGGCACCTAATCTGAGACCATCATCATCATCGCCCTGCCCTTATCCCATCCTATTTGGGCTCGGCGCAGTAAGTCCTCTTTTTCCATTCTATTCTGTCACTCGTCATCTCCTCATTCACATCCATCACCCTCATATCACATCTCACACTATCCATCCATCTTTTCGGTGGTCTTCTTCTACTTCGACATCCATCAACATTCATGTTCACAACTTTCTTACTCACATTCATGGCATCACGTCTCATAACATATACATATACTCATAACATATACATATACTCATAACATATACCAAGTTTAGCTTGGTATGGATATGTTCACGGCTCTCTTTCATCTTCTCTGTTACTGGCGCCACTTTCAGACTGATCTTTCGTACTCATTCCGTACTTTGTCCATTTTTGTCACTCCGCACATCTGTCTCAACATTCCGATCCATACATAGCGACAGGTCCTATAACAGACTTGTAGATCTTTCCTTTTAGTTTTAGTGGCATTCTTGGGTCGCATGTAGTTGCTTAACCTTAATATGCTATTTATTACTATCTAATAAAAAAAATCATCTAATGGTTCCTAAGATTGTCTACCTGTATATTTTACAAATTCGAGTACTCTCTAAGTTGAAAAATAATACTTTCTCGAACCGTGGTCACCAAACATATAATTCAGAAGAACGTGATGTAGCAAGTATTCCCAAATATGAACCTAATTATAAGTCTACATACCGCACAGGCTCTACGGTAACAAAATGGGAGTTCATGCCATAAACTAACCGCAGTTGGCGGTCGCTGGCTTTCAGAGATTGAAACTTTCAATATATTCCCGAGTTTCTCTTTGCATAATCCCATCCAGCCATATCCTACTTCCTCCTAATATTTTAAACGAGAAAGTACGTAATTTAGTCTGAATTACAATATGATCAAGGCTTGTACCAAATTTCTTCAAGTGCTTTCAAATAAAACACAGATCTCCTTTTTTTAGGAACAACCTTGGAATATAGAAAAATATAATACCCTGTTCCATACGAGACGACGGTGATACCTGATTTTTCTTTAGTCATAACCCATATTTTTATACGATGTATCATGAATATTGAAAAAGGAATTATTTTTGAATTTGCATGGCAAGTTCATACGTAAATAAACTGAAATAGGTTAGTTAAGTTTATGTAAATAACCAAGTAGAAACTCATGGTTCGAAAAAGTTATAAAAATTATAGTCAAAAATTTTTCGAACTTTCTCTAACCATACATTTCTTTTTGATAATTTTCTAACATTTTTAAAATATTCAAATAAAAATCGAAAACAATAAATAACCAAGTTCAAACTTATCTAAAACATTTAATCGAAAATAATTTTAGCTGAAAGCCATGAAACACCAAATGGTGGCATTCAGGGAATCCATTGGCAGGCCGGAGCTCTACTCCTCAGCTGTTCGCATTATAACAAAATTAACGTGGCGCTCTGCGCGGCTCATTGGAAAGGTGCCAAAAACGTGGGACCAACTTCCAGAACTGGATAGTTTTGCTGCAAAAATTAATCGGTATTTTTTATGAGAACGTTGTTACCATTGTTATATTATTAGGGGAGGCCAATATACATTTTTCATCTGTCATCTGATCTGTGCTTAACTTTCTTAAATCCAAATATTGAGATGGACGCTTGGCGGGCTTTCAATGGTGTCAGTCAGAGTTTTGGTTCAATTCAAAAATTGTTTCAGAGTGGACTGTGTGCAGTGAAACTGGTGTTATTTTGATGCATAAGGATCCGTGTTGACGTTCAATTATAAGAAATCATTGAAATAAAAGTGTTGTGATTTATTGGACGTTGGAATTTTATGGTGGTCTTAGTTAACCACCATATCAGTCGCCATCATTAACTCGTTGCTCTCCCTAAGCACTCCCTAGATAAAATGTGTGACACCCATATTTTAAAGTAATATTCAAGAAAAGTAAATGAAAAATTAACTGCCAAAATTCCTAAAGGACTAGTTTCCAGGAACGTTCAGCAGTTTAAAAAAATCAAGTATCGCTAGTAAATATGCTGCGCCGACCGCAGACTAACTGAGAACAGGGCAAGAACACGTCGAAGAAAACACCACAAAAACAGCAATTACTCATTCCAGCAACTGCATTAAAATCGAGAAAAATTCCCCCCTAATTAATTAACATTAGTTAACGCTGTTATTGCGCGTTAACGTTCAACAAAGCCGGAACGAAACCGAAACAAAACAGGAGTTACACAAATTAAGCGAGAGTCGTGATTTCCTGGAATGAAAGGGCTGTTCTTGAGTAATTACTGCCGCCGTCGATTACCTTAAACGACTCCGCGATTTTACAATGAACAGTGCGGAAATGCCGATTCGGTGTAACGGAACGAACTGACAGACAGCACGGACAATAACCGTTAAACTTGTTTTGTGTCTATGTTGCATTCCATTTAGCCTCCTTTTTTGGACTGAATGTTTGAGAACTCGTTAGTAGTCTAGACAAAACTGTAGACGGTTCAAAGCGTTACGACACGCAAAGTCTTCTTTTCTTGTCGGATTGGTATGCCTTCTTTAGACAAGAACAATATCTACAAGACCATAATGTACCTACAATACCAATCCTAAAGGAATATTATTAATGCGGTTAGAGTGCTTTATCAATGTAATCTTAAAAGGTGAATCGATTTTTATCATAACTTTGATCTTTTTTCTTAGCTTGTACCTCTACTATGAGGATTTGAACTGATTTGTAGTGATAATTATGTAGTGTATCAAAATTTTCTTGTAGTTAATAAATCTATCTATGCCCTACTCGAAGAACTACAATATTATTCTTCATGATCTAATTAGACTTAAATTTAGATAATAGATTAGTGACATTGGGTACATTATATATTTAATATTATGTAAAATGTCAATAAATATAATACCCAATGCAGTAAAAAATACTCATTGAAAAGCAAATAACTTGAGTCATAAAAGCATATTTTTACAATAATAATTACAAACACTGCCTATCTATGGTTTGAAAAAAAAGTTAAGTCATAGAGAGAGAAAAATATACTAGAAAGAGGTTTCATCGGGAACAACGCTAAAGTCTTTGGGCTCCGTCTGATATATTCGTAATTTCAGGTTGGCAGTAAACGGCGAATTTGCAGATTACAACCCTTCTCTTGTGAATGGACAGCTCGTTTCCCCTTGTGACGCATGACGGCCGGATATTTTGCCATGTGTAACCGTACAACTAGAAATTAAATTTATACAGCGTCACGTCGGACGGAAATTATCTACGTAAGCTTTGTACAATTCCGCAATGGGGTTGATTCCTTATTATTTAGACCACTTTTGAAATCGAAAAGGAATAGGTAACGTGTCATCGTTCTGCATTGATAATTTATTTTATTTTACATTTGTGAAAATTTCTTTTCATCATATTTTTTATAATATATATTTTTTCCTTCTTTCCAAATATTTTTTAAATAATTTTTATAATTGTTTAAAAAATATTTATTTATAAAACATTTTAAAATACTCCGCCGTGTGGTGACAGCAAAATAGAATACAATTGTAACCACCCCAAATCTCTCCCTTGGGTGTCGTACAAGGCGACTAAGGATAAATCAGTGATGAAGAATGGGTAGCAGCATTCCTCTTATACCACCTAGCAATGTACTGCGCCTTTTGTGCCCGATAAATAGCAATAAGCTCACCACCTATTACATGGACCTGACATAGTTGGCGAAACGTAGGTGCTAGTTCACCTCTGCCTACCTCTTCGGGGATATGTATGTATGTAAAAATACTCCTTGAAAAATATTAATTTGTCCTTTCCCTAGTTTATAAGTCTGCCAATAAGTATTTTTAATAGGTAGAGATGCTGAAATTAAATTCTATAAAATTTCTAACCCTAAAGGAGCAAGGAGATCCAGTCACGATGCGATGTCGACGACAGAAGATATTTACATACATACATACATACATATGTCACGCCTTTCTCCCACAGGGGTAGGCAGAGATCACTTCTTTCCACTTGCTACGATCCTTACATACTTCTTTCGCTTCATCCAATCTCATTAATCTCTTCATGCATGCCCGTCGGCTTCGGGTACTCTTGACCTGGCCCTTATTTAATAGACTTTCAATTTGATTATGAAAGATTCGCCTAGGCCTTCCCCTTCCCATTTCTCCATTTACTTTCGCTATGTATATCCTTTTCGTCAGTCTCCTTTCATCCATTCTTTCTAAGTTACCAAACCATGCGAGCATCCCTTTCTCAATCCTTGTCATTACATCTTCTTTCAAACCACACCTTTCTCTTATCACACTGTTATACAATCGATCGCTCAGCCTTACCCCAGCCATGCTCCTCAACGCTCTCATTTATACTGCATTTATTCTACTTTCATGCTTCTTCTCCCATACCCAACTTTCGCTTCCATACATTAATGACGGGACCAGCACTCCATTATGAACAGCCATACGAGCCTTACTGGACACGCTTTGGCTGTTCATAAAATTGTGCAAAGCCCCGTTTATCATATTCCCAGCTTTCAGATATTTAGCTATAGTAAAAATTTAATATTCAAATTCTAATTTTTTATCTGGCACGTGTTTAAATAAGAACAACAAAATAAAATGTCAGAAATGCCTTTATAAATATGTTGTGTTAAAAATATAAGAAGCAAGCTAAGAAGCTTTTCTTCTGTTGAAGGCTCTTGACAATAGCTATTAAGTTTTACTACTATTCTTCTGTGAGAGAGAATTGTTTGTCTAGGTCCTACGGTTTGGAGTTTTATTTCAAGAAGATTTCATTATAATATCTTCTCTGAAGTAAAATATTAGCTTACGATAATTTAAGGTTTCACCCAAAGTAAGTTTACTATCGTCGGTATCTTTATAAAAGCAGTTTAGTATAAAAATATTTTTTTCATTGGACCGCGATTTCCGTGACGGCAGAGTTAAATCCGTCACCACCGCTACTCCTCCCTTGGGGTATCCTACCAGATGATCACCGGTTCTATTGGTTAAGCATGGGCTGCAGTGCTGCTGTGGTAGTGGGGTACCCCCACAAAGCTTAAATGACCTATTTATTTAATGCCCTATTTCTTCCTAATTTCCGTTGTATCCTCATCCTCATTTTTATTTCATCCACAGGCTGGGCATAGCGTGCCCAACAATGGGCATCTCTTGGCTAAAATGATGATGACTGGTTCTTTTCCCCAGCTATGCGAACATTAAAAGGCGATTTATAAATGATAGTTTTGATATCCCGATCCACCTTCCATATCAGTAAATTGATCATGATCCGTGCCGTTATTAAATGTCACTATTTCATATTTCGAAGCCATAAAGCTTTAATGGACTCCATCCTTTTCATCGTACCCTACCTGTAATAAAAAGGAACGTTGTTTAATTAATGAAATCTTTCGCCGGTATTACGTCAACGTTGGAAATTAATAAACGACAACATAGCAGCAGCAAGCACCTTCGATTTCATATTGAAACTAACCGGACACACGACATGGTGGAAATTTAATTACTTAATTAATGAAATAATAGAGAATAATTACACTTCCTTGATAGAGGGCCACTGATTCGAATAGAAATCGGAGTTTTATTAAATCGGCCCTTTCATTAAATGTTCATAAATTAAATTTAAAGTCGCTTCCTTTGTTCGGATTAATATCGGAGACTGGTGAGAAATTCGTCTGGCTTCCAATGTCTCTCCTCGGTTATTTTACACTGTTCTCCTATTTTCGGGCGCTGTTGTGGTTTTCATCTGATGTTAGATAATTGACAATGTTCGTCAGCCAATCAAAGCGGTGGTTTCTTATTTTAGCTATTCTATTTGATTAAATTTCCATTAGTCTAGCGTTCAATGAAATGTCTCGTGTTATTGGAAATAATTTCGGTTCGATGTTTTTGGGAAACCCTCGCCGTGTGGTGACGGCAGTAGAATAGAATACAATTGTCACCACTCCAAATATCTCCCGTGGGTGTCGTACAAGGCGACTAAGGATAAATCAGTGATGAGGAATGGGCAGCAGCGTTCCTCTTATACCTACCACCTAGCAAAGTACTGCGACTTTTGTGCCCGATAAATGGCAATAGGCTCGCCACCTATATTACATGGGACCTAGCATAATTGGCGAAGCGTAGGTTCTAGTTCACCTCTGCCTACCCCTTCGGGAATATTGGCGTGAATTATGTATGTATGTATGTTCATAATTAAGTGATATAATAAAATTATTTTAGATTTTTGCAAAAAAATGTTTAATTAATTACACAATATAGTAATTAATTAAGACAATATAGTATACAAATTATTTCAAAGTTGTTTTTATAAAAATAAATTCTTAAGGCGCATAAATTAGAAAATGACAGGCGCATAGCGCTCTTTTAGAAATGTATTTGCCTGACAACATTTCATAGCTCGTGCCTTGTACCACTCGCATGTAACCGCAACTAGAGTGCTACTTACGAATTTCACTGACCGACGGACTATGTGACGCAATAAAAACTTACGCCGACCCTAATAATTGTTCGTAAGATTTGTTTTAATGTGGCTAATTGTTGTAGGGACATTGTTTTTATTACATTAGTATGTGATTCTTGTGCTCACAGTCACTAGGTGCCAATAAATAAAACCACTGGTATATACCAGTGATTTTATTTATATATTTAAGATCTTATAGTATATCTATAAGATCTTCTGAACGATGGTGGCCCAATGCTATGATACTTAGGAAATTATAAAACTCAGACCTTTGTAAGAGACGAACGAAGTAGCAGAAATATAACAGAAGTTTAGTTTAGTTTAGCTGGGCTTTATCCGCACTTAGCCCCCTGATTGGGCCATTGTACATGTCTCCCTATTATTAATACTACTCCAACCATCCCAGATTATTCCAAAAACTTAGTAGTCTTTTCAGACTGCTGCAAGCTTCCGGGACCAATACTTTGATCTGCCACGCTCCTGCATTCTATAAGCACGTGCTGTGAAGTTTCTTCTACCTCCATGTATCCTCTGCATAGAGGGCTGTCTGTCACCCCAATGGTAAATAGGTGCTTGTTTAGGGAGCAATGGCCAGTAATTATTCCTATCACCTTTCGGAGCTTGTCCCTGTTTAAATTTATGAGGTTGCGAGCAAATCTTTTTGATGCCACCGGAACTGCATTCTTTGTTTGCTTACACCCGTCACTGTTTGTCCATTCTCTAATGTGGGTTTCCTCAGTTTTGGTGTGCAGCCATGTTTTTATTTGGGTCTGAGGTATGGGCAGCAATGGTTCCGTTCCATAAACTGTCCCTTTCGATCCCTTTTTGGCCAGTTCGTCTGCTGCGTCATTACCCAATGAGTTGCTGTGTCCTTTGATCCATTGGAGAGTTACTCCGTTCGTACTCGCAATGGATTGGAGTGCATTGTGGCACTCCAGTATCAGGATAGACGTTATGGTGTTTCTTTGTAGGGCTTGTAGGACGGAAGCACTGTCTGAGATTATTTTGATGTTTAGGTCTCTGACATCTCTGGCTGCAACCGCCTGTGCCGCTTTGGTGATGCCAATGCATTCTGCTTGGAAGAATGAGTTTAGTTTGTCCAGGGTTGTTGATATTTTTATATTTAAGTCGTTCGAGAAGACACCAGCTCCAGTGCCATATGTGGTTTTAGAGCCGTCTGTGTATATCCTAACTTCATTGATGCCAGAGACATCTCCTAGTTCTGCGATGAGTTGGATATTGTACCTTCGATCGAAGACGTGTTTACACGGTGTTCTGTCTATGGGTGCTTCTAGGAGTGGTATTTCCTTCAGGGTCCATTGCAGAATTTTTGTGTGTGTTGTTTCTTTGTTTTGTTTCCATAGCCCGTTTGCTCTGAGCCTTAAGGCTGCTGCCTTTGCCTCCTCCTGTATTACAAGATTTAGAGGTGTCAGGCTTAAGAGGTACTCTAGTGCGGCTGATGGGGTGGTTCTCATGCATCCAGTAGTAGCTACACTTGCTAAGCGTTGTAGACTCTGGTGTTTTGCTTTTACCGTGGTCAGTTACGTTCTGGGTCACCATACAACCGATCCGTAACTCATAGACGGTCTGATAACTGATTTGTACAGCCAGAGAGGTATTTAAGGGGTTAAACCCCATTTTTTACCAACTAGTCTTTTGCACCGACAAAATATAACAGAAACAGCAGAATGTAATAGAAGAATATGTAACAATGTTTATATTTAATGATCCATTGGCACCCATTTGGTAATATTCTAACACATTTCGAATCAATGTGCAGAAAGCAGATAGTGAGATACAATCAAATATGCTTAATGACTTGTGAAGTGGCCTTCTCAGCGCTAATAATTACATATTACCGTAGGTAGGTTAGATTCTAGTAACACATGAAATAATTGAGTTGTAAATATGCAACTGCAGCCTGCTAAGAAAAACACCACATAGCAGAATTAATAGGTATTTACGAGCGAACACACAATAAATAGTTCCCATTTTACACAACATTTTCTTACAAAATTACATTTCACAAAGTTCCGCCTCCAATCACGACACTACTTAATGAAACAATAACTTTTACAAATAGTTTCCCAGAGTTCATTAGACCAGAAATAAGTGTGCGAGGAAATTGTGTTCGCGGAGAAACGTAGGTAGGTGCTGTATTTTGAAATTGGCCGGTTTTCTTCTCACAGAACTAGGCCAAGCAATTTATACGACCTAATAAGTGCAATACAGACTTCCAGATGAAAGCTTTCACGGGCTTAACTTTTATTAGCTTTACATTTATATTGGGAATTGAGAACTAAAATGTTACAAACATTTTGTCGGTAGCAACTCACGGTTACACGCCATTTAGGGCCGATTTCACCGCAGAATTAAACGCGATCAGTTGAAGTTGAACTCGGTTTATGCCCTAAACTGAGTTCCGCTACCAAGTTTGCATTAATCAAAACGAAGTTTTATTAAACTCAGTTTCTATGAGAGACTGTGAAATCGGCCCTTAGAATCTAAATATTAATTGCGTTCAATAGTTACAAGGCATTAAGAGTCATGGCAACTAGACGCTCTTTGCTTGATGCTTTCAATTAGTCTAAGTCCTTTCAGTACCAAGCTATTTCGATCTGATATGAGCTTTGCGTTTCGCTTACTATCAGTAGAGCTTAATTCAGCTTCTATATTGAGACCTATATTGGTTTTGGAAATGAACTTAAATATTTTAACCAGAAATTAACATTTCGTTGATGCTATCGCGCAGACTATGTGGACAAAGCACTGCTAACCTATAGTTATGGATACATGGAGTCACGGTTTTAAAAGACGTTAAGTAATTACATACACTGATGAAAAAGGTTTTACAGTCAAAAGGTTTCCAGATACCTAACGCCAAAGCTAAATCTCATGCCTACTCTGTTGGCAATTAAAATCTTTATTGAAATAACCTTGATCGTAAAATGCTCGATATGCCCGAGTCACCGATTAATAAGGGCCCTAAACGTGACAAGCTGCCCGACCAAAATATTAACAGACCGAGCCGATCAGAGCGCACGTGTGAAAACCGGTCTTTTTTCTCCTTTCCGATGGTGGATTTTGACAAATTAGCGCGTCAGTAAGCGACGCGGATCGTCCCGGCTGGCCATCAATACCGGAGCGATGACCATTACTCAATATCGTTCAAGTGGAACTGCCCAATTTACAGCTACATTTAACTGATTTGATTGAATCCACCCAGTTATCGCCTCTCCGCACAGCGGTACAAATAAACTGTGATAAACATTGCCCTTTTGAGAATAATGAGTCGGTCTGAACTCGATTTACTTGCACGCGTGAAATTTTATCAAAATGGTTAGAGGTTCTGTCTGCCTGCAGATTGTCTTTTGTTTTGATTTGATTTAAATTGGAGCTGCTAGTCTCGAAGTTCAATTAGCTTACTTATACTCAGGTACATATAGTGTCACTATGGCTCAATTAAAATTCTCAAAATCATAATATACCATAATTATCACAAATATAATTATAATGGCGTGTGGTGACGGAAAAGCGAAATAGCCCCCCCCCCCCCATCTCTGTCATGGGTTTCGTACAAGCCATCTAAGAGTAAATATGTAATATAGCAATACATAATGCACAGCAGCATTTCTTTTGTACCACTTGGCAATAAACTCTGACATACGTTCCCGATAGATGACAATAGGCTCGTCAACATAATTGGTGAAAAGTAGGTGTTAATTCACCTCTGTCCACCCCTTCGGGGATACAATTTTCACGGATGGACTCCTCGTTCTCTGAGAAAATGACGTGGTCAACGAGTAATCCTCGCGTGCATTGCAGGGTTAACAAGTGGATATCGCGTGGTCCATGAAACGCCGAGTAGTAAGTGATTAGTTCTAAACTTAAAAGTGTGTTTCGTTTCATGTAAGGGTGGACGGAGGAAGGTATTTAACGAATGACATACATGTTGCGAGCCTTACGTGATCCACTTATATGAGCAGACGGAACATCTACTCACTGTCCACCCACGCGTAGTGATGACCGATTGGCCTTGTATTTAACATGTCCAGAGAGCCTAGCCAAGTGGCTTATCTATAACGCATAGAAAAAGCATGAAAGTGACGTATTGTTTTGTTTCTAGTACCCACGTCAGTTTCATAAATTTTGTATGATTTGCGTTCGATAGATTGGGGGGCAGGTCAATAAGTACAGTCAAAACTCATAACCATCAATTTGAACTATTTTTCACAGTCAAAACTGTTTTAGAATAAGGGGTTTGGTCTAAACAATTTTCACTTTTTCCAGTAAGCCATTAAAATGAAAAATAAAATGTGCCATACATAATCGGATTTATTTGGGTTGATTATCTATGACCTTCGTCCCTTTTGCCAACTTTCTTAATATACAATCAGATATCTACTTTACTTTACCTACCAAGTAAGTAGAAATTGCTGAACCGATATAAATGAATCTCAGTAAAAGCTGACCTACGTAGTAACAGAATACATATAATTCCACCCAAAAATAATATTTCAGACCTGCCTCTGTGGTTCTTGTGACTTTGAGTAAGGCATTACTTTTATTTTTATTCTACCACGATTAGGATTTATTTTTACATAACCCAATTGAGTAAAGATATTATGTGAGAATAGCACTTCATCAAGAATACATATAAGCCTAGACATTTTATAATTAAATTGAATAGATTTTTGTTTATTGACGGTCTCTTCTCGTTACGACCCTTCTGTTCAGTATATTATATTGTGTATTGGTGCTTAGTGTTTATAATACTGAAAACCTCAAGAGAAATATCAACTCAGACACCTCAGTGAGTTTTGTCAATAAGTTTGACTTATAAAGACCACAACTCTAAATATATCGCTTCTTATATTAACAAAAGAAACTTACTAAATTACTTTCTCGCTAAAACAAGTTTTTATTTTCAATGTTAAAATTTATGTTAACTAATATGTTATTAAATAAAATAAAATAAATTACATTAGTATTAAAACGTATGTTATGATTTAAAAGACACAACGATTTTAAGTCCCGCTAGAGGTGTGCCGTTTTCGAATGAAATAAGCTGGCTGGCTGTTTTACATTAACTTAATAATTCCTCCTTTGTCGAGCAAGCGCCATTTTGTGCGTCGAGCAGTGTAACATTTCGTTAAGTAAACCTTTATGTATACGCTCGACGATTACGTTGCGCTCTCGTCTTGAAGAGACAAAGTAATTTCTCCAGTTAGTCACGATACATCCTCCTGGGTGGCCGAAACAGGGATTTGTGCTGTCTTAAGTCGCATAAGAGCTAGAGATAACAGGTCACGTGCGCACGTCTCCCTTTACCTGTGCCTCTAACATTTTATTGCGTCCCATTACTGCGGATTAAGTCTGCATGCATCGTGAGTTTCTGTTTCATGTCGACAGCTCTCACCCCCACAGTCGGTTACAACTGCCGCGGTAATTTTAAAATATGATCCGGATCATGACATTGCAAATTATGGCTCCTTGGATCCATTATGGCGCCGTGACGAATTGGGGTTTTGGATAGTGTTGATGCGAGGCTGATTCATTCGCTACTCAATTGTTTTGGCGGGTATCGGAAGTGGAGTGCTTTCTGCGGAAATTTACATTTTACTGCGACTGCGGACATGGCAACTTTTTATTAGTGGTGTTGCTAGCGAGAATTTTATGTTTGCTAGCAGGTATTCTGGCTGGAGTTTGGGAGGTTATTTTTTATTTTTGTCTCGGTAACTAGGCATTGGTTAAAAGAGTTTGCTATTGGAAAACTATTATATGTTTAGAAATATATTACAATATAGTAAAAAAATACATACAATTAAAAATATAATTGTAGATGGTATATGAGAAACGCTGCTGCCCATAGTCGCCTTGTACGACACCCACGGGTGCGATGTGAGGGTAGTGACGATTGTACTCTGTCGTCACCACATGGCACAAACATGCCTGCACAACTTGATTTAAATGCTTGATGCAAATTACTAGACCTACCGCTTTAAAATTAGAAGCTTTAACATTTGCTCATTGCAATTGTGAACTGTATTACAAGGACAACAGCATTGAAATTACCCAAATTCAGGAAAGATCACGCGGGCGTAACTTCACTGTAGCAATCGTGCCAGGCGGTGGCATGACCAGCGGGGTTATTCTGAAAGTCGATTGCTTTTACTTTACCCTACTTTACCTACCCATATCTCTCACTCATTGAAAATATTAAGCAAACTATGAGACAAACAGGTAGATTAAAGCAATATAAATTGGCGGGTTACAGAACAACTCCACTGATGAAAACTTAAAAGTTCTATTGCTTATGTATATAATATAGGTACATATTATTAATAAAGTTATACATACTACATACATATAAACAACCATGACTAGAGAATAATTTTTTTTCTAAACTTTTTAAAGAACTCGTCTGTGTTTAGAACTCAAACTTTTTCCCATACCAGGACTCAAAGCCTCATACTCTTATTCAAAAGCCAGTGATCTGACCACTCGACAAGCTAGTCGCCACATAGTTGATAAGCTTTCACGGGAGCGGGAGCCAGTAGCTATTGCAAAAGCGAGTATATACGAGACGAGTACTTAAACTCGCAATATGGGTCGGCCCGGTGATTTCATAATCAAGTACCGACTGTAGGTAATATAATTTCCCGGTCTGCGCTAATGAACGTGTATTTTGTTTCATCTGCCGTCGGAGCCGTGAAACGTGCGACGTAAAATCAACATTTCATTCAGAACGAGTGTGCCCGGGCGAGGCTGACTTGGCCTTTAAAATTTACGTTGATTTGTATAATTCCACTTTTTACTTTGGACCTTTTACAATGTCCAATTAATCTTAGCCGTTGAGTGGACTCTGATTATTTCATCTGACTATTTCATCAATGTACAATAGAGAAAGCTTCTGTAAGCGTGAGAAAAAATTTAAGGTAAACTGAATAGTCTTTTTGCTTGCCTCTTGGGATTTATATGTTACATGGCCCAATATATTATGTCAATTATTATTTTTGGTAGAGCAATGACTATATATCAGAATAAGCAAATTAAACTTTTTAAGAAAGAAAAGCGCCATTGAAGCGACCGTAAGATATGGAATGAAATGATGGACTGTATACTAATAAATTATACAAAGGAGCATACCTATACAAAGTGTTACAAAAGTAATAAAAAAATGATTCATCAAAGCGAAGAATAATCTCAACTACACAAGTCATGGCAGTCAATCTGAATTGACATGAACTTTTTTAGCAGAAGAGTACTCGAGAGGTAAACTCCAAAAAATCCATACATACATAATATGTCCTTGTCGCCTTGTACGACACCAGAGAGAGAGAGAGAGAGAGAGAGAAGGAGGGTGACTGTACTCTGCTATTATTGTATTCTGCTCTGCCGTCACGACGCGAAGTATATTTAGAAACAAGTAACATTTTTAATAAAACCTCTTGTAGGTGGGTCTAAAAGAAAAACATGGGATATGTTTTTCTCTTTACGTTGCAAGCAAATGGAATACACGTATTTTTAGTTTCCAGTGTTTTGTCAAGAGACACTTGAAAAATTGGTCAGCTACGTGTCTCGACGCGCCCGCAAATCTCGACACGTATTCAATAAACACAGCTAACCTGCGCAACACTTAAAATGAGAGCAAAGTTTTATTAAATTCGCCTATTTACAAATTGCGCTGTCCAATTTCCACACGTTGAAGAAGTAGAAGTCCCGATAAATTTTAGTCTTCTGTGAAGATGAGAAACATTTTGTCAATTTATTCTTTTTGGACGTATCCGCTAAATGGCAATAGACTCTATTACATAGGACTTTACATAGTTGATAAATATGAGTGTGTTAATACACCTTTGCCTATACCTTCGGGGTAAATGTACGTGATTTATTGTTTTATATAATATGTATTCAGTTTAAAAATTAAAAAGCAAAAATTAAAGTATTATTTACTATTACCATCGCTAGCTTTGACATCGGGATTGTTCTTGATTTAAGGGCGTGCTTATCTATATTAATTAAATTAGATGGATTAAAAAGTCATACGTTCTCATAATTAGTACAAAAGCCTTCGGCTTACCTGTACAAACAGCCGAGATCAACGTCTTAATAAAACATTGGACAAATAAAGCTAATTAATTTTAGCATTTAGATCCAAATTCATCAAAATATTTTTTTTTGTGCAAGAGTTAGTTTGCAGTTTGTTTAAAGACAACTGATTTTCTGTAAGAAACTCGCTCCATAAGCGACTGCTTAGTTAAGTTAAAACGCTGCACATTATTGTCCTAAAAGTAAAGCGGTAAAACTTTTTGATTAAATGCTATTAACGTAAACGAAACCGGAGCATATCTCTTACCGAGACGGATCTCAAATTTCCCCACATACAAAGTTTTGCGAGGTTCATCCAATATTTTTTTTATTAAGCCTTTAAAGTTTAGTATGAGCTCCGAATTTCTAAGTTTTGACAATGTTAACTCACATTGCGTTTAATTAAAGAGTTCATTCATAATTTTAAGAATTCAAGAATTAATTTAAGAAATCAAACATGCATTGTTATTACGTGTCATGATAAGTAATATTTCTTACAATCAATCATCTAGCCAATAAGTAAGAAACTTTGCTTGTACGCCTGTGGTTATGACACTCTAGACGACAGACAAACTCACAGAATAATAAATGCCCTTATCTGGATTAGGTGGTTACTCATTTGTGGTTAAAAAAAATTACAAATTTCATAATTATTTCTTATAAAATTGAAAAAAACTATTTGTTTCTCTTAAATACTAAGAAACATAGCTCTGATTTTTTTTTTTTAAATACATTTTTGGGTGAACGGCTAAACTTTCAACCCGGATGAAGGTTGTGGTTATATTCTACCTTGTTGACACATTATACATTTTTTAAATTCTTCCAACAAATTTCTCGTAATACCTACATAACTAAATTTTGTTTAAATTATAATTTCGAACCAAGAAACAAATGACACCAACAGACAGTTTCGGAAGCCCATAAGCCGCGGGGCCATACATATTAAGCGAGCCGCTCCCAAAGCCAGTGGCGCGAGGAGTGACGAAGAGGTTTCGTCAAAGAGCGCGCGAGATAAATTGGCAAGGTACGTGTTGCGGGGAGGCTGCCGTATCACGTCACGTATCCAATAGTGCCGCAGACTCGTCGCGTGACGCTATTCGCAGCCCGCCATAAATCCACCCTTTGTAAATTAGACAAAAACGCAATCCCGAATCGCTGGGTGCTTAACACACGTCTGCACGCTATTAAACATAACACCTTTGAGTTTTTTATGGGCCTCGTGTGTTGGTCGGGTTCCGTGACAAAATATTTTTATGTTTTCCATGAGCTTTCATATACAGATACATACTTACATCATCATCACCAGCCCTTTAATGTCCTCACTGCTGGGACACAGGCCTTCTCTATGGATGGAAAAATAGAAGGAGAATGAGCCATAGCTCACCACACACCGTCAGTGCAGATTAGCGGTATCATACGCACACTATAACGGTATAACGGTGGTGACTGCAGAGTAGAATATAATTGTCACCACCCCAAATCTCTCCCGTGGGTGTCGTACAAGACGACTAAGGATAAATCAGTGATGAGGAATGGGCAGCAGCGTTCCTCTTATACCATCTAGCTATGTGCCTACTGTGTACTGTATGACTTTTGTGCCCGATAAATGGCAATAGGCTCGCCACCTATTACATGGGACCTAACATAACTGGCGAAACGTGGGTGCTAGTTCACCTCTGCCTACCCCTTCGGGGATATAGGCGTGATTTATGTATGTATGTATGTATGTATTTTACTATTACAATATAAGTTACAACTAAAAGTGAGAATTCACATTAAAATGCGCTCTGCTCTGAAAATAGATCAAAATGGTCTAAAAAATACTTCTTTATTCGGTGTTCATGAAACCAGTCAGCAATGGAAATCCAAACACCACACGAGGTGTCTCTGAAAATTCTCCTCGCTTAAATGAAAGAGGCATAACATAACAGACATGCACGTGTTAAGAGAGGAACGTGTGACACGATACAATATGGCGTACCAGACGTTTTGCCTGCAGAACTCCCGCCACGGGTATTGTGTCGGCACGCCGCTTCTTTGAGTGCCCTTGCGTTTGTGAAGTCCTCCGCCAGGCAGCGGGATCCTAATTTAGACAAGCAACCTGAACAATTCTGAATACTAACTCTGTGATTGTTGAGCATATGTGAAATTGATAGTAAACTTTAATAGGTGGGATGTTAAGTTCATATTTGATGTAGAATCTATCTGCCGTACTCAGAGACGTCAATTACCGTTAGTGAATACTTAATATAAAAAATGTCAGTTCAATACTAGTATCTATTCTTGCCAGATCTATAGTCTAGTTTTGATTGAATTTTTTTGTATTAAGTACTCATTAAAGTTATTTGATATCTCTCAGTGCGGCATTGCATTTATCGGTGGCTTTATGAGGCGTTGAATGTTTCATCCGTGTTATTTCTAAATATTGAATTCCATATAAATATTCTCATTTAATAATATTAATAATAAAATATTACAAAGATTTTGGGGTTAGAAAAAGAATTTCGAAAAATTATGATCTTGAGGCGGGAATCGAGATCTTGGGTGGATCTTGGGTGGCCGAGCGGTCAGGCACCTGCCCGGATAGCAGCGGACGCGGGTTTGATTCCCGCCTCAAGATCATAATTTTTCGAAATTCTTTTTCTAACCCCAAAATCTTTGTACTAATTTTTCTAACATTTATATAATGTTAAAATTTTAATCGAATAATAAAATATTTTTTACATATTTTTATTATTCAACACAGATTCAAGAAGACACTGTTGGTGAACCAACAACCAGCTTTTGTACATTTTATTTTTTTTTGAATACTTAGTTAAATTTTTAAAGCATGTTTAACAATGTTTGTAAAAAGATTTTAAATTAAGGTGTGTTTTGTCTCTCCGCCTTGCATTATCACACGCATTTTTCGTTATATAATTACAAATTACAGTATTCTTTTAATTTTCTTTAGTTACCATCTACAGTACTAGAAACACGTCCCTCGCCTAATAATTTAGATTAACTCGCAAACAATCGCACTGTACTAGTGAAAGGCATTTCTAAACCTCCCCCAATCGAATTCCGAAAAGCCATGACAAAGGCAAATTGAAGAGAACAGCGACGTAACACGTGTCTTTTAATTTTGACAGTACGAGCGTTTCGGCATTCCCTGTATTTGAATTGACTAAAACACTCAGTACAAACCCGCATTTATTTGCGCGGTTCGTTAAACACTTATTACACGCACCAATTGATGTTTAAAACCACAGAGAGAATAATCGCGTACCAATTAACGGAAAAAAATGCTTCTATGGACCGTATTAAGCAATGTTGTGGGTGCCTAATTGGATTTAGGCAGAAAGTACGCAAATTGATTGGGACCTGGTATCGAATTTTGACATTATACATAATGTAGCAGGTCGCTGGCGAATGGTTCCCCGAAGTATTGGTCGCCTAAATCGCGCTGTCATTTGTTTGTTTTTGAACATCATAATAAAATGTCATAAAAATTGGGTCAAATTAAAAAAAAAACTACTGGGCCAACAAAGACGCCCTGTAGGCCTATTCGCTAACTTTTTTTGACAGTAGAAAGTGATGATCACTAAACTATTTACTTGTCCATTACTACTTTACTATAACGTTATTGTGACACTTGTCCTGTGAAAACAGTAATGGATAAGTAAATAGTGCGGTGATCATCACTTTCAACTGTCAAAAAAAGTTAGCGAATAGGCCTACTGGTATTTATATTATTAACTTTGATTGGTTTAAAAAAACAGATTTCAGAGAAACGTTATTTCGTGATCATTAAGTACTTAGTTGAAACGAAACATTGAGTACCCAACATTTTTCATTCACATAATTGCAAGCTAATGACACAGGTTATCTGGGGTCGGCGCAGTTAGTTTTATACTTCGATATATCTCTGTTACTTGTCATACATTCCACTCCCTTGTCATTCATTCCGTTTAAATTAAGGCGTATGGGTATTATTTTATATAGGAGAGTGCCCGTTTTAGGTTACCATCCCAAATTTTCAAATTCTCTCAGTGCGAGTTAAAATTAATTTTATATAACCAAAATGAAATCGATTTTAATCAACTTATTCATTCCGTTTGCAGCGCGTTTGGAATGCGGTAAAAAGTAATGAGTCAAATATAATTAAAGACCCAATAATTTCGTCCATAACTGTCATTAATAATACATACATACATACATAAATTTAAACTATGTCAATTCCCATGTAATATGTGGCGAGCCTATTCCCATTTATCGTGCACAAAAGTCGCAGCAAATTCCTAGCCTAGGTGGTTTAAGAAGAACGCTGCTGCCCATTCCTAATCGCTGATTTATCCTTAGTCGCCTTATACGACACCCACGGAAGAGATTTGGCGAGGTGACAATTGTATTCTACTCTGCCGTCACCACACGGCTGTCATTAATTATACCACGTCGATTAAAAGCTTTCCAAATCATTTATTTCCCTAATACGTAATAGTAATAGGACAATTTCGTTATACGGTAATGGTGATATCCATTGACCCTATTTCATTAATACCGTAAATTGATCTAATTAATTGACAATTTGTCTACAAAATGTATGTAGGTAGGTAGTAGTTATGTGTTTCGTTTTGTACTGGGAATATTAATATCGCAGCTGGCTGGCAGCACAGTGTTGTTTTTTAAATTACTGTTTAAGTTCGACGGCGTTCGAATAAGGTTTCACCTTTTAGAAGTAAGCGTATTTCATAGGTTTCACCATTTACATAATTATAGCTAAGTATTGTCGTTATTGTAGGGGAAGCCAGCTCAAAGCCTATTGCCTAAAACGGGTACTCTAGAGCAGGGGTCTCTAAACTTTGAAGTCTCATTACTTCAGTATGTTACCATGGTCAAAATGGTTTTAGTTTTTCTGCCGTTAACTATATTTCTAATCCCTGATGCACTATACCCCTAAAGTACGCTAAGTTATCTCTATCATGAAAGCATGCACTATCTTAACCAATTGGTAGGTTTATTTCAGTTGAAAGGTTCAATCATTTAAAAGAATCATTTGATAAATAATTATATTTCTTTATATTTATTGTTTTGTTTTATTGCAGTACTCCTATTGTCAATTTACCGTAGTAAATACTTCCATTTGGCTAGGAATCACGTTTAGAAAAGAATAAATTATAGTTATATAAAATAAGTTGGCAGGACATTAATGCTTTTAAGCCGTAGACTTAAGAAAACAAATATGCTAAGTTTGATAACTTTGCAAGGGCAATTTAATTTTGGACAAAGTAGCATCGAGCATACATAACTTTTTGTTCAGAACAAATTTTATTTTATGTTATATAAAAATACGGACAGATATTTTTATATAACATTTATATAAAAATGTGTATGTATGAATAAATTACGTTCCAAATTACAACACTATTTATAACAATAATGCTATTGTCTAAGCTTAGTGTTTGTTTGGGCCTAGGTAGTTAATAATGTAAGTATACTCGTATTAATTTTATGATTTATGTATACTTTGTTACCACATGAATGTCTATCAAATCTATCTTACATAAGTTAAGAAAAGTTCTGGTAGAAGCAAATTAATTTCAGAATGCTGAATCTAGTTATTGGATTCGACAAAAAGTAGCCTAAGCACTTGTGTTATGGATACTAGATGACGGACATTTAATATCATAATATGTATGTATATAAATGTTGAAAATGTACTACTTCCATAATATTTTTGTTCATCACAAAATTTACCCCTACCAGGATTCCAACCAGAGACCTCTTGGCCAATAGCCAGCGATCCGAGCATTCGACCAAGCCAACCGTCAGACTCTTGCATCCATAGGGAAGGCATGGGGCCTTACCACCAACTCTAAACGCGACTCAATAAACGCGACTCATTTCCTATTGTTAAAATGAGACAACGTTATAAGCCGAGTAGAACGGCGTCCCGTTTTGTCATCCACTTTTGGATCGCACTAATACATCATGGTACGGCCACTGCTCCAGCAATGAGGACAATATAGATAACGTTTAGTTTGAAAACCGTTTGCTTTACCGGCCATTTTGTACATCTTAGCTTGCAGTCGACCGTACGTAGCGAAGGTGAGGCTGTACTAATGAGTCGCCCGCTCCCAAAAAAAGCGGCAGTCCAAGTTCACAAGTAGCCTAGTCAAATTTGGGAACACGAAAAAGTTTGTGTAACAGTGCGCCGGCGGTGATCCCCGAGGACGCAACCACAACAAATTACTGGCAAACAACTTCGAAATAAATTAACTCTCAACTTTGGAGCGTTTTACTTTCTTTTGTAGGACGAAAAACAATTTCCTTTGTGTTTTGTTTACGCCGCGCGCCCAGTTCGGTGTGGAAATCGGTACGGGCAAAATAAACAATTACCAATCGGTTCTGGGGTCGTTGAAGCAATTGTTAACGCTTAGGCTACTCGTCTGTTAACCCTTTTAATAATTATATAATACATACATAAATCACGCCTATATCCCCGAAGGGGTAGGCAGAGGTGAACTAGCACCAACGTTTCGCCATGTTATGTCCCATGTACTAGGTGGCGAGCCTATTGCCATTTATCGGGCACAAAATTCGCAGTACTATTGCTACGTGATATAAGAGGAACGCTGCTGCCTATGTCTCATCGCTGATTTATCCTTAGTCGCCTTGTACGACACCCACGGGAGAGATTTGGGGTGGTGACAGTTGTATTCTACTCTGCCGTCACCACACGGCTATATAATACATATATCACGTTTATTTATCCCCGAAGGGGTAGGTAGGGAAGAGGTGTATTAGCACACGCGTTTCGCCAATTATGTTAGGTCACATGTAATAGACCAAATTTTTTTTCAAATCCCTTAACAATAATTGTCTTGTTAAGTTGTAATGTTTAAAATGGGAATAATGCATTGGCATTATTTTCCATTGACCTCAAACATTATTAGGAAGATAATTTTGTATGTAATTACAAAATAATTTTTGATGTAATTAAAAAATTACATCCATACACCAACAGCCTCATTACTAACGTGGGCTAATAAATTGGTTACAGTCATTTATTTATTATATATATAATCAGCCCCTAAAGTTCATTATTGTTCAGCTATTTTTGAATTCTTTCCTTGTTTTCTTTGAGTCTATTTGTTTGTATATTGATAAAAACAATTTAAAAATTACTATTTCGTACTACACCCGTGTGAACTTACCCTTACATCCATATGCTTCAAGCCAATATCCAAACACAAACTACGTGACTCGGTAGAAGTTAGTACAGCTGTTTCGACTTTATGTTTGTGGGTCCAATAGCTAACATCAACTGCACTGCATTAAAACCGATATGAAGACATGTAAATTACGCGAATGCGAAACGAATAGATGCTATCGGTGATAAGCAAGTCGATTTTATAATTTATTCCTAGTAGAAATTTGTAAAATAAAATAGTACCGGATATTCCTTACACTCATTCCTGTCATCTACATCGCCCGAAGGTATTTTAAGCAGTTGCATTTGTTTGAGAGATGATGAAGAAATGATGATGAAGAAATTTTAATATGTATGAATTAGATGTAAATATTGAAAATGTACCACATACAAAATAAAATATAAACAATCATGATTCGAGAACAAACGACTTACTGCCGCACTCAAAGACGTCAGTTAACTTTGATGAGTATTTAATGTCAGAAATTTTTATTCAAATCTAGACCATAGACCCGGCAAGAATAGCGACTAGTTTTGAATTGTCATTTTTTGACGTTAAATACTCATTAACTTTATTTGACGTCTCTGAAACCGGCAGTGACCAAGCCAGATGACTATTCAACCGCTAAAATTCTTTAATGAATTGGTAAATTATCTTTGTCAAAACCCACACAAACGTAGGCTTTTCTATAAAAAAAAGCAAATAAATTCACTGCGTCACGGAAGCAGAATTATTGTCGACTTAAAACTTTGTTAGTAGATTTATTGGCTAAATTAGGAATTACGAACTTCGTCCATGAAGAGTAGGTACACCAAAGAATTTTCTTTGGTGTACCTACCTACTCTACTTGGAGAATTTTATCTTTTAGCTATTTAAGGTAAATTGATACAAAACCTGAATTTAAACAAAACATTTTCAGAATACATTTGGAGTTCACTACAATACTAACTGCTCAAAATAAAAATATAATAAGAAACATTTTACTAATAATTATTATACCTACTTAGCAATTTTTGACAATTTCTTCATCATCATCATCATCATCATCCGGGTC